>VZTZ01047007.1:73569-147675 GCA_013400955.1 Drymodes brunneopygia | reverse complement strand
GGTGATTTAAAAAAAAAAAAAAAAAAAGAGGTTTTTTTGTGCTCTGGAAATCTGAAACTGAGTGTGGAAGTGAGTTCTTGCCTACTAAGGGCATTTTGATTTTTCTGAGGTTGTTTTTGAAGTTCAAAGAAGATAAGGACCCTATCTGGGGCTGCAAACCACTGTAACACAACACTTATCCAATTTGCAAGGATGTTAATAGCTTCAAATTTCCCTCCAAAGGCAAACTAAGCTTCCCAGACTCAGCTAGCCAGGTGTAAGCTGGTAAGAGACTCATCTTCCTTTCTTGGCTGCTGTTACATCTTTCCACTAAACTGAAACAAGCTGTAGGGTTAGGGAGGCAAATACTAAAAAGAAGAGAAGAGAAGAGAAGAGAAGAGAAGAGAAGAGAAGAGAAGAGAAGAGAAGAGAAGAGAGAAGAGAGAAGAGAAGAGGAGAAAAAAGAAAAGAAAAGAAAAAAGAAAAGAAAAGAAAAGAAAAGAAAAAGAAAAGAAAAGAAAAGAAAAGAAAAGAAAAGAAAAAGAAAAAAGGAAAGAAAAACTTATCTTAATAAATGACAAAGGAGGACCATTTTACCAACAGGTGAAATCCTATACCATAGAGCATCTAGGTTGGTTTGGGGGTTATTTTAATTTTTTAATTTATTTTATTGATTTTGCTTTTCTTTGTTCTACATCTGACTGCAGAGATCAGGAAGAGGAATCTAACAGCTTGAATAAAGACCTTGTCTCTTGCCCTCAGAGAAACTCCCCCTAGACAGAGACACACCTTGCAGATTATTTATGTGGGTGAAATTAGCAGGGAAGTTACCAAGTATTTCTTACAAAAAGGTTATTTTTTCACACTTTTTTTTTATTAATAAAAAAATGATGGCTGAAAAGTCAAAAGTTTCTGAGTTCATTTTTGAATTATGGAATACGGTCCAGTGCAAGGAAATTTTGCCTAAGTAATCCAGTGTGATGCTGCATAAAGATATCATTTATAGCACTCTTTAAGATCTGAATTAAAATAGCCCAATGATCTGCCTGGATGCTTTTTTTGGATCAAAGCACCTTTAATTTTAATTCTGCTAACTGAAAGGCTTCTACACGACTTTAATAGATAAACTAGCACAAAGAGAAGAAATCAGTCAATGACTACCAAAACATCAAATGTCATTTTTACATCTTTTTCCTTGTGATGTAAATTATTGATGTAAATTACAGCCACCTGAAAAAATAGTGTGCTTGCCAGTCATGGGACTTTTTTCTTTTTTTAAATCATATCAGAGTAAAATGGGAAATTCTCAGAAATCTATGCAGGCTAATAATGTCTACAATTTTTATTCTTTTTTCCACTGAGCAATGTAAAGCAGTGTCCCTGGCAGTTATTAACTGAGGAAGTGATCTCATTCCTACACCACTAAGAGTATTTAAATTTAAATTTAAGTTTGAAAGATCCACTTTAGTCTCTCTACTTAGAAAGGGGCAATCAGCCAACCTGGCTGTAGACCAAGAAATCAGCGTTTCTCTGTACAGACAGCTCCAGAAAGGACCATTTCAGATTCCAACAGAGAGTTTTCAGAAACCAAGCAGTGAAATAAAGGACATTGAGAAGATAACATGCCTCTGATAAGATGCACAGATCAAGATTGCTCAGTGACACAGTGGTCTTATGAGTGGAAGAGTACTGGCTCAGACAAAATCTAAACAGATTGAAAAAATAAATAGGAGGAAGGTGGTTTGGCAGTGTAAAAGTCTGGACGACAAAAGATCAACTTGGTCAGATAGCCCGTTTTTTTGACTTAATGGGTTCTAAATATTCCAGTGGAAAGTAAAGCTGGCTGGAGATGTTTATATTCAATTGATATGACCAGGGATTACTTGGCTTTTGACTTTTAAAGTCAGGTTTGGTTTTGCCTTATAATTCGTTGTCCTCCTTAATAAGACAATGAGTACAATAAGACAATGTATGTATATATATATATTGCATAACATTATTTTACAGTTTAGATGGCATGTAAGCTATTTTAAAGATACTGTGTGGACCTGCTTCCAGGAAATAAGAGCAATAAAGGTCCACCTTCCTTAAAAAAAAACCCTACTTTTTTTTCTGACCATATTAAATCCCCCAGCCCAACGGGTGCTGGGTGAAATATTGCCTTATCTGTGCAGGGCATGGCTGAGAATCCTGCCCAGCTGTAGCATCAGGTTCAGATGAAGGTTTCAGGCTTTGAATTGCGGAAGCTGCTCTCACTCAAACGAAGTGGGCAGCTACTCCTAGAGGAAGAGACTGATAAGCAGATAATAAGCCCATTCTTTTTTTTCTTCTTCTTCTTTTTTTCTTTCTTTTTTCTTTTTTTTTCTCTGAGCCTAGCAGCAAGAAGCCAAGAGCCTCGTTGGCTCATGTTGCATACACAGCTATAAAAAAGAGGCTGTATCTTTGCTACTTTCACAACAGGGTTAGATGAATAATATCATACTTTGAAATAGTCAGGGACTATTGGTGGCTGGTTTTCTTTTCACAAAGTCACACTGCGTGTCAAAGTTAATAGTTAATTAATCTCCTTTTTAATTCATGCACAGAATTAAAACAAAAAAATCCAGCAAAGTAAAAAACACATACAAACCAACTAACAAACAAACAAGCAAAAAAAAAAAAAAAAAAAGAGAGAAAACAAACCCACAAAAACCCCCAATCAACCAAAAAACCCACATCCTACAAAAAACCCACAACACAGGATGCTTCAACCAAGACTCCAAGAGACTCTAAAAAGTCCAAGAGACCAGACTGTGCTGCTTGTGGCCCTCAGCATCACGTTTGGATTCTGTGCTGACTCTGAACCTGGTACACCAGGACAGACAGCAGTGTAGTTTGATCTGGAGTTACTAATTGTACTTTGACTTTTGCTTGAACTAATATTTAATCAAGTTTGTTGCTTCATGTGCATCTTCAGCATGGGAGGGAGATTTATTTTAGTAAGGTTTGGGAGAGTGGTAAATTTGTTACAAAGAATTTGCAGAGAAGACAAAAGAGCCGTTCTGTGTCCGTGATAAGGAGGGCTGCTTTGAAAAAGCAGAGACCATATGAAGTCCATTAAGGACTGGTGAACTGCACAAAAACAACGGCAACATCCTTTCCTGTGACTCCTCGGAAAATAAGAGCTTGCACAGCGCTTCAAAGGGACTTCAACAATAACATAATTGGGGCATACGGTCAGGCACTTAAACCCATGTCGGGCGGTGGGAAGAGCGAAATGTGTTCTCTCTTTGTTAAACCTCCCCTGCGCCTTATCTTATTTTCTCTCTCACAGTGTTTACTCAGCGTTCATCCTCGGCGAGGCTGGTTTGTAGCGCATGAATGAATGAAGACGTCTTTGAAGTCGCTGTGCTGAGCAAAATAGTTGAAGCTTTTCTTTGATAAGTTCACATGAATAGAGCCATTTGCTATTAACACGTCTTTTACTGATGCAGCTATTATGCCTGGGGAGAATTAAGAGTCCTTGTCGGATGCATGGCTGCAGCTCCCATTAGGGCTAACGATTCTGCAAACACGTATTTTGGGGGCGAGGATGTGCATAATGGTAATTGCCACGCATTTGCATGCGCATTTAATCCGGAGAGAGCTCAACATGCTTTACAAACTCCACCAACACAATTACACATGTTGTAAATGTAGAATCACTTTGTCAACAGCTGCTGTGCAGCAACCTCGAGGTGAGACCCCACAGCTGTGCAGCAACACAAAGCGGCACCATGGAATGCGGAAAAATTAAAATTGCCTTATCTGGCTGAAAACACCAGGAGAATTCTAGGTAAACTACAAGTAAATTACTCGAATTAAAAGCTGGCCGGAGCTCTGGAGGTAACACTCCTACTGTTGCAGGGAAAGTGGCGTTTTTAATGATGGCAATTTGCCCGAACCTCTGTTTTGTGTCTCTTCGGAAGGACGGCACCACCAGCTGCAGGGTGATGGCAAACAGAGGCCAGGGCTAGGTCTGAGTGAGCCAGACCAGAGTGCCACCTACAGCACAGGCATCTGCGGGGCTTCATGCTGCCCTGGTCTGAATCCTGAACCTGCCCTAAAATAGCCCCAAAATAGCAGGTGGAACCACAAGTTTCACAGATAAAAGCACACAGATTTTTAAAAGGGGAGGCAAAAATCCCAAGACGGTGATGTCAACATGATGTAAGAAATTGAAAGCCTGATGATGATTTTGTCATCACTAGGGGATGCACTAGGGCATGTGAAATAATAAATGGGCAAGTGGTAGCACCTGGCTGCCAGGGCTTTCATTGTCCTGGCTGTAGGGTTGTAGAAATGTCTCTCTTGTCTGTGGATGCTTCGCCTCTCCATGGCTCAAAGGCACCCTGTGAAGCAAATGTGGGGAGTGTTCCACAGCTAGAGAAGAGACTGTGATTGCAACAGACTGAAAATTCTTGCTTCCTGTATCATGGAAATGTGATAACTCTTTGCTCAGCCCTTGAGGCTCTGGAAAATTTTGGCATGTTGCCCATCAGTATGATCTCCTTGAAGGAAAAGGCAGGAAGGGTGGCTTTTTATGCCATCTGTTGTCCTTCCTGCATGCCGTGATCCTGACTGTATGTTAGTGACTGCCTCATCCCCGCCCATGCCTCTTACCAAGAACTATCACCAGCACACACTGCCATAGTCTCTTCCCCCTTCCTGCTGCAGGAGCACAGCTCTTCCTTTGGTGGTGGGGCCCATGGTAAGTGACAGCTGGTGTTTTGGTCACACACCTACACGTGGCTTCTCTGGGTAGCAGTAAATGCCACTCCTGGACAGCCTGGCTGGGGAGGCAGCCAGATGGGACAGCGAGCAGGACCCTGGTGAAGATGCTGTGAGCATCACATCTTGCAGCCTGGTTTCCACCACAGGCCCCCTCTCCTGCCCTGGCAGAAACTGCCTCCTGTGCAGGATCCCAAATAAAAAACCATTTTGCAAAGGAAAGAATCCTTCCTTTCCCTTCAAGCATGACCTTCCCTTCCATTCTGGGGAGGGGGAGGATGCCTGAAGCAGGGATGGGCACCCATGGGAGGGGTCAGGGTTGGGCTGGGGGCAGCTGGAGCAGCCCAGGGAGGGTCTGTGTCACTACTTTGGGCCCAAGAGTCACGTCAGCACAAACAAAGTGGGAAAGAGCTGGCCAGCATGTGTTGTCAGGCTCTCCTCTTCCGACGGCTCCAGATGGGGACCACATGGAGCCCAAAGTAAAAGTGCAGCAAATGAACCTAATCCTCTAATTCTCTGCCTGCAGTGAAATGGGCTCTCACTGCTGCTCTCCTAATGAAAAAATGAGTGAGCAGTCATCTGTCTAGTTCGCTCTTATTGCTTCTTATTGGCATAACTGAGTTTTACCATGACTGGTTAAAGCAGCAGAGAGAAACAAATTATGGTATATTTTCTGAGCCTGTTTTGAAATAGAAATCAGAAACACATTTTTCGTTTGGGAGGACAGCAATGCACAGCTTCTTTATTTTTTTATTCCTCTTTTTGGGTACAATTTCATTTTGTAAGAAGCAATTTCCCTCACGTTTCTAATTACCCACCATAGCCCTTTGATCTCTCTCTAACCTTGCTATTAATTACTTCTCCAAATACAGCAGTAGCAGCAGCTTTTCATAAGACTTTTATTCTTCTTAGGACCCAATACAACTGTCATCAAAGTGAGTAAAAGCCTTTCAATCCACTTTAGACAAAGGGCCTTGTATCAGGGCCCTTTGTAAAAATGCATAATCCACCATTAAAAGGAGGGCAGTCACTCCTCCATCCTTCTCCTTCTGTTGGTTTTAGTGGAAGTGAATCAGCACAAACACAGAAATCCTAAATACTGATAGAAAATAATAGTGTTCCCAATTCCAAATAAAGTATTGCCTGTTTCTCATGCTAAACATCATGTACAGTGTTGCTTTACTCGCCAGAGTGACTGACAAACTCTTTGGTTTTTTAATGGCATGTCCTGGAAAATAATGAAAGGCCGGATTTCCACATGCTGTTGTTCATTGCTGTCTAGACTATACTGTGAAATGTACATGACATTTCTTTGGAGGTGAGACCTTTTTGTTTGCTGACCATACAGCTGGAAATCATGTTCTGAATGTCCTGGACATTTAGGGATAAGTACAGAATTAATGGCTATAATGTATTTTTAAGTGTCTGATGAAATTACAGCTCAATCTTACTCCACTCAAATTGTGGCTGCCACTATAACTACATATTTGATGCAAGGAGGGCTGAGAGCAGACTTCCATCAACGTTTTTTCATGAGGATTTCGATCTGTGTAGCTCAGTCTTTCATACAAATTACACAGCCATGGGAAAATTTTTATTCTGGGAGGTGTGGAGATAATGATCTCTTACTCATTCATTGAACTCTTAAAATTCCAGTTAATCACAGTGTTGTGAAGGGTCTCCATCTCCCCTATGGTTTTCCCCCAGGCTCTGAGGCTGCTGACACTACCCTCAGCAAAGCTTGGATCAACACCACAGCCTCTCATCACAGAACCATGGAATCACAGAATTGCTAACATTGGAAAACAGCTCTGAGATCACCCTACAACCAGCCCAGCACCACAACCACTTTCACCACTAAACCATGTCCTCAAATGCCACACATGCTTTGAACAGCTCCAGGGACAGTAACTCCACCACTGTCCTGGAAAGCCTGTTCCAATGCCTGAACACTGTAATTTTTTTCTTTATATCCAGCCTAAACCTTCCCAGCACCATTTCCTCTTGTCTTTTCCATTATTTGGGAGCAGAGCCTAACCCCCTGCCCCCCGGCTGTCTCCTCCTGTCAGGGAGTTGTGCAGAGCCACAGGGTCCCCCCTGAGCCTCTTTTTCTCCAGGCTGAGCCCCTTTCCCAGCTCCCTCAGTCACTCCTGGGGCTCCAGACCCTTCCCCAGTTCTGTTCCCTTCCCTGGACACACTCCAGCCCCTCAGTGTCTCTCTTATGAGGGGCCCAGAACTGCCCCCTTCACTCAAGGTTCGAAGCACAGACTCCAGTCCCAGTCAGTGTGGGGACATCCCCAACCTCACTCTGATTTACCCAAGTTTTCCCAGGCTGGACATCCCAAAACAGAGCATTCATCTCCTGGATCTCCTTGCACAGGGCAGGGCTTTGCATTTTTGCCTTTTGACTTTGTTGTGACCCCTGCTGTCCTATTCCCCCAGTCTAGGCTCTTTTGGTGCCAGCCTTGTTCTTGAAGGCATCCTTTCTTTACCCTGGCTTGGTGCTCCCTCTGGACTCAGTGGAGAGCACTCCATCATTTCCTGCAAGTTGTTGACAATGATTCTTCATCTGGAGCTTAAACATCATTCAGATCCACATAAACAGTTGTGGGAGGATAATACCATCTGCAAGGCAGAGTGCCAGAGGAGATTTCATTTCGCCTCCCAGGGGAGAATTAACACTTAATTTTGGAGGCAAATTGCAATTTCTCCTCAGCTGATCTCAGCCAAGGGCAATTCCTCTACTGCTACTTTGTCTCAGGTCCATCTTTATCACCCTCATGGGCCTCCCAGCACTGCTCACCAATTGGCTCTTCGGGTCTTCAACAGGGGGAAGCTTCACTTCCCAGAAAATCACAAAATGGTTTGGGTTGGAAGGGACCTTAAAGCCCATCCAGTCCCATCCTCTGCTGTGGGCAGGGGCACCTTCCACTGTCCCAGGGTGCTCCCAGCCCCATCCAACCTAGTCTTGGACTCTTCCAGGGATGGAAAGCTATTCTGGGTTTCCCTTGTCTTTTTCCGCTACCTTTTGCTCCCATGAAGCTTTTGCATCATCTCTGCTTCTCTCTCCATTTTTTTCTTACTGACACCTTTGATTTCCTTCCATTTCTTTAACTTCCTTTCCTTAACTTTTGCTGTTATCCTTCTTTTCTGCACATCTCATCTTTTCTATCTCATCTTTTCCATCCCATCTTTTCCTGCCATTTTCTGCCTCCCCACAGCTCTCCTCTTTTCCATAATTCCTGCCCCTCTTAATTCTACTTTTTGCTTTCCTCAAGAAGAGCTTTCCTTTTGCTGCTGCTTCATAGCCATAGTCTTGGAAGATACTTTGATTTTATCAATCCAGAGCATTCCCAAAGGTAGTGACCTCTTCTTATCAGTGCAGCCATCAAACACAGGCCAACAGCCAAGCCAAGGCTGCATTTTGTGAGAATACAGACTCCCAAAGGCACTGTCAGGAGAAAATATTTCCTCGGGCTCCTCACCTGTCTTTATTTCAAAGCACTTCGATTTCCAAGTTCAAAACCAAGTAGAAGGCAAGATGAAGCTGAACCTTTATGAATCTTCTGTTGTGGGTTTTCACAGTCTTTACTTTAGGACCCCTCTCTCCCTGCTATGGAACTGGCTGTCCTAAATTATTCAGTTATTCCTGAAAGGCATGCCCTTGAGTGACCCTGCTCTCTATGAAAGAGAGGGGCATTATAAAAAATTCAGTGATATCACAACTGTAGGCTTCAGCTCTATGAGGTTGAGTCCATAACAGAACATCTTTGTAACCTAGTAATTGTATTTGTGAGCATTTAAATGGCTTCAGAACTATATAAAACCAAGGCATTTTCACTTCAGTTTTTGTAAAACAAATGGAACAGAAGAGAATCACAGAACAGAGGTGGAAGGGACCCACAAAGACCATTGAGTCCAACTCTTGGCCCTGCACAGGACAACACAAAAAACAGCCACAAACTTTCTAAATTTTAAATTAAAGGCAAGTAAAAACTCTAACTTAATCAAAATTCTGAAAAACCTTGATTAAGAAGAGTACTGTTTGTATTGTAGAAGACTAAGCTTAACAGAACTTACATGGCAAATTGGAGCTGGTCTTATAAAAATAGTACTTCTAAGACTTACATTTCAAAGAGAATCTTCTTCTAAAGTACAAGTACAAAACAAACTTGTGGGAGACAAGTCTTGTAATGACTGACAAAAAAATTCTACCAGTAGAAGAAAAGAGTGAGATTTCAAGCTGTAACATACAGGGAATAAAAATATTGCATAAAGTTATTTTTTAATCTTTTCAGGTGATAGCAAAATTATGCAAATTTTAATTTTAATCTTGGAGTCACATCAGATTTATTCTGGCAGGGTTGGCATCTGTAGAAAACTCACCATCTACCAAGAGAGCCTCTGAGCTTCAAATGAACATGATCTGGAACCTGAACTATCCACCTCTCTAAATGTGCTTGGGGTTTGGAAAAATAAATAAATCCAAGTAATACAACAGGTTTTAACTTTGAGAGGTATAGACAGATTTAGAACAGATTTTTAATGGTCTGGTGAGATTAGTTTGTGCTTTTNGATTCTGTGATTCCTGCTTTGCTGGCATGCCCAGACCTAAAGGAGATGATGTATTTGAGGGTTAAAAGGAAAACCCTTCAAAGCCAGGGCACCAGAGACATTTGCAGGTTTTTACATCCCACTGCAGTACATGGGACTGCTCAATTACAATTTTTTTTTNATTTCAAGCTGTAACATACAGGGAATAAAAATATTGCATAAAGTTATTTTTTAATCTTTTCAGGTGATAGCAAAATTATGCAAATTTTAATTTTAATCTTGGAGTCACATCAGATTTATTCTGGCAGGGTTGGCATCTGTAGAAAACTCACCATCTACCAAGAGAGCCTCTGAGCTTCAAATGAACATGATCTGGAACCTGAACTATCCACCTCTCTAAATGTGCTTGGGGTTTGGAAAAATAAATAAATCCAAGTAATACAACAGGTTTTAACTTTGAGAGGTATAGACAGATTTAGAACAGATTTTTAATGGTCTGGTGAGATTAGTTTGTGCTTTTTGTGTGTATGTGTGTATGTGTTGGTGAGGATATATTGTTTTCCAGACATGTGAGCTTTTGGGTTTATATTGTACGTGCTGGATTTAGTACACTATATTCACTTTGGCTCAAAATCTCCTTCCAGGAGCAGATCCAAATAAGCTCAACCACTTGGTGTTATTTTGCTGCTTTTTTTCTGTTCTCTTCCGTAAATCTAGTTGCTAAATCTCACCATTTTTGTGGTTACCCTGGACTCTGATGAGTGCTCCAATACCCCCTGGTTTTGGCACAAAGGAACATTCTCCATCCCTTGAAAAGAAAGGTGTTCACAACATCAAAGGTTTCCTTCATGCTCTTCAGGATTGTTTACCAGGACACAACTCATCCAAGAACACTCTTCTCCACAACTTTTGTAGCAGTGTTCTCCTCTCCAAAAGCTATCACAGGTTGTTAACCAAATTTCTCTAGGCACTGGAGCACAAATATCATTTGGATACACCCCAAGTCTGCCTTTTCTGTCTCAGGAACCAACCAGCTGTGGTAAATCCTTACAAAACTGGTTATTTATTTATTATTACTTAGATAAGTCAAAATCTTTCAGTCAACCCAATATATTTTTGCTTTGGCAGTGCACAGTGATTTAATCTTTTTTTTTTGTTGGTAATTCTAGGCATGGGTGTTGTAGGACTTAAAATTCAATTTCTTTCCCCTTCATTCCTCCTCTAAAGCAATTTTTTAAAAAAAAAGGCTTTGTTGCCTTGAATGTTTAGCAAGAGTAGGTTTGCTTTAACAGACATTATATCTATTACCCACAGAAATGTTGTATTCAGTTACAGAGAGTAAGAAATATTAATTGATTTTTACTGATTCACTGTGGTACAGATGAAAACAACATTCAAACCAACACAGAAAGATGATGATACATTCTAAGACACATAGCAAATTTGTAAAACTGGTGGATTTGTCATTTTATGGACAAAGCAGATAAGAAAGGTTTATGAGTGAATTCGAAAACTTCCCTTTTGGCAGGGGAATCATGGAGTTAATTTGGCTTAGATGTAAGGCAGAGGAGCTTTATGGCTGCTTTAACCTCTGCCAAATGGACCGCCATGCTCAAAGCCCTTCCCTGATACAGGATTGGGGAGGGCTGCAAAGAGTATGCAGCTTTTTTTGGACAAAAGGACAGAGCTGGAAAGAACAGAGGAACTTTTGGGCACCCAAGCCCCTCATCACATTTGAAAGAGCTGCTTGGCATAGTTTTGCCTGGCTGACAAGCCCATGATAAGTTCCCAGCACTGCTTTTGTACCCACAAAGTGCAGGAGTACATTTGAGTGTCTGTCTTCACTCATAGCTAGTGCAATTGGGGCTTAGTTGCAGATTGTGCTGGGAAAAAAATGGATTTTTAAAACAAATCCACCAATAGGGATCCATACTGTTTGTGCCAAAGACAGAGAAATGCTTTCAAAATCAGTCAGGGAAGGACAATGCTGTTATCCCTTCTGAGAAGGCTTGAGAAAAACCCTGCAGTGATGCCTACCAGTGAAAAAAAATCCAAAAGTGCAAAGTGACAGGCAGAGTTTCCCTCTTGCCCTCTCTTGCAAGACAGAAGGAAGAGTGGGGGATGTCAGTGAGATCATCCCCACCATGCCTGGTCTTTGGTGATGGATCTGCTGTGACCTCATCCCACACACAAACCACATTTGCTCTCCAAATCCACTCAGTGTAAGGGACTACAAGGAAGTGACAACCACTTGCCTTTTGATTTTGAACTGATTTCTGTTCCAGGATTGCTCTGTGCATCACTGAGCCAGCAACATGAAGCCATTGGGCTGCATGTGCTTGCTCCACTTTAGCAGAGAATATAATTAATTTTAAAGTTAAAAGTTCATGTGGAATTAATTTTAAAAGTCGGCTCGTATGCAGAGCAATAATAGTGATTATTTCTTATTGAGATTTACGTGTAACACTTGTTGCTGCAAAAACATTCAACAGCTAAAACACTTTGTATCTAAAACAACTTTTTTAGTGATGAGATGACAGTGAAGAGGGAAGCTAGGAAAGTCTTATTAGCAATCATTCGTTATAAGTTCTGATGATCATGTTTGAAAACACTGTAATAAATGTTCCTCCTTGAGTACAAAGAAGAAAGGCTGTTCCTGGAAAACAGACAACTTTTCTTAGAAAGCAGTGATTTGAGGAAGAGTTTATGAAACATCATAAATAATTGCCTTGAAATGTGCTCTGAGCATCAATTTGTGGAAACAGAGGTAATGCAATCTTTACATAACAAAAGGAACGTCAAGAAAAGCAGTAGAAACAATAGCAATGCCACCTAGCTGCTGTCCAGGGCTTTTCATGGCCGTGTTCAAAAATGGGTAAGAATTAGAAGAGAGGAAATGGTAAATGTATTTCTTTTGTTCCATCAAAATGAAACCATGAATCANGAGGGTTAAAAGGAAAACCCTTCAAAGCCAGGGCACCAGAGACATTTGCAGGTTTTTACATCCCACTGCAGTACATGGGACTGCTCAATTACAATTTTTTTTTTCCTTTGGAGAGACTTTTGGGATTTGGAGGTGTCTCAGTTGGCTCCAACTCCCCACTTGCAATAGGCAATATTTTAGTGCCTTGTTTCAGCAATCAGGCTGAGAATCACCAGCCTGAGTAAATGCACACCACTTAGGAGATGATGGGAGAAACTTAAACCCTGTGAGGTCAGACTGTGACCTGACCTGCTGTTCCCTCCTGGGTCTGAGACCCAGGATTTAGCAGGAATTCTCCCCCTGTACAGGCAGGTAAAAATACAGGTATGTGATGCCTGTGGTTTTAAACAGGATGTAATCTCTTTAAGGACCCTGGCCCACTCTAACTGGAGCAACAAGAGTCTGCAATTTCAGATTAAAGGCCCTTAAACATGAGTAATAAATCTAATAAAAGAAATTGATTTGGCAGTGGCCAGGCTTTGTGCCAGATAATTGTGCCCTTGTTGCTGGTGGGAAGAGTCATGAGTCTGTGTACATCCATGGCTCACACAAAAAAAACCACCCTCACATGGCAAAGAGACTCCAGTCAGCACCTTTTTGACCCATATCTATAATGAATAGTTAATGCACTTATACATCTTCAACACAATTACAGGATGATGACAAGCCCCCCATATTCAGGAGGTGCCAAAGGTCACATGTGATGACACTGAAGAGAAGACACACAAATGCAACATGTTTTCTTCTGGAAAGGATCCATTAGGTGCTGAATTTTCCCCCTACCTGCAACAAGATCATCATACATAACAGAGGCATTCCTGGGTTTAATAACACATGCCTTGTGTCCTGAGTATTTCACAGGTGTCTGTGACTTATTCTGCACATGAGCATCACTAGTGTAGGGGGAGGGATTTTGACTGCTGATAAACTTCACACTTCTGGGAAAAAATTAATTGTAAATGGGTTTGATTTCTTGTAAGGAGTTTGTAAGGAAAGCTTCATCAACAGCAAAACGTGTGAAATTAGGGTGGTAAGTATGAGGGGCTCTCTTTCACCAATTTCATATTTTCAAAATGCAGCAACAGGAACCTGGTCCTGTGCATTTTTATTTTGACAATCTCTTATGGGTATGAGGGGAAGGACAAAGTGTTTTGTAAACCAGCCTCCCTGCCCTCTTGGGAGATCTGTTAACCGGCCTGGTTGTCCATGCTACACACACATTATCCAGTCTGCAGCCAAATAACTCAATCCCAGCACAGAAAAAATGGAATTTAAGCCATATTATAGTTTTACAGGCTCAGAGACCAGGCTTCACCCTAACTTGGATAAGGGGGGCAATGTAGGCATTACCCATCATTCAGTCTAGATCATTGTGAGGTGTTTTGCTGTCAGAATGTTACAAAGATTTCAAGGTGGTAAAGAAAATTAAATTTTGAGACTGTCGTGGGTTTCGGAGAAGAATGACAGCCTAACAGAAAACATAAGCATTGAATAAAAATAGGACAGAGAAGCTGGAGGTAAGAACAAGACCTCCCATTTGGGTCAGTCGTAAGGAATGGTCATTGCTGGATTCTCAACTTTACAAGAAATCTGATAGATGCAACTTGCAAGGATATTGTGAGGAAGTGGTCTTTTAACTTTTGTTCTAATTAGTTTGCTGCTACCCATTCAAATCCTTTTGTTCCCTAAAACTCGGTGATTATATTTCTGATCAAAAGGAAGTGGTGAAATTTTAAAATCTGCAGAGCTGCCCAGAACTGGTAGTGTGGATGAATGGCCTGTAAGTAACACTTATTTTAAATTACTTTTGTTTATTGTTACAGTGATGTGATTCTGCATAATGATACCACTGAAATTACAAACAAAAAAGATAATTTTTTTAAATTAGCAAGTTCTACAATGGGTATTTCTTTTCCACTTGAATTTCTCTTTCCTTGCTTTCCTCCCTTCCACTGCCAGGTCTCTGCAGTCCTGTATTTCAAGTCAGTAACTCTCAAAATTTCCTCTTCATGCTGGTACATTAAATGAGGAAATTCACCCATTTCCACATTTATGAAACAAGAATACTTCCAGAGAACTTGCTTTATATCTTTGCTTATTTTATTCAGATGGGTGTAACACAGTAAACAAAGGCTATAATTTAGATATGATTCACCAATGGAAATTAGTAATAAACTTCCTGGCTTCAATGAGACCAACAAAAGTGAGAAGAACTAACAATGAAATCGTGGATCCAGTAACTGTGTGAGGTTACTTTGAAAAGGAAAAAGAAGTAGAACTGATAATTGCCTTAATCTGTGACTTCACTGTTTCAGTGCAAAGTACTGCAACCAGCACACATTCCTGTCTCCTTGTGATCGCCAGTTCATGGCCCAGATGACTGCTGATGGCATATTCTGATATGCTTTGTCTGGATAAAGATTAATCAATTTTGTGTCCCAGTAACTCTCACTATGGACTTTTGAAAACAGTGCACAAATCTAGATAAACTCTTGGGTGAAATGTCTTGCTCACACAATGCACATTTTGCAAATGCAGCTCCTATACTCCCTAAGAAGCTGAGTCCAGCACTGGAATACCAGGACTCCTGATCCAAAACTCGTAAAATCCATTTTACACTACTTGTCTCAGTGGGATTAAAATCAGGGACTTAGTTACCTGAGAAGGGTTATGAAGCACAGCATTGTGAATTATTGCATTTATTATCCTTGTGGCATTCTCAATATATATGGTGGCATACAACAAGTAAACTGCCCTAAGGGACTCATAAATCCCTTAATTTATGAGGGATTTAGTTAAACGAATGCACAGTGGAAAAACAAAAATATTAACAGGGAAAACATCATTCTTTCAATTCTTGCCCAGCACAGTATTTTATCTGTGCAGTTCTTACTGTGTAAGACAGGGAGTGAAAGAGTACAATTGCCTTATAGTGTGATGGACCTGTCATGTGGAGAACGTTAGTTTTTTTTTCTCCTAAAAGCCAAGAAATCACTTGTCAATGTCAAGTCAGCCATCCCCAGTGTGACATTTGCATTGTGAGCCCCAGCACAGCTCGGGGGGCGACAAAGCGGCACCGCACACTTGGATCCCAGAGCTGAATGTGGACAAATGTAATACTCAAGTGTAGCTTTCATGATGAAATAAAAGATATCTCACCCATGAAAGGGGATTATTATCTCTGCCATGCAAGCATGGCCCCCTCATTAAAATATCCATGGTCAAGTCTATCTCTTCCAGTGAGAGCTTCTTTCTATTCCGTGCCATTGTTTTAGTTGTCAATGCCCACATTTCAGTTTGAGCCAGACTGTGGGAATTAGAAGTGAATCCGGTCAGATTCTCATGGAACTGTTACCCACTCTATTTCATCCCCTAATTCAGGGTAAATAATAATAGCTCTTTTTCCATGAGGCATTTTACTGATCACTAAGGTTATTTTGCAGAAATGAGTATTGCTTAGGCTTTTTTTATGTTGTGCAATGAGCCAGACACTCTTTCTGTTCTGAACAGCTTTATTTTAAAAATCTGCTAATTAAAGGAGAAACATTGTTCCTGAAGAAAGTCAAAATGCTGGATAATAACTAACCTCTTTTTTGTCTTACTATTTAACTTTAAAAGATGAAAATGTTGAAAACATGTTTTTATCTTAAATGTTAAATTTTCAGTTATCATATAACCAGTGTTTAATAATTATTCAGATCTTGTGTCCTTTGATTGCTCAGTTTTCACTCTCAACTGAGAAGTGTTACCCGTAAATTGGGAATTTCTTCAATAGTATGGAAAACTGAGCTATTAAAGTATGGAGTTGCTAAGCCATCAGCTACCTGAAGTGGCTGGAGTGAAAAGATTTGCCAAATCTTAGTTGCCCCAATTAGTTAATGTCAGCTACATGGTGATAATGCTTCAATACCATGGATATTTCAATTAAAGAAGGGTGACCTGCTCCCCACAGATGGTCATGGTGGACACTGGCTTAAGCCACCGCTTGTCCTATTTTCAGAGAATTCTATTTTCCAGTCACACTGGAAATCAGGGGGTGATTGAAATGAGGGTAGGTAAGTATTTTAGCTGCCTACAAGCAGCAAAACCTGCTCGAAATAGAAAATTAACTGTGGCCAGAGAGCTGTCAGCACATGTGCATGTTCTCAAATCCGGTGAAAAAGGAGGTTTCACTGAAAGGGTCATGGTGACTGATTATTAAAAGAACATGGGGAGGCACTGGTTTGGTATAGGAGTCACATTTTTTAGGAATGGGAATCTGAGGGGATGACATGGGAGATGTTTGGGATGGGTTTAATTCCTGTCTTTGCTTTGCAAGCAAGCAGAAGCTCCATTCACATGAGTAAATGTCCACTAGGTGTTTCCAGGGGCTGGGATGATTGCAAAGGCAGAAAATTGCTCCAGAAGTCAATAAGATGTCTGGTATCCATGCCTGATGTCATTGGCAGGATTCAGCATAAGAGGTGGTCCTGGCCAAGCTCAGGTGCTGCAAAACAGGGTGAAGAATGGAATATTCATCTTCCAAAATTCACCATCCTCTCACCAAAGTAGCAATATAAATCACAGCATCCAAAACTTCTGCCCAGTCTTCTCTTTTCTTCAGGTAAATATATTCCCTGATATCTTGTTACACCTCCTCCACACAATGAGACGTTTTATACTGAGGAGTGACTTCTATATCTGTAGATAGATGTTTTATCCACTTGTAAATAAGTTCCACTGAGTTTCAAATGCATTGTAACCAAAAAAAAATATATGTGATTTGTAATGCTCCACAGACAAAGCGCCCTTTGGCGAAAGAACACATTAATTCATCAACCTCCAAGGTATTATTTGTGAAAATACATAATTTCCCATATTGGATATCACCCCCAGTCAGTTGCCCCTTAGCCAGCAATGTAAAAACTTCTCCGTTTGTAATTTTCTTTTGTATACATTCTTCCTCTACTTCAGCTGAGGGGAATTTAACATTTATGTTCCACGTCCTTCCATGAAGCCTTACCTCTTGATTCATATACATTCTGACAACATACTTCAAGAGCTTTATTTTAATAAGGATTGTTTTCATTACACTGTTTGGGACTTGGTGGGAGAAACACACTCGGAGAGTTGTCTACCTCTTAAAAATGTAGCTGAAGGCCTTTAAGGTCCTGTTTCTTAGACCATAAAACTTGCCTGCAATGATTGAAATGAGAATTCTGTTTGACCTTTTGTGACTTAATTTCACGCTTCATTTCCACTGCTGCCACTACTTCACCCCACGGGCTGGGGCCGTGTCCCTGGGACAGGGAGGCTGCTTAGCACAAGGAGGTGAGAGTCTGTTCTGTGTCCAGCCTCTCCTTCTGACCCAACCAATCACTCCGTTTTGCTGCAGAACTGACTTCTCTCCCTCAAAATTAAGCACACAGCCATTTTCAGCCCTCTTCCATTTGTTTCCCCTGTCTAACATGGTCATATATGGTAAAATAACTGTTGTTTATTCTTAAATTATCTTTCCCTCTGCTTTTTAATGACGAGGTTTTAACTGTAGTTTGGAGATGTATATTTTGCATCATCTAAGTTTGCCAATTGATCTACTGGATATTTCTGTAAATGTTGCTTTTGATACTCCAGTTACTCTCATGTAAACACAGCGATGACTCACATCCTGATCTGCCCAATGTGTACCTGTAATCAGCACCATCTGCCACCACAGCCTCTATTAAACCACTGCTTCTTGCCCTTTTAAACCATTTCTCCTTGCTCCTGTCCTTTGTCTAATTCAGCCCTAGAGGAAACAAAAACAAACAGTTAAAAAAACAGACAGAATTATGAACTTGTAAATTACAGCAAAATGCCAGTGCCCGTTATAAACCTAGGGCAAGAAATTCAGTTTCTCCAGGGCCGCAGAAGGAAATTGTTTCCTAATTTTGAGCCCAGAGTTGCATTGCAGAGGGCAGTGCTACAACATCAGCAGCATCAGCAAGGATTACCGGTGGCATTTCAGTCCCCTGCACATTCAGGTTTTCAGATTAATGCAGGGAGATGGCCATGACTGATTCTTTGAGATGTGATATGCCATGGACACATGCTACTAAATAGCCATCCAAAAACAACCAGCACAGGGCTCAAATGTGATTTTTCCATCAGTCAGTCTCTACAGAAAACCAGGATTTTCTGTGTGCTTTTATGCTTTGCTTTTGAAGAAATGCCAGTTGGAATTAAACACTATTTTGCCATAAATAAAATAACAAATAAGTTAAAACATCTAAGAACAGGAAACATTTGAACAGGAAGTAGAGAAAAAGGCAAAGAGGACTAAAAGTCACTAAAGAGAGGTGGAAGAGGGATAGAATAAAGAGATGCATGGCTGTTTGAAAATAAACATGCATTCCTGGGTTTAGAACTTGTGGCAGAGAGGTTCTGGGGATGAACCACTCCAGATTCAGCACCAGTATGGGCCCGAGGATGCCATGCAAACACGTGGCACTTGTGCAGGACACTGCCTCATTGCATCTGCTTTCTTAGGAATCACAGTGTCCCTGCACCAAACCAGCCTCCTAAAGTGGGCATGGACACACTCGAGACACATTCCTGGCTGATGGAATTCCACCCAGAAAATCAAGCTGCAAGTGAAGCTGAAGCTCCTCCAAAATGCCTGACCAGAGTAACTTTGAGCTTTGTTTCTGTTTGGATGAGGAAAGTGTGAAGAAAGGAAAGGAGACCATGACTGTAAACCCAAACTGGAAATTAGTAGAAGTGTTTCTGCAGCTCAGCAGTTTCCTGTTAGCTCAGCTGGTGGGAGCAGGCAGACCTGGGACCTCCTGTGGGCTCCACACCATGGAAACCCATCTAACTTGTCCTCAGTCAAAATCTGTGAGGTTTTGATCTGTGGGAACAAAATCTGTGAGATTTTAAATCATAGAAGTACAACTGATTCCTTGTATATCCAATTGAATGACTGGAGTCAGCAGGGAAAGAAAGAAAAGAAAGAAAGAAAAGAAAGGAAGGAAGGGAAGAATTCCAGAAGGAATTCCGGAAGGAATTCCAGAAGGAAGGAAGGAAGGAAGGAAGGAAGGAAGGAAGGAAGGAAGGAAGGAAGGAAGGAAGGAATTCTGGAAGGAAGGAAGCGAGAAAGAGAGAGACAGGGCTGACTTGGCCCTGCTCATCAGCAATGGTGAGAATGACACTACAGACAGATGAAAATCCAGTTACAGAAATAAAAATCACAGGCCTTATGGGTTATTATAACCTCCATTTCCTCATTGCTCATTTACATGTAGTCAAATGACATTCTGGGTGGGATATTCATTAAAATCCTGTCCCCATTGAGGCACCATTAGAAAGGGATTCATATTGAACAAAACACAAATAGAATTCTTATTAATTAAGTCACCAGTGTCTTTCACTTTGGCATAGTGAGTTCTCCTGGACAGCATAATTTCAGTTAAAATTTGGCATGTGTATGTAAATGCTACCTAAGTATCTTTCAAATACCCAGTAAGGTGCTTGGTAAAAGGTGATGAGCACAATACATTTTTTGGTCTGTACAGAAATCTCAATGAATCCACTTATATTTACAGGACTAGTGAAGCTGAGTATGTCTTCTCCCCATCTCATTCCAATCTTACATTATTGTCCTGCTTAGCCTACTGTCCTATTATGAAAAATAGCTGTAATTGTAATTATAACACAGTTTTAAAATAAATCATCCTCTTTCCTTCTACGTCTCTCCCCGGCAGTGTACATTCATGCAACATTTTTGACTGACTTTTCAGTTTTTAAAAAGCCAGCATCTTCTATCAGAAATGTCCTAGAGATAAAGATGAGCAAAAAATTACCAAGGGAAAACCAAACATTTCCTTTCTGCTATGTTCAGATTAAGAGAGTTCAAGAAGAACATATTTCATTGAGAAAAATATTTCTTTATTATAAAAAAAATTAGAAAGGGATGTTAGAGACCAAAGGATGCATTTTCAACTGCTGCCTCTCTCTTGAGCAGATTTGGGGGTTAGATTTATTACTTAGTACTTTAAAGGGGTTCCAGGGTCACAGAAAAGTAAATTTTAAAAAAAATTTTAAAAGGAAAGGTTGAGGAGGTTTAGATATAACAGGAATGTCGAACTCTGAAAGTGAAGAAATAAATTCTACTATTTCCATAGTGGCAGGAACTGATTCGTCCCACCACTCAAGATATGAAAGGTGATGCTCAAAGTCTTAATTAAAGCTGGAGATGGAACAAGCTTGAACCCAAGAGCCAGAACAATACCCACCCCAGAAGAGTGTCCAGAACACCGTGAGCAAAACACTGAGGGCAAACCACTGCTTTTCACTCCCAAGGGAGTAAGGCACAGAACTCATTGGACTTCAGGACAGCCAAGCTAAACACCAAGTGAAAGCCTTCACATAGGCAAATCTCCTCTTTTTCCTGTTGTGTAATTTGCTGACTCTTCAGATGAAGTTAACTTCTCATCAACCAGTTAACTTGAAGCAATTATTAACTTAAGATGGGCTAATGCAAAAGCCTAATGAATACTTGCATTGTGTGTTACACAACATAAATAAACGTTTATAAGTATTAATAATGTACAAAATAAACAATGTGGTCACAAAAGTCCATGGAAACACAGGCAAGAGGCTGGAGGAGAAGGCATGCTTCAGCTGCTTACACCAAATTGCATTTGAGAGATTCTTGGTAATGAATGCAACATGAGACAAAAGCACATGGAAACCAACTCCAAGCAAAGGATCCTATTAAAAACACATCCTCAGCAAGGCAAATGGACAGAGGGAATGCCCTCCCTGGAGAATCAGAAGAATAAAAGACAATATCCATATTGAAGCCATCCTGGCTTGCATGAGAACTCCTGTCATACAGATCAGGAAAAAAGTGTCCTCTGATAATGCAGTAATAGTGAAAAGTCCACCCAAACTCTGGGAGTCACTTTCAAATTATTAAAATGAAAATGTAAAAAACCACCAAGACCACAACAAGACATTGAGGGAAAGGCCCAGCAGCCAGCCAACCCTTAATGAGCAATCATTTCAAAAGAAATACAACATTAATGATGTACCATTTATCCTTCTGCCCAGTTATGAGAAACAGAGACAGACACCAAAAGAAAATTACCTCAGTGAACTTTAAAAACAAATCTCAGGCTTTAATCTGGGGGTTTGGGGTTTTCTTTTTGCCCATGAGCACAAGAGCATTGTCTCTTCAGTTTCCTTAATTAAAAGGTTTGGGGGAAAAAGAGAGGTCGCTGACTAATGTGGTTATACGGTCACTTTCTCCAGTCCATGCTGCAGCTGGAGAAATACGAAAAGTCACCAGCTGGGTCACAAGAACAACCTCATTCTCTGCTTGGCACTATTGCCCTGTTGTCAAGTCACCTTCTCCTTTGTTTATTGCACTGTCTCTGCAGTTCAGCCTACAGGGCAGGCAGTAACACGGTACAAGATCCTGCTCCCAGAGGGAATTAGATGTCAGGACAGAGCTGCACTTTAATGTTTCCTAGCACTTTCAAATGTAAAGAGGACGGCCACAAAATCCACAAGAGCTGCAGCAGAGAAAAGAGCTTGTTTACAAGGTCAGAGCACAGAGCAGCTCGGTGAGTGGAACAGCCTCTCAGTTTAGATTACTCCAAGAATGGGCTAAAAGCCCCGTTGTGAGCACTCAGGGTGGATATCAAGTGTCTTTCCAGCCCTGCACATCAAGGTTACCTGACTGATCCCATTTGCAGGAGTTCCCATTAAACTGGTCACAGAGAACAGCCCTGGAGGAACTTCCTGGAGTCCTTCTACCTTGAGTTTCCTGTGATTCTGCAGTGCCCCCTCAAAAACCCCAAACAGCCAGGATAAGAAGAATAGAAACAGGCAGGCATTTGTTGGCAAAACAATGCCTTAGTTTACCCCTGATGTGGAAAGAAAAAAAGAAAGAAAAAGAAAAAGAAAAAGAAAAAGAAAAAGAAAAAGAAAAAGAAAAAGGAAGAAAGAATGAAGGAGTTCCAGAAGGAAGGAAGGAATTCCAGAAGGAAGGAATTGCGGAAGGAAGGTATTTCTGAACTGATTCTTTATCTTTCTCGTACTGTCAACCAGAGCCCATCCTGAGCAGACCTGACAAACACTGATCATCTTGAGCATCACAGACCTTTCAGCAAGCTCTAACTTTGTCCTCACATTAATTCTCAGGTTGGAAAGAATTTGAATATTTGGCACATTGTTGGGCCAGGCCCTTGGAGTTGAAAAGAAATGGGGTGAAGGTCAGACAGCCACATTAATGCAGAGAAGTGTTAGGAAGCCTGCATTCCCCTGCAGCCATGTATGGTACTGCAGCTTAGAGTGTATCATCTGTGGAAAACCTTCCCATTAATTAAATCTCCCATCACCATTTCTGTCTCTATCAAGTGACTGAATCTGACAACACTAAATCTTCGGTGTCAGGCTGCTCATGGTCCTTGAATGACTCTTGATGCCTGTGCAAGGCACAGACATTTGCAGCTTCAATACGGTGACATGATCAAAAGAACATTAAGTGACAAGATAAGTAGTCCAGATAACAGCCCCTGGCAATCCTAGGTGTGCTCAGCTGCAGCCCTTGGAACACCAGTTTTTTTCTGCATTTCATCCATTTATCTCATGCACTGCCACAGATAGCGGTGGATGATAATGATTTTTCTGAGTTTTCAAGGTCACTGTGCCACCCTGCACATTTTCTGCTTTCAAATGGAAAACTCTTCAATAGGAGGCAATACACCAGCGTTACTCCTCTCTCCTGCAGCCATCAAGGCACACAAACAAAGCCCTTGTGCCTGAAGAGTAACCTGAGTGATTTAGACACAGAGTACGTGACATGTGGTTAGACTAAATAAATATCTCCTGGAAAACATCCTCCCAAATTTGATCATCCCAAATGACAGGGAATCTTTCAAAAGCCACAGTAAGACACTTCAGTGTTGAAAACCAGTCACACAAAAAACACTGCAAAAAGGCGAGATAAGTACTCTCTTTGCTTAATTTATCTTTACCTTCCCTTTTTTACTATGGGATATTATTATGCACTTGAATGCTTACAAAAGAACTTAAAGACATTAATTATAGGCCGAAGGCAAACTGCCTTCTAAATTTCTCTTTGATGAGATAAATGGATGAATTCCTTAGATTTCTCAGAGTAAGATTTTTTTAACAGAACTCGAACCATTGTCATTGTTATGGCCTTATTGTCACTCCTTCTTTTGCAAATACTTAAATTTTTAAAAGAAATAATTTTATTGCACTCATCTTGTGCATGTTCTGAATATCCCACCTAGTCCAGAGTACCATTTCTCTGCTTCTGCTGAGCTAAACTTCCTTGTGGAAGGAAGTTCCTTCCGTCACTTTCATTGACAGTGGCCAGTGTTGTGGACAAATCTGGATCAAAAAGTGTTGTTACCTGTTGGGTTACACTCTGTGTGTTATAGAAAAGCAGGCTTGGAAGGCCCAGAGGTGAGCCTCTTCCCTAGGCCCAGAGGTGACCAGGAAGCATATCCAGGTCACCAGGGATGGACATGGGAAAAGAGGATCATGGGTTTGTGGCCTTCTGCACCTACTGTGTGAGAGTATTGTACTTGGTGACCTTATAGGGTATTGTTTATCTTTCCTGCTTATATGATGGCACATCCTGTGTGTGGGATGGTATAAAGGGAATTTTCACTGCATAGGGGCAGTAGCCATAGTAGCAGTCATAAGAGTAGTCTTAACAAGTAGTCATAGAGTGATCTGTAGTAATCTTAGTCTCTGTCTGTATAATAAAGAACTCCATACAACATCAAAGTCTCGTCTGAGAAGTCCGATTCCCCTGTGTCAAAATACTGCAGTTGTCTGCCCTCACTGAAGAGATCAGACTAAGGTTGTATTACTTTACTTTTACTTTGATTGCAGCTAACAGCACAACAATGTAACCTTGGTTTTAAATTTATTAGGGTAGTTCTCAGTTAACACAGGTTGCAAAATAAGCCTGAGACGCCTGGCAAAGTATTTGGTTGATAGTCTGTGCTTGCAAAGCCACTCCCCAAGTAGTAAACAAATTTAATTAAAGCTTGCTTGGGTATGCCTTTTGTGAAAAGCAGGCAAATCTTTCATAGCAAATGCTGTCTTACAAAATTTTAAGGTTTTTTTCCCCTCAGAAGCACCCATCTTTCTTGTTGCTGTATTTAGTGCTGGGGGTGGCACAGCACTGTTTGAGGGATGGAGTGTGACCAGTGGTGTGAGGTACAAGGCCAAGTGCTGGGTCCTGCCCGTGGGTCACACCAGCCCCCTGCAGCTCCAGGCTGGGGCAGAGGGGCTGGAAAGCTGGGAAAGGCCCTGGGGGTGCTGTGACAGCGGCTGGACACGAGCCCAGGGGTGCCTAGGGGGGCAAGAGGCCGATGGCCCCTGGGCTGTCCCAGTCGTGGGGTGCCACTGATGCCTTTTGGGACTTCCTGAAAACAAAGGCCGGACACAATTAAGAGAATAAAAAGCAGTTATTTTTATTGAAGGGCCTTCAGGTACATTAGGGCAGACAAAGACCCCCCAGGGGCTACACCAAAAACACGCCNGAGCCCCAGGAATGGCTGAAGGAACTGGGAAAGGGGCTCAGCCTGGAGAAAAGGAGGCTCAGGGGGGACCTTGTGGCTCTGCACAGCTCCCTGACAGGAGGGGGTGGCCGGGGGGTTTGGGCTCTGCTCCCAGGGAACAGGGACAGGAGGAGAGGGAATGGCCTCAGGCTGGGCCAGGGGAGGCTCAGGGTGGATAAATTGAAAAATGTCTTCACTGAGAGGGTGGTCAGGCACTGGAAGGGGTGTCCACAGCAGTGGTGGTATCACAATCCCTGTAAGTGCTGAAAAAAGTGTGGATGTGACACCTGGGAACACGGTTTAGTGGCAGACATGGCAGGGCTGGTTTAATGGTTGGGTTCAACGATCTTAGAGGTGTTTCTTAGCCTTAGAGATCCAGTGAAGTATGAACATAAAGTTGCCTTAAAAGAGGCATTAATGATGAAATATTTTGGTGTCTGTAGATCAGCCATGAGAAAAATCTGACCTTGCCTTGCTCCTCTGGGAGCCACTGCTGTGTCAGTTGCTGTTACCTTCTTCAGGTTAAAAAGCAATCACTTGAGTGAAGAACTATGACCAAAAGTTAAAGGATGACTTTGTTCAAGAAGCTTTTCTGTTTACTCTAAGGGGAATTTTTTGTACAGGACAGTGAAGCACGACCTTATGGATTATGTCATGTTCTGTGAATTCATCAGAGCCATTGAAGATACTGGAGGTGTACTAAAGTAATGAAAGCATATCTTAAAAAAATTCTGTGGCCGAATAAACTCCAGATGTTAGCTTTTCATACCATCTCAGACCAGTATGTGCTGAAACATTTGGCAGATAGAAAGCAGAAGCTTGTTGCAGTTGGTGATATCCTTTAATGAGATCAAGCTTCAGGAACACAATGGAACCATTCAGAGTAGGAATTATGTCATTTACTGCCGGTGAGATATGGTGCTCTCCTTGCAGTAATCTTTGTTCCTTTTGCAGGAGTTTTTGGAGCCGTTCAAATCCACCTCCTCCTAAAATGCCATCTCTCCATTTCCTGAGGCTCTTGTAAAAAAGATTTCAGCAAGATCCTGTTCCACACCTCCAGCTTCCTCTGCCCCATCCTTCTACCAACACTGGTGAGGGATCTACCACTGTTAATTTACTTCACCAATTTCTTCATCTGCAGGTAAAGACTCCTTTTCATGACAAAATGAGACTCTGCATGTCTTGACTTGATTGTCAATGTCACCTTTTTTTATGTTTATAGTCAATATAGCTCCAATAGTTGGTCTGGCAACAAGACCCTCAATCTTAGGGTTTAGCTTTCTCCTTATGAGTTCCCTCTTTAGTCAGCACTATGTTGACCAAAGCAGTGTTTAATTAACCTATTGTGAACATCTTTTAATCTTTTTTGTCGCCTTTTTTTCAAGAATGAAACTCTACAAAGGAATTAAGTTTTTCTCATTCAAACAAAATTATTTGTACTACAGTATTTCCACCCCAACCCAAGGTGGATTTGTTGGCCATGCTGAAGAATTCTCACTTAAATGTACTTTAAATATCCAAACTGGGACCAACTTTCATCACACAGACTGATTAAAACACAGGACAAGGAGCCAAGACATCACCTTGGGATAACAGAGCATACAGGTAATTTAATTATTTCAGGCAGTTTGGGTCTGATGGCTGTTCCTTGAGGGAGCTGAGAGAATGGGATGAGGAACTTCCTGAATAATTATTTCTCAGAAAATCCACAGTCTGTGTGTGTGAAGAACCAGAAGATGTGAAAAGGGCAAACATAACTGATGAATATAAGAGTGGGCCAAGAAAAGAGAGGATTAAATAATCATACTACTGGTACCACCCAAATGCCAGAAAATACCCAAAAACAACCACATTGATAAACAAGCAACAGATTTGTCTAGAGGAAACCAAGAAAAACCAAATAAACCAGCTTTTGTCATGATTCCATGAAGCTTGTTACTCCTAGAAAATGTAATGGCTAATTATAGCATTTAATGCCACTTCATATAACCTTCCAAACAAACTCTGGAAGAAAATATGAATTTCTCATAAATTTCCAGAGATATGGATCGTATTGGGTATTTATTTGTGTCTCCTCTTAAACTGAAAGACTCTATCAGGTAAATTTTTACATGTGTTTTTCAATGTTTTAATAATTTGATCATAAGTATTTTCACTTGCCTGCAAGTATTTTCTGAGAGAAAATTAATGAAGGGATGAAGTATGCATATTAAATCTCCATAAAATAATGCTCAAATGCTGGTTAAAAAGAGCAAGCTGAAAACTATTTTTGCATTTTGGAAGAAAAACAATAGGGATGAGAGATGTACTTTTCTTTGGCAGGACAGAACAAGCTTCACAAATAGAGGGACGGGGTTTGTGGTTGGAGATAAAGAAGATGGATGGTGGCTCACAAATTTAACACTTTGTAACAAAAAAAGAGATTACACTATCATGGGACATCTAAAAATGACTTGCATCCTGAAAAACAAGTGAAATAGTCCTGCTGCTCTACTGGATGATGTCCACTGGAATTTCGCGCTGAACTTCCAGAAGAGAGAGAAAAAAGAACAATCAAAGTTCTAAAAAAAAAAGCAAAACCAAAACTTGAAAGGAACGACTGAAATTCTAAATAATTTCTTTGAAATGTTTCCTAGACATAATATCTTGGGAAAGGCCAAGGCTCAGGAAGGTCTGGAGACACAACACCATGAATTTGATTTTGAACTCTTCACTGAAGAAATGAAAGGTCGTGATCACAATCTCCACATGGTGTTGAATCCAAAGGAAAAGCAGTGTATTTTTTATTCTACATTTGCAGTGAATGCTTTTATGCAATTGAAAATGTCTCTTTTTAATGCACTGAATGTCTTTTAGCTGCAAACTGTAGCTTTTCAAAGTTTTTCACATCATCACAGGCCTACCACTCTGACTTGTAATTATTGTAGAGAGAATTATTTCACTTTGCAAATCTTTTTAATAAAATGAACCTATTTATTAATCAGTGGACATTAATATTGTCTCACAATTCATTATCATGGAATGAATGGGCATAGGCCTCTAACATCTGAAGGTGTTTAAAGTACATCCACAGATATCCCAGCAGTCATCCAAGAGATGATCTCAAGAGGGTAAGTGCCTCATGGGTCCTCTTACATATTTGATAGCCTCAAAAAAATGTCTCTTGACACTGACAGACATCTGACACAGAATTGAAAAGATAGAATTAGTCACCTACATCATTCTGATCGATAGCACACTTTTAGCTGAAGAGGAGTTTTATTTAAGTCTGTTGATTTCATTTTATTTGCATCTCATTAAAAAAAAAAACAAGATCATCTAGTGAAATCTCAATTATGTACATTGTCCTTTGTAATAAAAGTAGCATAACAGCACAGAGCAAAACCGCAATTAACACGTTTAACATTCTTTGGGTCTGCAACATTTTAGTGGCATAGCACAAAGTTGCATCGACAGATCACAAATCATGGAAAGTTTTGTGTTCAAAGGNGGGCTGGGGCAGCTCTGCAGGTGGGGTCTCAGCTGAGGGGCAGAGGGGCAGAATCCCCCCTCCCCTGCTGCCCAGGCTGGGGCTCAGCCCAGCACAGGGGTTTGGGGTCCCAGCTCTGCCCCACAGCACCCCCAGGGCTCCTCCTGGGGCTGTTCCCTCTGCTCAGCCCCAGCCTGGATCCAGCCCAGGGCTGCTCTGACCCAGGGGCAGCACCAGCCCCTGGCCTGGTCAAACCTCCTCAGATCCCCATGGGCCACTCCTGTGCATGTCCAGGTCCCTCTGGATGCCATCCTGTCCCTCAGGGGTATCACTGCACCTTCAGCTCAGTGTCACCTGCTGAGGGTGCCCTGGATGCCTCTGTCTCTGTCACTGACGCAGATATTAAATCACAGATATTAACAGCAAATATTAAATCACACTGGTGCCAGCACAGACCCCTGAGGGACACCACTGGCCGCTGAATGTCACTTGTTACTCAGTGAGGTGCCACTGGAGATTCAGTGCACATGCACAAAGCCGGGAGCTGCTGTGCCCCAGTGACAGCATCATGAGAAATCACCGGGGCACCCTTTACCCCATGGAGGAAAGGGCAGTAAACAACTTTTTGACTGAAGTCAACAACAATAATCCATGATTTAAGGACTTTAGAAAGGACATGCACATGCCTAAGTCACATCCAGCGAAGGAGACTAAACTGATTATTACCCACGGGCTGGCAATGAGGATGCCTTTGAAGCAATCCACCTCATTCTTTGTTGACACCTAAGTGTTCTCCCTCCCCTGCTCTTTATGGATGCAGGAATCAAAGGGCCCCAGTTCACTGCATTTTCCTTTCTCTTGAGGAGTTTTAGGTTACACAGACATCCAGACACTCATTGAACATCTATAATCTATCTCGATGTTAAATTCCTTAATGTTGTAGGGTTGGCAAGCCCACACAAAGGTACACAAAAGCTGAGACCCCGAGTCTCAGTGCTGCACTCTCAAGGACACACAAGCATCCTCTAATTCTTTGTAGGATGAGTTGTAAATATCTGTTCTTCTGTTCTTAGTCTTTCCAGCTGACAGCCACTGAATTAATTCCCATGGTTCATTATCTTGGCTGAATAATAGCTGTTGATTTTAAGAGTGCACAAGTTCTTCCACAATGTCCCCTAAAATTGCAGGTCAGGTTACTCAGCCATTCAAGCCCTGCACATCTGATCCCCAAGAGGGATCAGCAAAGAAACCTTTCGCCCTCCTACCACCAATCATTCCTCCAGGTCCTTCAGCAAACAGCACAATTTGATTTATAGGTATGAAGTGTATCAGGAAGGGAATCGGAGGCAGGAATTGTCAACAGTGGATATTGCCACAACCAGAAGCCACTAATTGCAGAGTGGTAAATCTGCTTTCAGAAGTCATCACAGTGCCCAGAAACGCCACAGGTTGCTGAGTAGCAATGGCAGTTGTACATAGCAACAACTTTTCCTGTTTAAATAAACCAGAAGTGCCCAGAGACTGTACCAATAAATCACAGATGAGAACTGAGACTTCATTCAAGGTGCTGTTTTGCATTCACAGCCAGCTTTTACTTGGCCTTTCATTTTATTTTTCTGCTAATATTTATTTCTCCTTACCTTCAGTTTGGTCAATTTCTTTATTTGGTTTCCCACACAGACATTGCTCATACTTCTGCCAAAAAGCCTAAACCAGAAGTGTTCTTTTTCCATTTATGTTTAAACAACACCAAGCAAGGCCCACAGTTGTGTCGGCATTTGTTAGCTACCTTGAGAAAAAGGGGAATTTATGTGTTTGGTTTTAACTTTGTTTTTCAGTGTCACAATTTCCACTAATGCACTCACTACATTGTCAATATTTTTTAGTACTGTTTCTTATTTTTACCCATGTAGTGAATATACCAATGAAAAACACTTGGATTTACTCATTTTTGGCTGAGTCCTGGAAAAAAACACTGCCCACCTTGCCATTTATTTGTGTCATTTTTTTTTTACAAGTTTCTACACAGTTTCTCTGGTATGAAATACTTCTCCATTTTTCCTAACCATAGAGATCATCTGTGATAGTAGAGCACAGGCTCTGTGCATCTTTGATTTCCACTAAAACTTTCTTCAAGACTCATAGTCCTCAATTGTAATGAAAAAAAACTCTGATTTGATTAGCTGGTATTTCTATGTTTAGCTGTTTGATAACATAATAAAAACGTGCTAGTAAGCATATTGGTGGTTTAAAAAAAAAAAAAAGAGAGAAACGAGAAAAAGAGTGGAATGAAGCAAAGGAAAGTTTTGTCCAAATACCCCAGATAATTTTGTCAGTTTCATCATGTTTATAATAATAAGATAAATCAGAAGAATCAGAGACAATGCATTCTGTCACTTTTAAAGAGTGAGCAATAATATACATGTACCAATATATGTTTTAGTTTTTACTCTCTATGTGAAAACCTCTTGCATGAATGGCATTCCTTGATACTGCTCTGGGGAGTTTAAACCTGGTCCTTCCGAGAACAAGATAAAACTCTTTCCACCTTCTGCTGTCCCTCAGGACCCTGTGAGCTGTAACAAAGTGCCTTGCTGGCAGCAGCCTGACAATGTTGGCTGGTGCAGTTGGCTGAAAAGCTCGGTGGAAAGCCTGTGGAATTACATGCAGAAGGACACACGTGAACCTTGAACTCAAACATGGCTTAGGTGGGTTTTTTTCACAGTTACAGTCCTATAAATTTGGTCAAAGTGATGGTAGGGGACCGGCTGGCCAGGGATGAGCCTCTGTCTGAAGAGGCACAGGCTTGAGCTGGGATGAAAAATGTCCAGCTGCAGGTGACTTCCCCTGCAATAGCATCTTTGTTACATGTAGATAAAGCCTTATAAAATAAGGGCCTCATCACCCTTGTAAAATCATGGCTCAGGCCTGCCACTTTGGCCAAGTAGAAGAGGACTTTGGGAAAGTGACTCGGCTGAATTGGAGGTAGAAAAACAAGTTATAGAACCAATGCCTGCTCACATCATGGCGTGTGGTGGTTGGTTGGATTATGTTTGTTATGATTTAAAACTGTGTAACTGATAAAGGCCTAACTGCTTTAAAAGGCCTAAATGAAGGTTTTTTTTACAGTAAAGTGGCTCTCCTTTGCACCTGCCTGGGAACTCTGTGTCACTCTACTTTAATACATCCTCGCCATCCATCACCCTCAACCCTGCTCATCTTCTCCCTCTGGACACACCTGGCTCCAGCCCCAGGAAGCTGAGAGCCTCCAGGTCAGCCTGCCTGGGCAGGGAGCAGCAGGACAAAGGGGAGCATCCCCGAGGTCAAGAGATGCTCCCAGGAGGAGAAGGGTGGGCTCTGCACTGGAAAAAAAGAGGAATCAGGGGAGATGAGCAGAGCAATGTCCTTTTCCTCTCAGCAGTGCCAGCAAAGCGAGGGAAAGCTGCCCCCATCCCTGGGTGAACATGAACCTGGACCCTCTCCCTGGCAGGGAGCAGCGAGATGAAAGGGGAAGGGAGCAGCAGCTGAAACAACAGGAGCAATGGGAGCGGGAGAGAGCGGAGGGGAAATGAAAACGAGGAGCAGCGGCTGCTGGAGCAGACAGAAACAATCTGGGCTTTATTCCCCGAGCTTTGGCTTTTCTTCTCAGCAAACAGCATTTTTGGGAACAGCAAAGAGCAGTGCTCTGAGAAAGCTGTTTCAATGTGATAGATGTGAAAAGCTTAATGTTTGTATCGTGGTTGATGGCTGAAGTACCATTCTGCATACAGTTCTTTCTTGGTCATGGATCCTGTGTGCACCTCCAAGTGTGTTTTCACCGTACTCACTATCCAGGGAAACAGGGCATACAGCACACACACTGTCTGTATTTTCTGGGATTTGTGGTTTTGACAATATTTTGTTGCTGAAGCTATCAGTGCTGTTACTGACATTTTTAAAGCAAACACTCAGCTTTACTGAATCAAGTTGGTTTGAGCCATGGTTTGCACAGAAGGAAAGCACTTCTGACAGCTCCCCACTTGAAAATAGTTCATGTATTTTACTAATATAGATACAAAGCCCAGCACTACTCTGCTCTTCCGATCATTGTCTCATAATATTTTGAAGGGAAATGACAGGGAACTCCTGTGAAACAATAAATATTTACTGACCTCGTTGGTTTCTTTCTCCATCTCTCTAAAATCTTCTTTTCTAGCACAAAATCCTTATTTCTTCTTGTTGTGATCATAATTTCTTCTAGCTGGAATTTTTTTGCTAGCCTTAGGTTCCCTCTGAAGTAGTGCTACCAGACCAGTCCTTTTACCAGTTCCTTGAAGTATGTGATTCCACTGTGTTACATTTCAGAATTCTAGCAACTTCTTTTGATGGTGTTTTTGACATTTCTCTATATTCTTCTGTATTTTTCAAGGGATACTCTTTTTTTTCCAACAGAAAGCTGAGCCCTATTAAGAATATTAATCAAACAACAAACATCCAAAACCATTGAGTGCTTGACATAAAATGGCATCTCCCAGGAAATGCTTTGACTGAAGCTCAGGTTTTTCCCCTGGGATCAGTGGCTCTGATGCGAGGAAGATGAGACAGGAAACATTGTCCTCTCTGTCCTCTCAAACTGCGTACAGAGGAATCAGACTATCAGCATTTCACCAGATTTGAATGAACTTTTTTCTTTATTTTTCCATTCTCTCAGCCTTTGAATGTCCCATTTTTAATGAATTTTGGTAACGTTTGTTACCATTACATCACAATCATGTGGACTAAGGATGAAAAATTCATAAACCAGAGGAAAGCAAAAAAAAACCCAAAAGCAAACTATCTGGTCTATGGTGTTGGCACCCCTCTTTATCCACTTGCTTTCAGCTTCAGGACTTTTTTCCCCCCATTTTATGATTATTTGGGTTTTGGCAGATGTTCTTTGGATGTTTGTGTCTGGTAAACTCCTAAAATGGTTTTTTGGGTTTGTTTTTTTTTTTACCATTACAGTCCTATAAAGATTACAAGGCTCTCAGGTGAGCTCATTTTTTTCAAAATCAACAGTGTCCAAATGTAGCCACTCCTGTGTACAGGGGTGGATTTAAACACAAGCCTTCAGGCTTTCCTGAAACAGGACATGTTTTAGGGAAATACCTTAACTCAGCTGAACTCACCAGACTACACTGACCTGTACCCCATAAACATTTGTCCCCATACAAATTCTTTGACATTACAAGCCACATGCGTCTCCTCCGCACTCCAAATCAGCAGCCAGCAGTGTGAGCAGTGACAATGACAAAGGTGACAACCAGAGGAGCAGCCATGGCACATAAAGAGTGAGCACCAGGCACTGCATTACCCAAAACTTTGATTTTTCACTTATTAACCAGCAATTTTCACTTGTTGAGGCTCATCTCCCAGGAGCATCTGTGGCTGCTTTTGCCCCCTCAGTGTTTTGGAACTTCTCTGTCTGGATCTGGAACACCTCTGCACGGGGCCCATGAGGATAAAGTCCTTTCTCCCGTCTGAGTTCCATTAGGTGACCCAACCAACAGACCACAGATACGAACATGGCACTCCTCAAATAATAACTTACAGAAACTTTCATCAGTTCTGCCTCTTTAAATTGCTGAACTGACTGCTTTCAGTTTCTACTTCAAAGGCAGTTTTTCATTTTAAAGGTTTCTTTCAAAAAACTGGTGGGATTACAACATAAACAAATTGTATGTTAGAAATCCATTTGCAGAGGAAATAATATGCCATAAATCTTGAAAGATTTGACAAGAATCCAAAGCAGTCCCCAGTCTGGTTATAAATTCACCATCTCACAAAGGCAAAATAGCTCATTCCACAGCTTGCTCACAAACTGCTCATTCTTGGAAAAAGTCTAAAGTAATGGCAGCTGGTAAAATAATTAGGATCATACAGATATAATTACACTGTGCATCTGCAACTGTTCTACCACCATCAGACTACATAGCAAAATACCCAGAAAACAGCTGGATTAAGTCTGCTCTCAACTCGCTTTTTAGGATGTGAAACTGACAGCAAAATGCCTCCAGCTTGATAAATTTTCCTGGGCATTTGGATGTGGTCATAGAGGTAGCAGGAAGAACAGGAAGTGTTCAATACCGTCAACCTGGTGTGGCAATGGTTATCCCCTGAACAACACAAAACAAAGAAAATAATATCTCTTGGTATCTTACTGTTTCAAAGGAAAAAATATGATCACACGAATTTTTTCTCTTTTTGAGGATTGCACTCATTATGGTGGGCTCAGGCTAGCGAATGTTCAGCTATCATGTCTGACACATTGTAGGGTTAGAGCATGAAACTCAATTTCCCTTATTCAGCCCCAGTTTCTGCCTTCATGTTCAGGGGAACTTTGACCACAGTGGCTTCCCAACCATGCAAAAAACTGCCCAGGCACTGACAGAATCCTACTTTGAGGGGCTCACACCCAGAAAGGTGGGTAAAAAAGCACATAAGAAAGCAGTCTACTCAACAAAATCCTCAGAACCACAGCCATGTATCTCATTAACACAATTTTATGTTGCTTACAAGTCTTTTTAATGTTTTTTCTCATCAAAGTCGTTCCTCTCCTACTCTCTGCACAAAACACAGGACCCACATCCAGTCTGGTTTTATCCAGGTCTTTTGCACACCACCATGCTTACCTTAAAGTGGCATTTCATGGGATGTGGTCTCTCCTGAGATCACTAAGGGAAAGGGACATTAATCCAACTTCAAAATTCTTTGCTTACTTGATGATCCAAACATAGGCTCTGGGAAATGTCCAATATATTGTAAAAGTCACAAGCTCAATTAGCCAGCACTGATCAGAAATGAAATATTTCCCATTATTAAAGCATAGAAATCTTGCAAAACCTACAGAACAATGCTATTTATGTTATTTTGATGATGATATTTAACCATATTCTTGCCTTGAAACAGTAGGGAATGGGGGATTTCCCATTACTCAATCCTTCAAGAAGAGCAGTTGGCTCAGGGACCCATAGACCACGTCAGAAATGTATTTTCAGCTGTAGTCACAAGGGTGGCAACACAGCAAATACCTGAAATTGTGCAAAAAGAAGGTGACAGCATCACATCATGACACTCCATAGAATCCAAAATATATCCACAGTCCTAAGGTTCAATATTCACCTGGCTAAAGTCCTGAAAATGTATTGTTCAAGAGCTCAGTATTAGCTGAAAAAGAAAAACAAAAGCACAGAAACTTTGGGATTTTGCTAAGGGGGCTATTGCTTACAGCTTCTCTTCTCTTCTCTTCTTTAGAAAATCCCCCAAAACCTGGAGGAGTACAGAGTTTACATAGCTCAGTTTTATGCAGGAGCTCTGCACTTCATGCCTCACAAAGAAAACACTACACTTATTATCATTCTATTGACTTACATATGAAAACGATTACTATTATTTATACTCAAATTATTAGACTAAGGTGTCAGGTTGGTAAGACAAAGAGCGTTTGCCCCTCCTATTTGTCTCATTTATGAGACATCTTTTTGCAAGTGGTTGGTGCTTTTTTTCCTCTTTTCCCTCTTTTCCTGAGGAGTTGAGATATTTTCTGCATCACCAAGCTGTCTCTGGCACTAGAATTTCACAGTTACAAGAGGTAACTGGAAGTCTGTGACTCTTCCACGTTTGTGCAAATTGCAATTGGAGCACAACAAGAACAAAATTACATTTTTTTTCCTCACTGCAGTCTCAGCTAACTTCTTTAAGAGGAGTACCAGAAGGCAAACCAGCTATCTGAAGGTACTACTAAGAATATTTTGATTGCTCCTACTACGGATATCTTTCTGACCACACCCACCAGGAATATTAGCTTTCTAGACATGATCACCACTGCCAAAAGAAGGTTCTTTCTTCACGTAGTACTAAACATAAAGCTTCTTGATTCGAAAATACAGTTTATCACTGCTGGAAACAGGAACCCTCTGAAGAGTGTTTTTGTCAAAGCTTTCCTTGCACAAAACACACCTGGGAGATTAATAACTCCTCTCTTCTTTTCTCAATTTCTCTTGTCAACACTTTTCCCCAAGCAATAAATTAGCTGCTCAGCCTCCTTAATAATCTGTTTCTCTGGTAAATAAAATACTCTGATAGCATCTTCTAAACATGAAGTACCTCATGATATTAGGAATATCAAAAATTATTAAATGTAGAAAGTTGTCACACACTGTAAGAAAGGAATAAGGAAAACTACCAGAAAATTCTCTAAATGTGACCATGGATGAAGTCAATATTCTGAAGACAATAACAAATAATTAGATCAATAAATGTAGTTAGGCATCCAGGCTGATTAAATGTCACATAATATTATTTCTTATGTAAATTATTTCTTATTTCTTATTTCTTATGGAAAATAGTATTGCCTACAGCAGAGGTATTATGAGGACAGCATGGGGGATAGACATGTGCTTCCTGGGATTCAAAGAAGAGTTTTTGTTCTTTTGTGGATGGACCAAAGAACTTAAAGAAGTCTCAGAAATTAATGGCATTGCATTTAGATAAAATATGACCATTAGAGGATGAAAAAAGTAAAAAAGAATTGCATTATATGCTGGGCTGAGATGAGTTCTTGGCTTTCCAGCAGGAGAGCAAGATCAGTCTGGAAGCTCTGCTGCTTGCAGCCAGCTGGTGTGGTGGGACAACACCTCAGCTGTCCATGGAGAGGCTCCACAAGGTGCTCTGAAACCTGTCTGTGGAAACTAGGAGGACTTTGAACCTCTGCCTGGGCATTTGGGTCTGGAACTATTGATCCTGCAAGCACTGAGCCAATGCTTTAGTGAATTTCAGATGAGGAAGTGCGATTGTCAGGTTTTACCAGAAGAACATGGGGCAACTATATCCTGGATATAAAATAATGCATAATTTTTGCCTGCTTGCAAAAGGTGCTCAATTTGCTTTCTTCCTGGTTTCTTCAGCAATATGAACTGTCACAGTTGAAAAAAAAATTAATTTTAGGAATTTTTACTGGATGTTATAAATGATGCTTGGAAGATTTTAAGTCCAGTTTCTTTTGTACCTGCTGATATAATAATAATCTTAAGGCAAGCTGTCTTGCATTTGCACCACATATTGTCCCAAATGCCTTATTTCAGACTTAGTGTCCCAGACAACAAAATCCTCCAGCTTGATCCAAGCAATACAATGACCAGGGGCTTGGACTGAGATTTTTTTAGGCCAAATTTTTGCTATTTACAAGTTCAATTTCTAGCCTAAACTACTTACCTAGACTGAGCAGTCAGAAGTTATCAGAGGGAAAGATGGATAACATATTCCATTTTAAGATACAGAAGTTGAAACACACTCTTAAAAGCCAGACATTCTCCAATAACACCAGAGACCTCAAAAAATTGAGTTGGCATTTGATACTTACCTTTGGGACAAATGAAGCTCATTGAGATCAATACCATGAAAACCATCAAAGGACGACCCTACCTTGTGCACGCCTTTAATGAAACTCTCCTTGCATGAAGAAAAATCACAGGAAAAAACAGTTCATCTCTCCTCTGTGCCCATGTGTTTCCCTACAAGAGCTGGCAGAACAGCCCTTGGATTCTGATCTGATGGGAGGATTGACACAGAGGATTTCTGTGTCAGGGAACACATGCTCAACACCCGCCGTGTGCCATGCCCTCAATCTGCCCCAAAAGAGGGGCCAGAAGGGAAGAGGCAAGGAAACAATGACAAAGTTATTTCCATGACAGAAATCAGGCACAGCACACAAGAACACAGTCATTGTTTAGGTTTTGGCATGCCACAGTGGAGAAATGGTGGTCTCCTGGCAAGGGGAGCACCGTGTAAGCGTGAGGTGCTGGTGGCAGAAAGCAGAAGGATGTTCTGAGAACTTGTGATTTGTACCAGGCCTTTATTCTCTCTTCTTTTGTCTGAGAACACATGTGTTATGTAGATATATCTTATTACGGCCACACATTCAGCCACCAACTGCTGCTTATTTTTACAACGAGGGAAACATCCGTCCATTTACTAAGGTGAACAGGAGTATCTTGTGTTGTTTACAGCTTTAAAAAAAAGGGGGGAAAAAAAGAGAGAGAGAGAGAAAGAAAGAAATATCTTCCCCCTTGCCATCCAAGAAAAGAAAGAATAAATAAATCTCCGTATCCACTTTCAGGTTCATGCTGGTCCTGGTACATAACAAGCTTCTTCAGCAACTGTGAATGCTTTTCATCATCTGGTTGTGTTTGTGTGTGGCAGCGAGTCCATCTGAGCAGCGTGACAAATGCAATGGCCTGAACTTCCTCCAAAGACAGCAACAGCAGCACTTGGTGCCTTCTGTCTGAACTAAAAAACAATATGGCAATAGCACTAGAGCAAACTTGTTCATTTGAGTTTGAAATTCAGTGTGGAAGTGAAGGTAGAGTGCAAATGTGGCAATTGCCATTGTATAGGCTTAGCTCTCCTGACAGAAAAATAGGTTTAGTGAATTTCTACAAGTCTTAATTAGAAAGTGACCCATAGATCCAATGGATTCTGTCCCTCTAATACAGATGTGAGTGAAATGTTCATAAAAGCAGTTAAATTATATGAGAGAAAGAGTTTTCATATATGTCCGCTGATCATCACACATTGGGCTCAGCATTCTCAAATGCTAAAGTGGTAAATGAAACTACTTTCATCTATTTGGGCAGGAAGGGGGCTAAGAAATTGTTACTGTTCAGGCCTGTCCAGGGAAAGGGTAATTATGACCAAGAGGAGATGAAAAGGTGGAGATGAGAAGAAACCTCTGAGCTTTTTAGCAAAAAGCATAATGGAAAAGAGAAACCTCAGCACAGGACACTCACCAGGGATGGGGCACTCAGCAGCTGTTCTCAATTCTACCAAATTTATAGGCAATGGTAGGTAAATATTTAAGCCATTAAATGTTGTTTTAAATATTTGCCAATATTTAAATGCTGGTTTCCCTATAAGGAAACTTACATGAGTCCCACTTTTCTTCCTGCTTCTCATGCCACACTGGTGTTCTGAAGCAGGGAAGGGTCGTGGAGATTTAGTTTGCTGGAAAATACACTGAAGTGCAAAAAGAGCTTGGAGAGAAGAGTATTTTCCAGTTCTGGATCTGTGGAAACAAAATACAGAGTTGTTTCATGCCAGGAAGCATTTTTGGTAAACAAAGACAGTTTACAAGATTTCTGATAAGGGCAATTGTATTATACAAAGTCTCCTAAGTTTTTTTAGTGCATGTACCTCATTGTACTGCTCTAAAAACAAGCTTTGTAGAAGGGGAAGGCACCTCAGAAGGAACCTCTACTGCTATTAGATGTATCCACTGGAGACATCCAAAAATGTACCTCTTTATTTAGCAGTGGCTACACAGCCCCTAAATGTCTTTAGGGTTTTTAGAATTTATAGTGCACTGTCACTATTTATGAGTTCAAATGTCTTCATCCTGGCCATAAAGTACATTAACTCCCCTGCAACTGAACACTCTATTGAGTCATTTCCAAGCCCTTGTTGGGCAGTTTGTCTGGAAAGGGAAGAAAAAAAAGAAGAAAAAAAAGGAAGCAAATCCCAGTTTATCAGTCTGCCATTAAAAAGCCTGACAGAAAGCAGTAGTGAGCTTTCATGAGAACCTTGGTCTCAACTGATGGGTGAAGCAGTCTTGGCTCAGTTGGCTCTGTTTCATCCATCCAAGAGTTCAGGAGAGATGAAGGGGATGTGGGGGAAGCACCGAGAAGCTGCTTATATCAGGCTGCCCAGATGGTGCCCTAGACCTGAATTTAGGACCCTGTGTCAGCAGTGTGGCATCTTTAAGACACCAGTAAAGAGCTGGCACAGCAAAATATTAATCTGCCTTGTCCTCTACCCTCCTAAACTTTCATTTTCCTTTACACTACCCCATGTAGACGTGAAGTGCTGACCTTAAAACGACACCAAAAAACCTGTGACTGTCTGCTGCCAGTGGCACCAACCCAGAGCACTGCTCAGGATGAGAGATTGAAGTGGGAGATCCAAATGCCTGGATGCAAAGCTGGTTGATTGACATATGTGGAGCAACAGCAATTATGGTCTGGCAAATCAGTGCTCAGAGGATTTATTCCTCATGCTGTCATCCTCTGCCTCTCCATGTGTTTGTTTTGCTGCCTGTCAGGGACCACATGCATCTCCAGAACCCTTAGCTCACTTCCAAGGGTGATTTTTGAGCGTGCCTCTGGGGATGGCAGGAATCCCATGGTTTTTGGATGATGGGGAGGTTTGGTCTGTGAAACATTGCAGAGGCGTATGCGCAGGGTGGCTGCTCCAGCCACAGCCCTTAGAACAACCACAATAACAAATTAAACATCACCATCACTTGGCTGTCACACATTTGGAACAAATTTGAGACTGAATCATGAGCTAGGGCAGCCTGAGCTGTGAGCATCCTGAGGGAGATCCACAGCATCACGACTGAAAACTCAAGTTGTTTATTGTGAGAGGTGAAGGAGATGATCCCTGCCTCACAAAACCTTGAGAGCATTTCCTAGACCTGTTCATCAGGACTTGGCATCCAAAAATGTGTCCTTAGGCATCACCCACTTGCTGTGGTAAACAGGTATGAGTTTTCAGAGGCAAAGCAGAAGGAAAATTCAGACCAAAATGCCTGGGACAATCTGTGAAGACATCAGTGTCAGATTTGCTGGACAACAGATTTAACCACGGTTTCATGGAAGTTCAGAAACCCCAGCTCAACACTCTGACATAGCAAAGGGAGGAAAAATCCAGCGCTCCCTAGCAGACCACTAGATCTTTGACACAAGCACAGGCTGTGAACCCAAACCAGCCTTGACAACATTTTTAGTGAGTGCACAAGCATCGCACTAAATTTTCACCCACAACAGGCACACGTGTGGTGAAGGAAGGCCTTCAGCAAATTACACTACTCATGGTGGACATACTGTTGCCATTTTCCTGTGGCTGCATAGGTGTTGAATTTGGGTTTTCCACAGCATTTTTAATCACAACAAGCCAACACATTTACATGCAGTAAATCCCTCACCCCCAGGTCTTGGTGCCAATAAGAAAGAGAGATCCCAGTGCAGACCCTGCTGGAAGGTCCTGGCTTGTTGGTGCAGGCTCTAAGGGAAATAAAACATATTTGTCGCAGCTGCTGACAATGACAGGAGCACAGATCACCCATGCACTGCTATCTTGTCCATTTAGAGGCAGGTAATAGTCATAAAATGGCTGAATATTAAAGTTGCAGTCAGTGTTGAAACAGGCTCTTTCTGAGCCTTGCATGCTGACTCCCAAGCTGAGGCAGGTGTTGCAGTTTACATTCAAAAGAAAGAAAAGTAAACACATGAGACCAAGTGAGAGGCAGACACACTAAAAACAACACAATAAAGCCAGGCATAACCATATTTCCTTCTTTGGATAACAATCCGAAGCCTTCAGATATCCCTGGACAAATGGCTGGATTTTCTTCCCCAGCCTGGAACTAAGTAACAGTTCATCTCTAATTGGGCTTCCAAATTAATTCTTACCAGTGTAGCCAGCATTAGTTGCTGGTGCATCATCAATCATCCCATGTAATAAAAGGGTTATCCATGCATCTTTAAATCACTTGGTGCAGTTTAAATCTCCCATCTGCTTTCATTCTTCTACCCTCTAATAAGTCTCGGCCTCTTGCAGAGATCGAGTAGTAGAAATCAATTGTGTTCCTCTTTCTATGCCACTATTTAGCCTGGTGGTTGCAGCTGATACTTTCTGCAGCCTCAGGCCTGTGGTAGGCTTAATTTTTTAGCTTAACAGTAAATCATTGATTGTGGAGGGAGTGAGTCATGAAAAAAAAACCCTACTTACTCTTGGGGTGTTTGTACCCTGTGATGATTTGCAACCAAGTAGTAACCAAGCACAAGAGATTCAGAAATGTGAAGTCTTTAACGGTGAGTGAGCTGCTGATAAAAACCAAAATGCTCCAAGATGCTCACTTCTTACTCCTTTGCTTTAAAGACAGTTAGGCACCAATCAACATTTGCAAATCCTCTTTTTGCCACCAGAAAACTGTGGTAACGTATCAATATTTTCATAAGGTTTGTTGACAAAGTGTGCTACAAAGTCTGGACTTTAACACAAAGAAAGCTTCTTCAATAGATTATCCCCTAGTGTTAGTGTCTTGATGCTCAGTGCTTCCAAAAGTAAACAGAGAAATCTTTGTTTAGTCTCCGTGTGATCAAAAGATTTATTTTGCAGGGGAAAGGGACAGGTTTTGCTAATCGTGGTCCCTGTGAGAGAGCAGTGATACCCCTCTGTCTCTTTGCACTGAGTAAAAGACACATATTTTTCGATTTCTTTTTACACTGGAAGAGGACAGTGGATTAATAAAGAAAGACTTGCTTCTTTCTTCCTTACTCCCTGAAAATGTTATCAAAACAGGCTATTGTTAACTATTTATATTGGAGAAAACAGCTGTAATCAACACCATATTTACTGTGTGTGCAGGACACATTCAAATACATGGTACCAAAGAAAGTGCTGCATGTCCAGCTCTCCTGAAACTGGCATGAATCCATAAAATTTAAAAGAGCGGTGCCCTTTGGCCACTGCTGGCTTCCTTCTGGTGTCATAAAGAGTACAATGACAGGTCTTCAGGCCAGAAGTCAATTCAGGGTGCTGCCAAGACAGAGTCCACTAGGAAAGGTTTGGGAAGGGCATAAAATCAGAGCAGGACATTTCCCTTGTACCTGCCCACCACAGTGAGGCTCACTTACCTGGTTGTTTCTTGATGGAAAATTCTGTTCTCCTGGATGGACTTTTATACAGATTTACACAAATTTACCCGCTGCCTTTAGAACTTGTTGTCCTTCAGTTACCTATAATATCCCATAGGACTACTCAACTATGCACTACAGGGGAAAAAAATATTCATTTGTTTTGTCTTAAACTCTGTGTCTGAAAATGGATGGAATTAGTTTCTTGATCTGGCTGCAATGAATCAAGTTCTGCACAAGGAAGGAAGTGGAGTGGCATGGCCAGGGTCAGTGAGGGAAGAGCAGGAGAACAGGACTGTCACTTCTTGAACCAGAGGGGATTTAGAATCATTCAGGACAGACAACACTACAACCGAAGGAAGCTGCTATGACTCATCCACTGCAAGAAACTCCCTGAGCATTTCCTCTGTGAGCACTGACACAAACAAGTAATTTAGCTTTCTGCCAGTTCTTATCTTCCCCAAGCACTTCCATTATTCTTTCATCTTCCACTGGCCACGCAGACATTTGGGAAGATATATGTGTTCACAAAAAGAGGTTATTAATATTTTTGCCTTTAGAAGTTCTTCCTCATGACCTTTCTGTTCCCTTTTCTCTTTCTTTTTGATGGAGGTTTCCAGTTAGCCTCCCTTACTTATTATTCTTTCTGGTTTCCCTGTTTGTCTGCTACTTAGAGAAAATTTCTTTTTGTTCCTGATAGACTCCCTTACTAAACAGTCTCATTTTTACCATTATTGAATTGGTTTTTTCCTTTCTGTGACATTTGTTTTATTTTTAGTGTCATGTAACACTGGGCCACTCTAAAAAATCTCAGTATCACCTCAATTATTTTATTTACTCATTCGACTACTTCTTTCCTTTTATTCCTCATTGTAATTCAACTTTTCTTTTAGGTAACACTACTGTGTTCTTCCTTGGGAAAAAAACCCTCAAAAAGTCAGAAACAAAACGCCCAAAAAACCACAATAAATTTGGTCTTGGGACTCTTTTTCAACCTCAGATGCTTACCTGTCTGCCTGGTTTCAAGATGCTGCTGTATTTTGCCTCTTGATTTCTCCATGATGTTTTGCATTTATCATCCTGGGGATTTTCCATTCCTGAATTCAGAGCCCACACATTCAGAGTTTCTCTACCATTTAGTACTTTTTGTAAGAATCTAAGCTGAGCCTTACTTATAATCAGATTGCTCAAGGACTCATGAAACAGCTGGAAGAAAATTAAGTATCACGAATAATACAAGAAAGTAATGAATACTTTTACTATCACAAGGGGAGAATAACTTATAAGCATTCAATAGAGCTTGATGGGCCTTTGCAGAGAAAAGCTGCTTAGGGAGGAAGCTTTCTCTGAAAATTCAAAGCTCTCAGACAATTTGGACACAACCAGTGCCAGCTTTCCTTGTGGACAAAGATTCAGCTTTCCTCCCATCTTTTCTCCCTTTCTCTCTCCTCCGTCATTGTGAGCACCCAATCAGCTCTTTCCTCATACCAAACCTGAAGACTTTGGCTTGGGTTTTAGGGGCTACTGCCCTTTAAAGGGGAAAAAACCTGGGTGCTGAGACACAAGCAGTGTGATGGGAAGGGAAGGATCAGTGCAGTGGGTAGCTCCACTACCAAACCATTATAACCATTGGAACCAGATCTTTTCCACACATCTCCAGCTAGGTCACCTACTGTTCCTCTAAAAGAGAATTCAGAATGGACTGGCATTTCCTTTGAGGAAGGAGCTCTGTATTCAGAGGTAGCTTATGTCTCATGTGATGCGTGAGCTGCTGTCGTAAAGACTTCTTTTTTTTATTGAACAGTAACGCATTGTAAACTCCAGCATAAAACTCCAGCTGTCCCTTTACACACTTGNATATACAGAGCCAGCCACACACACACACACACACACACACACACATTTCTTTTTTTCCACTGGCTTTGTCCTGTTTTTGGCTGCACGCTCCTTTGGGTAAAATGGGTGAAGTTGGCTTTATGAGCTATAAAACGGCAGGATGTAAGGATTTACTTGTTTTTGATGTGTTAGTAGTATTTTATGGGTAAAGTGTGAAGAAAGCCGTATAATTGGGTTACTGGGAATAGCACATGTGCCTGAAAAGGAGGAAATAGATCCTTAGATCTGGCATTCCTTCATGCAGGGGGTAGGGGGCTGCTGCAGTACTAGAACTGGTTCGAGTGATGTGATAAAGTCCAATTAAATGAGCAGTGAGCTCTCTGCCCATTCCCTCCAAAGTATTGATGGTTAATCAGCACCAGCAATAAAAGTGTCCTAAATAGTGAAATTAAATGCATGATCATTTCAGTCAGAGATAGACATTCTGACCCTTTCTGCCAGAGCCACAGCTCTTCAGCTCCCCCCTAACAGTGGAGTTAAGACAATTTTGCAGCAGCAAAAGTGGAAGGAAGATCAAACATTCAACGATGAGACTGAAAAACAGGGCTCCTCTAATACCATCCTCTGGGAAGTCTCAGTTCCTTGTAAAGTTTTTTATACTTCATAGTTTGCCATAGGCAAGGCAGTCAAGACAGTCTTTTGGCTGAAGCAGTACTTGTGTTTGACTTGCAGTCCTCAAATAAGATTTTTTTTTTTGGCCATTAAAAAAAAATTCATCCAATGAACTGTTATTTAATAAGTAAGCATACATACACCCCTCCCTTCCAAATAATTCTACTGGAGGCTAAAAACGGGAAAGTCAGTTAAAATCATATAGCACCTCCCAGAAAAAGCTCTGGTTGTCACAGAGGAGCTAGACAGAAGAAGGTTTTAGACTACTTTATTTCATATTTGTTGTCTTTCTGAGAGGTTGCTGTAATAAGTCCTGTTCTCACTTTCAGGATGGAAACTCAAGGGTCTTCCTGAAACAAGCAAGACTCTGCCATGAGCTTCTGCCACGTCCAGGACCACCTCACCTCCAACTCCTCTGCATGTCCCAGGGATAAGGAGCAGGAGATAAGAGATAAGGAGATAAGGGATGAGGAGGAGGAGAGGCCAAACCACACTGCAATTTGCTTGTGCAGCATCAGCAGCAGGTGGACCCAGTTGGCACGAGCCCTCACCCCTGGGCAGAAGCCCTCTCTTTTCCACTGCTTCCACCAGGAAATCTGGGTGATGCTGACAGCTTGGTCCCTGGGGACTCCAGATCCCAAAGGCACAGGAGTGCTCATGGCCCCTGCATGGGTCAGGAGAAGGCATTTTCTGCTTGCTTGGCTCTGAGACAGCTGCAAGGACAGCAGCTGGAGCCCCAGAAGGGGACAAACACTTTTGCAGAGTACTGCCCCTGAGCCCCAAAGCCCTGCCAGGCTGCAAACTTGATGGTGCCACCAGGACCCTCCAGTGGGACCACAGAGCTCTGTGTCACCACCACTTAGACGTGGTTCAGTCGCACCTAGGGAAACCTGGACTAAGTCTTCACATCAAGCCCAGCACCAGTTTCCCAGTCCTTTAACAGCTGCTCTCACTTACTCTTACAAGCACAGCATCTCTGCATGTAATTTACATTCCTGCAGACGTCCTTCTATTTTTTGGCATCACTGAACTGCTTCCAAATTTCTTTTCTATTTAGTCTAATAGATGTAAAGCATTATTTAGATTTTCACTCATAAAAGTGACCAAAAGCAGCTGTATCTTCGCAAGCTGTTGGATGCAAACCAAAGCTAGAGGTTGCTCTCACATATACTAATGGGAATTAATTTCAGAGCACAGTCCCCATAAAAAAACCAAAAAAATCTGCATTTCATCTTACCTGAAAGATCTACAGCTACACAGTGAAGCTAAAGCTTTTATTAGGGTTTGTTAAGAAATTACTGCTCCTAAAAAAGAGTCCATTATGTTGAACTGCTGTAGAGATAGACTCTAACTCAATGAAGAAGTCCATCTGGGAGCTTTCCTGGCTTTGTCTCCATGGAAAACACATTGCTCATGGAACACATTGTGTTGGTGGGCTACAAAGGTATCACAGGGGAGGAACCAAAGCTTTCCAGCCTCTCCCCAGCAGCTGTCTTTGGGAAAAATCCTGCAATTCCACCAACGGCAGGAAAACTGGATCCATGTGCCTGCACACACAAACTTAACCCACCCTCCAGGGCTTTGTTGCCACTGCTGCAGGGCCAAATTAATGTCCTATTTCTGACGTTCTCCTCCAGAATGTTCATAGATAGTTTTCTCATCTAAGACTTGAATAAAATCCAAGGTGAGGAACTTTTGTAGAGTTTATTTATTGACATTTTTCTTCCTTAATCAGTCAACTAAGAGACCCAGCACAGGATTTAACTATGCCACCACATTTCCAGCAAAGAAGGAGGATCTCATGAATGTGCACAAAGTTGGGTTTCTGGTAACAAAGTGGTCAACAGGACAATGTGAAATGAAAGGCAGCCCCACTGCCTGGTAACGCTGTCCTTTTCCAGTCAAGGGCACCGAGCTCACCCAAAACTGCTCCTGGAGGAGCCCTGTGTGAGGAAGGGTTGGGGAAGGCTGTCAGAATTGTGCCGGTGCTGCTCCTTTGCAGGAGGGAAAAGCCTGTATAAACAGTTGCTTCATTTGCAATTCTCCGAGGGGCACTTGGAACTGAGTGAGGATGTGGAAACTGAACCATCTGCAGTTTGTTTAACTATTTCCATTTCAAAGGTGAACAATAGCTTCAACAAAACTGCCATTAATGAAAACAATTGTTGTGCCAGAATTGTATTTCTTTTTCTTTCTTTCTTTTTCTCTTTCTTTTTCTTTCTTTCTTTCTTTCTTTCTTTCTTTCTTTCTTTCNCTTCCTTCCTTCCTTCCTTCCTTCCTTCCTTCCTTCCTTCCTTCCAAAATTCCTTCCTTCCTTCCAAAATTCCTTCCTTCCAAAATTTCTTCCAGAATTCCTTCCTTACAGAATTGCTTCTTTCCAGAATTCCTTCCTTCCTTCCAGAATTCCTTCCTTCCAAAATTCCTTCCTTCCAGAATTTCTTTCAGAATTCCTTCCTTCTAGAATTCCTTCCTTCTTTTCTTCCTTCCAGAATTTCTCCCTCCGTCCTTTCCTTCCCAATTTTTAATTTCAAGACTACTATTTCTCCTTTCCCCTCACTTTTTCTAAGTCCAACTAATGGTGTAAAAACATGAGAGAAAATATGGAAAATGAGAGGAAAAAACCAAAACAGAATTTGTGACCCTGATTCAATTCAATTCAATACAAAAATAATGTATTACTTCTTAGTAACAGTCATCTTGTAATACATTCTATTATATTTGGCACTAAAAAAAGTTTGATTACCCATAACTGAAGAGATACTGTTTCCACACTAAGCAAGATAGCATTATTGTTGTTAAATTTTTCATTAATTTTCAGGTGGCGAGGGCTTCCATTTTGTTCACATTTATACACCATAGATAATCCAGATCAGCTTCAAACAGAAGCCATTCAAAGTAGCTCAAAGGGTGCAGTGTTTGCAAAGTGAGTAAATCCAGAACGTTCTTGATCACCAGCAACAGAAAAAAAAAAAAAAAACAGCCAAAGTCAGAAGGACTTGAATTTGCACCAACTTCTGTTTCCCCAGATTGCCACTATATAGCTCATCTAGAAAGGAAGACAAAAGATATTTATGTATTATCTCAGACAGCTTTCAAGGTTTTGCAGAATTTGCCCATTTAGAGATGATTCCCATTCAAGTGGGTTTGAAACTTGACAGACTTCTACTTTGGGTCACATTTCCTGAGGCTGCTGCAAAATGGGAATTATCAGTTTGCAGAACCCTGCTAGACCTGTTCCAGCTGTGGCTGCAACTGCTTGGCAGGGACATTGCAGTTTGGGAACATGTGGCAAAGAAATATCCCAGATAGTGCCCACAAAGGCAGAAAATGAACATTTTCCCTTTGGAGAAGATCTTGTCAGGATGGTGGCTGTGCACATCTCAGGAACATGCACATACAAGAAATATGAAGGAAAACATATAGGATAAATAAGAATAAAGAATTGGAAAAAAATTATCATTCACTGAACACTTTTTTTCTGGCTAGTCCTCGGTTGTCTCCTGTAATTAGCATTTATGGGACCGAGATAATGGTTGCCTAGGTGCAATGGTCTTAAACAGCCATTAAATTATATATTTCCCATTAATCTATCTCAGCCCTGATATTGGAGAATTCCTTGGTACATCTGTCTTCCATAATGTCTTGCAGCAATGTGTTCAATTTTTGGGGAGGCACCCAAAAAACTTACAAATGCTTTTTTTTCCTGGTTAATAATAACTACATTAAGAGTTTGTCTTTAGTGTAGGTAAAGTGAGGGATTTTCCTATGGGCTGAATATCATCAGGTTTCCTACCAGTCAATCTTGAAGAATCTTTCCAAAAATCCTTGCAAATAGGTATAAATTCAGCTGTCCTGAACCAACTGCATATCAGCAAACTTAATTATGTCATTTATTGTTCCTTTTTCATACCATTCATTAATAAATTGAAAAGCACAGACATTGAGAGACATTGTGAAAAGTTGTCATCTACACCTCTTTTGTCTTGTCTTCTTTTTCCTCAAGAAGATTTAGGTTTTTATACCACTGCAAACCCATTTCACCAGGACACTCCAGTCAGGGAGTGAAAGTTAAAAGGAAACATTTTCTTTCCCAATGAAATTGAACGTATTTTAAACTATTGAAACTGGTTTTTTTCCACTGACAGGTGAAAATGCCTTTGCCAAAGTGAAACAGCTTTGGAGTTTTGAAACTCTTATGTAATTTGTCTATTTAGTGTCTGCATGGGTCATTTTTGCTGGGCTAAAAATTTTGCAGGAAGGGGATCTGAAGAGAGACCTTCCTACCACTCAACATCTGGAAGTTTTGAGATATTTGGGGGGAAAAGGCATCATACAACAGAGGAAACAACAGAAAGCAATGAGACAAGTATGTAATTCAGCAAACAAATGAAGACATTTCCAAACTGCTGTCTGCTGCGCAGTGCTAGTCTTCAGGAGATGGCTAAATGACCACGGATCCATATTAAAATTCACATCACTTAGCTCATCTCTAGAGTGTTTTCAAATACATGTTTGATGATAAGGCCGCAAAATCCACAGGAGAAATTATGGAAGTTGCCTTAAAAAGATTGGTTCCAAGCTAGTCTCTCTCACACGTTAAATCTGGAGATATTCTGGTAACTGAGAACAGATTTCAGCCTCATCATTAAGGCATATTCTGTCTGAAAAGGAAATCACCAAAGTCATTAAATAAGTACTCCAAAAAGCACACATTTTGCTGTGTATTTGCCCAGTCACCATATTAATGTAATGCATGAGTTTTTGTAAAGTAGAAGCTTTTTCATAAAGTGTTTCAGACTGCCTTTTATTCCTCAGGCTGGCTCTCCACCTAATGAAATGTAATGATCACCAACTACCCTCCAAAACCACATTTAGACCATAAAGGCCTAAAATTACTGTATTTTTTTTAATGCAATATGAGCATGACTATAGCCTGGTCCTTTTCTCATCATAAGAATTAAATAAATCATACTCAGAAATTATTGGTGCTCTTATTGAAACTCAAGTATCTGTTAAAACCCTCTGGTACAAATAGAAAGGTAATACCCCAACAGACCACTGGAGCTCTTCCTACCTGTAAAACAACAGATGTTCAGCAAGAGAAGCAATGGTCCTCACTAAATTTTTGACATGATTCTACAGGGGAATGCCGTAAAAGATGTCTTCAATAGTCCATGTATTTCCAAAGAAGTTGCCACAGGGTTAATTACATGAAGAAATGTATATGAGAAAGTGATTTCAGCCAAATCCAGAGAGGCTCCTTTGGCTTTAAGCTGAAGGAGAGTAGATTCTTATTGGGTATCAGGAAGAAATTGTTCCCTGTGAGGTTGGGGAGGCCCTGACACAGGGTGGCCAGAGAAGCTGGGGCTGCGTCATCCCTGGAAGTGACCAAGGCCAGGCTGGACAGGGCTTGGAGCAACTTGGGAAAGTGGAAGGTGTGAACTTGGATGGGCTTTAAGGTCCCTTCCAACCCAAATAATTCCATGGTTCCCTGATTTCAGCTAAGCCAATAAAACCATGGGCAACTCAGACAAAGTTAATACTCTTTTAATAGCACAGATCTCTCTGACAGGAGATACAACCAGAAAAACAAGACAAATGGGGAAATGTGAAACTCAGGTTAGAAGGAAGCACTCTTAATAATTCCAACCAGCCTCTAAACTGTAACCGGGCAGAATAACAAAAACTTTCCAGCGATTTAATCTTAAACAAGGATCTGAAGAATGATGCATTTCACACCAGGTCCTCTGTTATGTTCAGGTCCAGCTTTGATGTGTCAGCAAAACAAGCTCAGCTCAGCAGATGCTGTGGGGATGCGAAACACTTGTGACCCCAAGGCCAGTGTCACCAAGGCAAGAGGTGACACAGGGCTGTGCTGGAGGGAAGGGAAGCCCACCTAGATGCAGCCAGCCTAGGCTCTGCAGCTGCAAAAGCAAGAGGTTTGTCCCCCCAGCCTCTGCCAGCCCCCCAGCCCCAGGTCAGGAAAGTTCCTTTTCGCCTGTGGTGCAGAGGAGCCTTGAACTGTCTCAGCGTGGATCCGAGAGCAGATGGAGCTGCTCCTGCAGCTGTGCTCCAGAAACCTCCAGTGGCTCCCTTCTCCTGGACTTGTGGTCCACAAGGTGGGTCCTGCAAGCTGCTGCTTCACCCATGGAACAGGGGATGGGGAAGAAAGAGGAGCTATTGGGTTTACAACCCAAGCTGGGAGTCTGGGAAGGAGTGAAACTCAATAAGCAATCATCTATTCCAGGACACAATTTTTACTGTGTTGAAGAATGACCTGTGTGTAGTCTGTGCAGCTCCTCCGCATTTTAAGAGGCTGGAAACTTTCCTCCTGCTCTATAATGTACTCAGTCCATAAAGCTAAAGAGAAAAAAAAATCTATTGTCTTCACTGTGCTACAAAACATGCAGAGGAAAAATAAATGCTGCTCCACATTGGGACAGGGAAAGAGAAATCAATTAAAGGAAAGAAAAAACATATGTGGAAGTTTTGGAGAGGGACCAGTTTGTTGAATAACAAGAAATAACTTATATTGATAAATTAGGCATAGATGTATTATGCAAACCCGGTAGTAAATGATGATATGCCACAAGTGTCTTTCATCCCAAGTATTACAAAGGCTTTATAGCTCATGAGCAAGCCCGAACACCATCAGCTACAGGTGAGCCTGGGTTGAATTTGGCAAAATTTGGCATGATGATGTGTTTTAACCAGTAGAAAAAGGTATCTCAGTTACTTTTACAGATTATAGCAGTGTGCTACTGGGCCACTTTGTAAGAAAGTACTCAAATTTTGCAAGATTTCTACAACTATGGTGATTGTTTGAAATAAGTAGAAGACAAAACAATGGTAGAAGTAAATAGTAAATATATGCTAGAAGTACCAGAGGTAGGTTATAACCCACACTGAGTGTGTAAATAGAAGGTAGGCAGGGACTGACTGGAGACCAGTTGTGAATTCAAGAGCTGGGGATTGTCCTGGGCCACAGATGAACCTGAAATCTGAAAGGTTGAGAAGTACTGCTGCATAAAGATGGCAGAAAATAAATTACTTCTGTGGTGTAAATCTCTACCATTTCCCCTTACACATAAGAAATATAGTTATATCCAGTCTGGGAAAATGTAGACTAGGGCAGTGGGGAAAAAAACAAGAGGTAGTTTGGCCAAGCCCTAACATAAATTGACTAAGGATGTTGTTTAATCTTCAAATCATAAGGATGTTAAAATGAGTTTAGACTACTATTACTGGAAAGATTTTATATATTGTGTTGAAAAGAATTTTTCCCATTCAGATTTTATGAACAAATCTCACACACTTCTGCTTCCTCTGGTTGAGGCTGGAGGGACAATTAGAGATCTTTTAGTAGCTGCATCTTCCAAAATCAGGTTCCACCAAAAAATTGCCTTCTGTATATATCTGTTGAATATCAGCATTTATGGGAAGACTTAATCCTTACAATACGTTCACATAAATAACATACCTTTTGAGGTGATTTCTGAGTGAGTGGTGGAAAATAAGCAGGTCAGAACATGGCTGAATAATGACAGGGGGCGAAGTCTTAGAAAAATATTCTTCATTATTCTGCTGTGTTTGAATGACTCTCTTTCTTTTTTCTACTTCTTGACCTTTTACCAGGTGCCACCATGGGATGATATAGTTTATGAAATCCACTGTTTAGGAAATACAACAATGTAGAGTTACTCCACATGTGAGCCACAGCAGCAACTACATCAATCAAGACCCTTATTCCCTGGGTTATTTGTACTCCTCAGTGTTTAAAAGGAACTGGCCTCCGTGATTCTCAACACCCCGAGCACAAACAAAGCTGTAATAACTCACAGCTTAATGAAAGCAAACTCTGTATAATACACACAGACCCTGAAACTTGCAGGGTCTTTCAAGAGAAAATCTTAGTTCAGCCAAAACACGCAGACAAAAGAAGAGGTTTAAATCCCTTCCAGACACGGAGGCATGAGACACAAGGCTATGTTCTGTTTATTTAACAAGCCAAAGCTGGAGCAGGAGCCCTCACAATACAATTACAGTGGTAACAATAAAAATACAACAAACCAAGTCCTGCAGCCTCAGGAAGATGAAGCCAGCAGCAGGATTATGGAACCTGCACACCCAGACGTTTTAATATCTATGCCAGACACAGAGCTGTATGATAATACGAACACAATAAAACACAAGGAGTCTAAAGCCAAGGAACAGATGGAAAGGCAAAGCTTCTCTGGTGAAACCACTTTTCATTGGAGGCTTAGCTCCCAGCTTCGTGTGGAGCAGCTATCCATTCCAAGTGACCCTCAGTTCATCCTCCACAGCAGCTTGGAAGTGCTGTTCCTTCCTGTTCCATACGTAAGGAAACACAGCATTAGGTTGCTCTCCTGTAGGAAAGACAGAGTATTCCTTGGATTATGTCAAGATTGACCCTGTGATGGCAGCATCCACTGGCAGCATGGCAAACACATCAGGAAAGTCTGACTGAAGCACACGTGAAGCCATTGCCCAAAAATATCTCCAAGAGACCAGCCAAGGACCAGGATCAACAGAAGCTCTGCTGCTGTGACACAGGATTTTGCCCACAAGCTTTTCTCTCAGCCTTCTGCCAAATCCAGGACTGGAAATGCAAAGCAACAGCAAAGGTGGGACCAGGGAAAGTTTAGACCTAATGGGCAGCTGAGAGAAATTAGAATAATTGTTCTGCTTTCTCCTAAATGATACACAGCAGGTTTTTTTTCCTGAGAAATGTGAATCATAGAGAACCATGGATCAAAATTATGTAGAGAACTGTAATTTCAGAATTGCACTGTCTTCAGGAGATAGGCTCTGCCTGAAGAACATGATTCTGATGGAACACTGGTGCTTCAGATGTTGGATTTTTCTTGGTAGAAGAATGCAAGGAGGGCACTTTTTACAGAGTCAGAGAGATTAATTCCAGAACAGGAACTGGCTTTTAGGGCACTCCCATAATTATTTGAAAGACATAATTTTTTACAACATATTAAAAAAACCCCAAAAACAGAAATGCAATGGGTTTGTGATAAAAACGTTGTTTCTGGACATGGTTTCCTTGACAATAGTACCAATTTAAGGGCATTTTTAACACTATTTATGCACAAGCTTTCTTTACATGGCCCATGTCTTGAGTTGGTCAGCTTAGAACTAGCAGCAGCAAGAAAGACTAATAATTTTCTTTAGTTCAGAGAGCAAGTAGAAACTAATGAGCTGGTCTTCTCAATGCCATCCATGCTGGACTGACGGTTGAAGTCAAGAGAATCTTGATTTGCCACCACCCCATGACGTGTCCAAGGAATGACTGGACACGTCACTTATTGCTCTGGGCTGGGGTGGCAAAGTGGGGGTTGGTCACAGTTTCACTGTAACAGCTTAGGTCAACACTCATCATAAAATAATAATAACAATATATCTGCATATTTAAACACCAAGTAAAATGGTGCAGGGAGAAGATTCAGCCTCCCACCCTTCCACGATTTTTTTTTTAATTTTACTCTTCTTTTCTTCAATATCTTTCTGGTTTTTATGTTCACTTACCACTGGAGATGGCTCCTGCAGAACCAACAGGCCGTTGTCAAGTAAGCTCACACACAAGTTTGTGTTAGGGGTATCCACTGCTTTAATCAAAAGGGAGAATTTCCTCTTCTCTACCGGTCAGCACCAGACCCAGGGAAGGGCTAAACTCCATGAGCCTTAGAGATCAAAAGAGCACTTTCAAGAGGAAGAACAGCGGATAACTGTAAAGGAAGTAACAGCTGTTTGCCATTTAATGAAGTTAAATGCACATGTAAATGTTTATAGACTCCAGGCTGAACTCAATCTTTTTTTGGAAGCAAGACTTCTGCAACATGATTATATACCCCACTATGTTTTCCGGGTGGATTGTGAGTAATGCATAATTCCTTGTGATAATCTATAAATGGGTCGTGGACCTGAAGAAGCTGAGACACCCCCTCACCTGTCTCATTCACACAAGAACTACTGTGCTTTATTCATGACAACAACATTTATGCAAACCTCTCACACACTTAACATGATTGGTTTGGGGTATAATATTTTCTTTTTCCTCCACTCACAGTCAGATACTGTTTGAAAACAACGACAGCAACAACAAGGGATCCACTCACATTTCTGGGTAGGATCCAAGCACTCCTTGAGGACTGAATGAATGGCTTTCTCTAAGCAAGGAAAACTTTCAGTCTCTCATCTGGAAAATATTATGTGAGCAAAAGCTCAGGTCAACTGTTACCTGCTGAGTCTGAAACTGTTATCAGTTGATTTTTATTCTTTCACATGGGGGAGGAAGCAGCATACACAACTCAAAAAAGAGGCTGAAATGGTGTTTGTAACCAGGTGAGTGTAAAAGACTAAGGCAATTTGCAAAACACCACAGAAACCTGTTTTAATTTAGTTAAATTCAGAGAAAATATTTTAACAAAGTGGAATTTTTTTATCTAAATTGTGTGCTCAGCCTAGTAAACTGATTCCATGTACACTGAACCTAAGATGTTTTGCAAAGAGACAAAGGTTTCTTGGAGGTTTCTTTCTCCAAGAAACCCCCACCAGCTCTGCAGCATTGCTGCTTACTGACTTTCCTGCAGGCATGCAGCTAAGAAGAAAATTTGCATAATAGCTGTGAGATTAGAGGCATTTTGTGCTTGAGGAACCAGAGTGCATAGCAGGCAGCACCAAAGTAAGTGTCTATAATTAAGTAATAATGATATAAGGTATCTGAGCAAAGATGACAGTAAATTTCTTTCCATAAAAGGCTGATTAATCCCAGTTAGAGCTACTACAGAAAAATCAGACGGGCCTCTGTTTTTCCCATTATATCTCACTCTTGACTCCTCTTTTAAAGCTTCTCTGCGCTATGCTCTCATGTGATTCCCCTGTCCGTGCCCCGGCACGCTGTTTCTGGGCAAGGAAAACAGTCCATCATTCACCCCCTCCTACTGGGGCAGGGGAGAGCTGCTAACTCCTACAGTGGCACTGGATATTAATGCCATCCCTGTAACGGAGAAGGGGAAGCAACTGGCTCCCAATACAGGCTGCTTTTTGTGCGTGCATGTCCCACAGGACAGGACATCTCAGGGTGTCCAGTGTCCATGTCCCCTCATGGCCTCCACCTCTGTCCCCTCCAGCCCCAGTCCTGGCTCAGCTCCACGCCAGGCCTGGCCTGACAGGCTGTGAGACTCACAAAGTGTTTTTAACCTTTGATGNCCCTCTAAATTCAGGGCACAGACCTCTAAATGGCTTTGCCAGTCTCAAACAATTGCCCCAGCTCTGCAATGAAATGCTTCCCCTGGCCCACCCCGCTCTCCTTCCCACTCGCCCCACGAAACAAAACACCCCTGTGTCTCTTTCCGTCAGGCTGGGAGACGACAAGAGACATATTTAAACTCAGATAAAATAAAGGCACGTCCCTTATGGCCAAAGTGTAAGCTGTCATTTAAATAAACTTTCACAAAAAAAAAAATTTAAAAAAAATCACAAAGGGCCCTGCCATAAATGAGTGATTCTTAACGCAGCCAGTGATCAACAAACTCACTTCCTAATTAAGTGTAGCAGCGTAATGAGGAACAGGGCATCCTTTGTTTCACCAGCCCGTGTGAACGCCAGCCACAAGTCCCCAGACTCCCCTAACTCCTGTGTTCAGGGCTTGTAATTAGTACATAAGGAACCAGGTACTGCAGCAGCAGCCCCTTGGACAGTGGCTCCATTCAGCACCAGCCAGATGTGAGGAGCGTTCAAAGGGTGCCGACTGACTCACATATTGCGTGGTGTTGTGTGACACCATAATCTCTGGTTTCCAGCCCCACAGTCAACAGCTGCTGTCATTTTTAATGCATTCTAATTAGCTGGTCAGCTTTACAGAGAAGTTCAGCCGTGCAAGTGGAGCTACTGCTGGAGGACAGGTTGGTCAGTGTGCCTAATATTTCCTGAACTATCCCCAGCTTCATTAGATATCAGATATTCGTGCCAGTATGATAAAAATTGGATCATGGCATATGCAATAAGGAGCTTTCAAATGTGCCTCTTTTAAAAATTAGCCAACAACATAAAAGGGAAAACGGGAAAAATATGCACAGAAAAGCACCATGAGGAGCAAAAGTGGACCTCCACCTGAGGTACCAGGAAGCCTCCAAGGGAACTTCACTCAGATATCCACATCTGTTCTCCCTCTCTGACCAGTGAGCCACTGTTCCCTTAAGTGTCCACCCCAGCAAATCCAAGCTCTGAGGCAGCAGACAACATTCAGAGCTCAGGAGCCACTCTTATCTCCCTTGCAGAGCATCTTAGCTCAAGGTTTTGGATGATCCCAGTAGCCTCAGCTGGGCTGGCACCCACCAGCTAAAGAGCATATCCACTGCAACCATCAGTAGAAGGTAGTGGTAGAAGGTAAAAAGTGGTAATAAATTATTTTATTAAAAAGTAATGTTAACACTATGTGGTGTAAACTCCTCCTCTTCCTCCTGCATCTGACAGCTTTACTGCCCTCCAGGTAAGACAAAGCCTGTGTGCGTGTGTGTGTGTGTGTGTGTGTGTGTGTGTGTTCAAAGTCCCTTCCCAGCCACACAATCAGTAGTTTTCTCTCTTTTTTTTTTTTCCTTTTCTACTAAATTTCTCACAGAGCAGTGCTGTGATGCAGCACTTAATGAGCAGAGTAACTACCTTAAATTATTTGCATAATCACCTGTATGAATACCAGCCCAATACAGACCTAAAATGGGATGTTACAGAAATGTTTGTGCAGCTTTCACAGACATTCTCTGGTCTGGGAAAATATTGACACAGGGTATAAAAGAGCAGCAGGTAAATTAGTGATAATTACTGAGAACTATTAACAAATTATGAGCTGTAAAGGAACCAAGCTAGCAAATAGACTAAGGGGCCACTGGCTATTACATGCCCATATTAATAATTTGCTGGATTCGTTGGAATATAATAATAATATATTCAAATAGAAATATAAAGTTTGATTGCAAAATAGGACAGAAAGGAAAACTAGATTTGTTGAATGTAAATTGTACCATTCGATTTAATTCCAATTAATGGTGAAACAGGGATGTAAGGGTGAATATTTTCCAAATCTGTGTGCCCATATCAGATACCATCAGATGAAAAATCCTTTTTGAAGAAATTAATTTGCTATTCTTATCATGTGTTGCAGCAGGAGCCCTGTACTCATACTTGCAGACAAGTGGGTCATTCATCCAGAAGCAAACTTAAAACTGTGAAGCATTATCAAGTTGTTCATTCACTTTGTTTCTTTTGCAGATGAATGAGCTCAGGCTATCTCTGGAGTAATGTGGTGATGAAATCCTTCATCTGCTCTGTGCCTCTCAGCCACACAGAGATAAATTGCACTGCCCCTCACCCAGCTATCCCAGGTTAGTCTGATTTGCTCCAGGCTGCTGCAGCACAGAGGATCAGAAACAAAAGGCTCTCCCAAACACCATCCCTGAAACCCACATCTGGATGGAGCCTGAGCAGGAAAGAATTATGAAAGAACTCACAACTCCCATCCTGTGACAAGACCCATTTATCCTCTTAACCAGGCATACCTGTGCCTTCAGCAGCTTTCCTCCAGTGATGATCTAATGATTAATAACACAAGGGTAAGGTTGGGGGGGAATGCAGGGATGAGGAAGACAGCTTTTCAAGTAGCACCTCTCTTCCAGAGAGGTGATTACACATTCTCCACAAAACGAATAATGCTGCTTATTATGGGCTAGGAAACATCAGGCACCACTCAGATGCATTACTCATCTATTTTTTCAAGTCAAAATCAACGTGAGGAAAAGTGGTGTGACATGGGCATTATAGACTTTTTAACAATACTGATACAGGGGAATTATTAATGACCCATCTATTGACCTCAAAGGAGACTGGTGTTTGCTCTCAAGATGCTGGTTTAAATGTGTGTAAAGAGGCAGGCTGCAGGAACTCATAAAACATGTTTTCAGGATCAGACCTGCCTTTTTCTGAAACTTTCCTCCTGCTGCAGTGAAGGGACATCAGGAGCACACACCCAGATTATCTAGAGCTGAGTGATGACAGGTGAGAGCACCCTATGTAATCCACTGACCTGTCCCAACTGCCACCCAAGAATCACACTCAAAGGAGCCTAACACAGAAACAGGAATTTATATTTTTTATCAAAAGACAGGTGTCCCAAAACCTGGCACAGTCATGTGTTCAGTACATGGTAGAAGAAAATAAATTCCTATAAAATGAAACAGGCACAGGTTTGTTTAAATCAATGGTTCTGCACCACAGTGTTTGACTGATTTTCCTCTTGTCCCTTTCTACTTCTTTCCACATCACCCCTACCTGTGATTCACATTGAATGGCTTTATTTGGTCCTGTCTTGATTTCCCCCTGCCTCTTTTCTAAAGTGGATTCTGAACTCCAAAAGGTTAGCATTCAGAATGTGCTCATGACTCACAGAATCACAGAGCCACTAAGGTTGGAAAAGACCTTCAAGATCATCGGGTCCAATCCTAGACTGAACACCGTCATGTCACTAAACATGTCACAAGGTGCCACGTCCACTCATTTTCTGAACACATCCAGGGATGGGGACTCCACCACTGTCCTAGGCAGCCTGTTCTAATTATTAACTACTCTTTCAGCCAAGAAATTTTTTGTAATATCCAATCCACTTGATTCATGCCTTAGAAAAGCCAAAACAATTAAATATATGAGGCTTCCTTTGTGTTAACACCAGGCCAGAAACCACAGACTTCTGTCAACCAATGGCTGATTTTTATAATCCTCAGTGTTACTATTGAAAACTATAGCTCAATGGATGAGATTTTTGCAGGGCTGGGTTTCCCTAACCAGGAATTCTTGAGGCAGGAGGAAATCTCCATCCAAAGTGCTTTGCTATGTTGGGGTCACTCTCCCATGCCAGTTCCATCCCACTCACTCTGGAGCAAAGAGCAGGCATGGGCTCCCAGCTCAGTTTATCCATGGCAGACTGATGGATCTCACCTGATGCCTTTTTCACTGGCCCCAAAAATACAAGTCACACACAGTTAGGGTAATCAAAAGGGTACCTTTATATGAGGATCCTCAGGTGCACAAATTTGTCAGGTAGAAAAGGCCAAAGATGCTCCCACTGTGTAATATGTGTACAGTTTGTATAGATTCTGCAAATTAGCATATTTGGCAAGAGCCCTCCAGTTAGGAACCCATCTGGTGAAGTAACTCCTCCAGCTCCAAATCTTCTAGATTTTCCCGCCTTAGGATGAGATCTAGGCTTTGTTTACAAAAGTCTGTCTCAGAAAGCTGATTCCAGCATTGGTTTCTAAGGAGAACCTTAAAATAGCAGTAGGATCCTGGAATTTGTTTTGTCTTTGTGCCTAGGAAAATGTTGAGACTAAGCTACAATATGAAGCTACAAAGCTGCAAGTATATGTGTAAAGGATGCAGAGAATACATAAAAGAAAAAGAGGGTAAAACCCAAAATGGCATCACAACCACTCATGTGGAAAAGCCTGGAGGCACGACAAACAAGGAGAAGCAGACATCCCTGAATTGGAATCATCCCGAACCCCTTTGGGGTGTGCTGACAGGCAGTAGCTGGGAGGGAAGCTATGGTTATTGCTACGTTAACAGGTCTCTCTGTAAATCCATCATATTCAGGGGGTCCCGATGTGACACATGGGAATTGAGATAGGTGGAAAACAGGAAATACACACCAACAATAAAACTGGGTTTTAATCAAAAACATACTTTGTGAGAGCAAGGAGTGATTTCAGCTTGAAGAACTGCATACTACCCCAAGCTAGGCTTTTTGAAATGAGCCACAACAAACTTTAAGATCAGACCAGGAAAATATCCCACCATGTGAAGATAAAATCCCTCTTACAGGGTGAACCACAGCAAATCTGAACGAAATCCTTATTGTTCCAAATGATGCTTGCAACCTACTTGAAGAAAACCCAACTGCAATAATTTAATTTAATCCACTTAATATTGCTTTATTAAAACTTCTCTTTTACAAGGCACTTGAAAAGCTCCATAGTCAAGAATGGCTTTTGGGAATAAAACATTAGCTGTTAAATGTAGTGACAAGTATTTGTTGAACTGATTTCACAGCTGTCATTAAGAGGAAAATTCCACTAAAAGTTGGGTTCTCATTAGCAGAATCATACTCAAAAATGCCATATTTAAATAGGCATTTTGTGAATCACAGTTAGTGCCAGATGCAGCCTCAGGGAGATGCATGTCATGGAATCCTTCAACTTTTTTATAGTCTCCACACTCCTTTGGTAATTTCCACATTTTAATAGACACATGTACTAATAGCTTTGGGGCAGGTTAGCAACTGATAGATACACTTTGCTGGTAAAAGTTCATTATTTTACCCAATACCACAGTATGTCATTAAAAAAAAAAAAAGACTAAAGCAGAAAGTAAGGAAGGGACATAGGAAAGGAACAGAAGTGATGGTTTATGACAAAATGAGGTGTGAGGTCGGCAAAGAAATGATGTTGGAATATCAGTCTATACAAGTCTTCCCTTGGCCACAACTCTTCTAAAGAGCTTCTATGGAAAGAGAAGGGTGGGGTTCCTAAGACTGAGATTAATTGATCACTAAATGAAACAAATTATTGTTAGATTTCAGTGATCCTCTAATCACAACAACAACCATGCTAATGAGTCACACTGAAGGCACCAGAACCTGCAGAATTTAGTCAGAAAAACAGATGTCACTGAGGGGTGGGGTTTTCAGGATCTCTGTATCCATCCGTCAGCACCTGGAGCCAGTTGATAACACCGTGGGTGTAGATGTTTATCTGTCATACCCAACATCCAGACAAACAGAGAGGTTAAGCTACTCTTCAGGAAACACCATAAAAGTATATTGTCCTGACATAAAAAAAAAAAATTAAAACACACCCACAATGCCATATTTCTTGTCCTGAGTCAGCTGCATGCAGAATTCTGTAAGACCACAGCTTTATGTAACTGTGCTTGAGATCACAGTTCTGAAACACTGCAGAATTTAAAGTGGAAATTTTAAAAGTACAAGCTAGCTCCCTGAATCTTCCCACTGCCTGCTGGAATTCCTGAAGGAAACCCCACTCTTCCTGGCTGTTCCAGCTGTTTGAGCAGATGAAAGGGAAATGCAGAAGCACAGCTGGCACATCCTACTTTTAAATGAGAAGTCTTATCTTCACACGATGTCAGACTGTTAACTAATTGTGCACCCATGAAACATCTGGTTGAAGAGCTTTTAGCTGCTGTTCCAATGCCCATAGCAACAGTTACAGGCCCCAAAATAATCAAATTAATGGTTTTCTGAAGACTTATGAAGAGAAGGTGTCTTTTTCCCTCATGTCAAGACAATCACATTCTCCCAGCATTTTTTTAAATTCACCTTTTCATCTCCCAAAAGACTGAGGATTCAATGTCTTCTTTCAATTTAAGGAACGGCCATTTTAATCAAAATGGAGTCTTCTCAACATTTGGGGCCAAGAAAACTAAAAGCTGGGCTTGTTTCCTGAATTAGCCTCTCACATCCATAAAGACTGATACATCCTGGTGTTCACTGGGCAAGCTCACTTATGACTTTTATGCTTAAATTTGAACATGCTCTTACATCCTGTGCTGATTTAAATGCTCATCTCCTTCCACTCGCCTCTCATATAATCACAGACTCCTTCAGTTGGGAGGGGCCCCCAAGAATCATCAAGTCCAACTCCGTGCTCCTCTCAGGACTGCCCAAAACTAAACCACATGGCTCGGAGTGTCACCCAGATGCTCCTTGAATTCTGACAGCCTTGATGCCATGATCACTCTCCTGGGCAACCTGGGAACTGAGAGGTTCCTGGAGAAGGGAGTGGAAGGAAAGTGTCAACTCTTTGGGACCACTCAGTGTTTTACCCCTCCATAAATCAAAAAGGAGTTCCATTCAAGGCACAGCAACCACCTCTGTTTCAGAAACTGTATTTTTGCAAATTTCCTGAGTTTCCATTAAGGAAATGGAATTTTGAGGAGTTAGAGGAACGGGTAAGGAAGCACATGCTAATCAGATGCACGATGCTCAGTATGCTGGGACAAAATTTTCAGGATCAGTATCTGGAGCATGTGCAGGCTCTCAGTCAGTTCATGGGAGGTTTTCTGGGTGGTGACTCTCTTGATTGCAGCTCCTGTTTTGGCAGGGCTTTATGCTGAATCACTTCTTTCTTGGTTTTTGAAGGGGTCTTTGTTGATAACCCTGGAAGGTCTGCCAAGCCTCAGAACAGGCTTCAACTTCAAGAGTTATTTCATTTTAAGGTTAGTATGTACATATTGCAGTATTCTCTAAGGATGATAGCAAATAAAAGTGGCTACAGTTATAGGTATTCTAATACCAGACATGGCTGAGGACAATGCTGCTTGTTTTTTTCTGACAGATTCACCATCTACTTGTTATCAGCCTTATAATTTTACCGATATTTGCCTTTGCCCCTATGTTGTCACAGAACACCCCTTCTAAGACACGAAAAAATCACTTCTATTAAATAGCTTTTTATACTGTGCTGCAGGCACAAGGAAATCACTTCCAAAAAGCACCAGGAGGGAACCTTGCACAGGAGTTTAAAAGCAAAATTAAACCGGGGACTTCCAGCATTGAATGTACTTGCCTGCAAATAAATCATGTAAGATACACAGAGGTGCTGTTTCATATTAAAGCTAGTGCAAGGTGTGAAGCATAAATCCTGTCACTGATTAAGGTGAATGATCTAAATCATTAAATGTTTTCTTTAGCTCCCCATGGGGACAGCATGTCACTGAAGATGACAATTTTCCAACCAGTTATCCAAGCATCACAGATATTGAAAAATTAGTCTGTGCAGTTCTTTAAAAGAACCCAAAATCCTTCTGTTACCTCTGTGTCCACATCACTCTGGAAGACTTTTTGGATGCTGGACTGTGTGATTATTTGTTATGAACTGGAAGGCAGAAGTGATGAAGACTTGTAAGGAGAAAGAATTATCCTTCTTGGTAGGATTAATTTTTAAGCCTTCATGTTTCTACATTTGGCATTTACTCATGTTGCCTTGTGGCTTTTAGGTACTCAAAGTGAGTGGGTTTGGAGATGTACGTTATTCAGGAGAAAGAGCCAGGAAAATGTTGGTGCTGTAATGAGAGGTAACAGAAGTGTAATTTTTTTCTTTGTATTTGCTTTGAGCAATAAAATCTACTTGTAGGAAGGGACATACATTATTGAAAGTTTTATCTTTCATATGGTACATAAATCTGAGCATTAACCACATATGATTATCAAATAATTCCTGTAACTTTGCACAGGAGCCACAGTATTAAACTGCCCTGGGTCTGTTGTGCCTGAGGGAGGGAAAAAAATAAAAATCCTTGATGTTTGAGCTCTCAGCAGTATGTATGAGCAGTGCAGTATGAAGGTGCACTTGAATGATTCCTGACAAGGGCCACAGCACACAGCCTGTGGCTGTGGCAGCACAGGGAGATGCCCCTGGAGCTGAGCAGTGTCTGACCACATTCCTGCTCTTGGTCCACCAAGGATGGGGTGTGCCTGAGTTACCACATTCTTTGCTGGGATTTCAAGTAAAAAACCTCACCTTCGTGGTGCTTCAGGAAGGCTGGCACATCTGCCAGGATGGGAAGGCCTCTGGTGTGGGGAGGGCTGCTGGGTAGATGCCACGTTCTCATTTCCACCCTACAGCAATAGTTCAAGTGTCAGGCGTTGGGCTCGGGATCCTTTCACAAGCACAGCTGGAGGACAACGAAGAACTAAAGACAAAACAGCTTTGAAAGCATTTGGCAAATCTGAGTGGGGTGGCCTGAAGCCTTAGACCCATGAAGAAGTGTTCACAGAGGGCTCGTGGGTCCCTCTACAGCGATGGTGGTGGATGTGGCACTGCGCGCAGTTTGTGATGTGCTCCATGGTCAGGGGGAGGTGGCTCCTTCCTTGGGAGTCCTCCAGGCCTCCCCAGGCTGCACAGTGAGAGAGGCACAGCTCAGAGAGGGTAGGAGGTGAGAGCAGGGTCAGGGCAGGATGGGTGATGGGGATGTCCCAGGGAGCAGAGCGAAGCCGCGGCACTCGCTGCTGAGCAGAGAGTCACTGAGCTGGCCCAGAGCCAGGCTCACAAGAAGGCTGAGAGACTGATGGCAGCCTTGTTTACAAACCTTTTTACACTTACAGTCTCTTCCCTAGCTGCTCCGAGCTTACAGTCCTTAAAAAGATGCATTGCGCTATTTAATTTTCTTTTTAAATTCAAATAAATCTGGACATTTTGTTCTTAAAAGCCTTTTTTTTTAGGGAACTCGGTAGAAGGGAATGCTGTAAGCAGACCCATCTCAAGCCACAGATTGTCTCCTGACACCATGAAGGGACACAGAGTCCAAGAGCTAATCCAAAGTGAATTCCAATTAACAAAAGCAATTATTACCCACCCACCCCCCACGCTTTATTTAACCTGATAAAAACTGTGCCTCAAATAAGTGAAAAGCAGAAATCTGTCCACGGAACATTATAAATAGGAGTTTCCTGTGTCTTTAAACTTATAATGTGAATACAGTAGCTGAAGTATTGAAGGGAAAACAATGGCAACAGGAATGCAGCCATCTCGTCTCACAGCCCCTCGCTGATTGATCCTCTCTCGAATCATTTCACCCTTCTGTCAACTCTTTGCTATGCTAATAATCAGAGCCTTCAGCTGTCTCTGATTTCTGAACATCAGCTTAAACTGAAAACCCTTTAGATGTTTTCCCATTTGAAGAGTTTATCTCTGCCAGGGAAAGAATTCAAAACATACTGTATTTGACTGTTTTAAATTGAAAATTACCTCATCCTGTAGCTTTCTCTCTTGTTCCACAATCCAGTAGTCCTGGCCTGCAACTGTGTGGCAGCGATGAGTGTGCTCTTATCTCACTCAAATCAATAAAACAATTCTTTCTTATTTAATAAAATTTAAAATTAATAAAAAGAAATTAAAATGAGGATGCCATCTCAGGAAAGGACGTAGACAGAGGTACTGTAAAAAGGACATAAAAAAGAGAAGTAAAGCTTTTCATGCACTTATGATACAAACATCTGTTTTGGGAGGGTTTGCCCCAGACCTTGCAATGCCTCCAGAAGCAGAATAGCAATTGCTTTCTCACTGCCATTCTGAGTTTTGGGAGAGGAAAAAACTTCTGGGCTATATCAGCACAGCAATACAAATTCCAGGCTTCTGTCTCCCTTGTACCACGTGCACTAAGTTGTGCTGGCAGGCTACAGACAGGTACAAGCCTCTTCTTGCACCTGTGTTTTCACAGGAGTTCCTACATCTACACCATGCACACATGGTCAGTAGGGCAGTAAATTCATATATTACCACTCTTCTCACCCAATGCTGACCCACAGCAAAGGTTATTCCCTGCAAAACTGGAACTCTGCCTTTCCTGTTGTGATAAAAGATTAAGTATGGACACCAGTAACATTGGTCTGAAAAAGAAGTGCAGCACAGCAAAACAGGAGGGGGTGACTTTGTGAGAGGACAATGGGGCACAAGGGACTCTGGAGCTCAGAACAAGTTTGCACATTTTTGCTGTCAAAGATCAGGTGAGGCAGGACTGACCTGTCCCAGGTGAGAGCCCTGACTCTACCCTGCACATCACCTCTCCGACTTTTATCCCCTCAGATTTCAGTTGGCAATCTGTGCTGTAAGCCAGGGTCACCAGGTCACTGCTGCAGCCCCACTCTGCAGACTCACGTCTGAAAAAATTACCTTTGTTTTTCCTGGTCCCTGCCCAAGATTGCAGCAAGTTCTGCCAAGGATTCACCTTCAGCACCACTCACAAATGGCGCTGAAGTAAAATTAGATCATAAAGGTGCTTAACATTCAAAAAGTAGCTGGTGTTTCTCCATCCATCCATCCATCCATCCATCCATCCATCCATCCATCCATCCATCTTCTTCCTCTATTTAGACGAAGAAACAAAGCCCCTGATGTCTCCCCATTGTCTCATCTCTGCACAGTAATTCCACAGCTCGTAATGCAGCAAATAATTTGGCTGGTGAAAACATGATTTTCCAGAAGCTCAAGTCATTCTACCCGAAGATATGAATTAAAACAACAATATAATAAAGAGAGCATAACATAAACCACATAAACCAAATTCTGGTCCCTCAGATAGACAGTTATGAAAGGGGGCAGATTCCTGAACTAGAAAGGAGACAGCAGATTTGCTAAGGGTTGAATCAGAGTGGGGAAAAATGTAAATGATAGATACTACGAGCTGTAAAAGAGCAAGAGTAGTTCTTTTGTCAACAAAGAACTTGTAAGACCAAAGCAGACTGCCAGAAACACTCAAAAAGTATTTCTCAGTCCTTTGAAGTGCTGCATTTAATAGTTTCTTATCAACAGAGGCTGAACCCCAGGAAAGACAAGATCAGCATATGGATGTTGGAGCTGGCTCAGAAGGTGACCCCCTCTGAAAAGAGCCATTGTGCTGTGACTGCACAGAGATCATTGTGCTGCTGCCTATGGAGACATAAAAACCTGACACCGATGAAGAGCTGTACACACTGTGGAGAAAATACGATGCTAAACATACATTTTTGTGTCATACTCAGAATCATAGGATCCATTAGAACAGCCCTGCAGTCACTGACAAATTGTTTAAGCTGATTATTTATGTAGAACCATATCCCCTAACTACACCAATAGCAGAGCTCAGGATTCTACTGCCTGAAACTGAGGAAATACTATCTGGATACAGAAAATGCCAAGATATTTTCAGCATCTCATGCCAAATGTAAAAGCTACACAGCCAAGTTACAAGTTGCATAAGGAGGGTAGGTAGATCAAGACACTTTGGGGACCAGCTGCCAGGCCAAGAGGAGTCATGATGCATTTTGAAACCAAAATCACTGCTGAATGGTATCAGTGCCACCAGAGGGGATGTCACGGAGCTGTCACAGCCCACTGTGTCCTGTGACTGAGATGGGGCAGTGGGGTAACTCAGCAGTGGGGTAACCAACTAAAACCTGACCCTAGTCTCCTGCAGGACACAGGGCAGCAAGAAATGAAACAAAGACAAGTCCATGTCACCAAATGTTGATGGTGCAAAGGTATTCTGACTTTGCTGCTCTGAGGATGAACACTCAGTTTTAGGTGCTCTTTGCACCTTTGGAAAAATAGGATAATAAAACCCACAAAATTTCCACTCACAAGTGCTTGCAGCTGCCTGAGAGATGTGCTCTTCTGACCCTCAGCAAAGGAGAAAGATATTCTTCTCTAGCTCTAGGCCTATTTTCCTTAATTTCTGCTTCCTACTTCAGGAAATTGTGCAGAAAGCATTTTACTCTCTTTTGGGGTGTTGCTTCATCTTAATGCCTGCAGGGAACCTCCAGCACACATGAAGAGATCCCCAGCTTCATGCATACAGTTGCAAATGTGCACCTAAAGGAAGAGGAGGTGATGAATACAAAAACTGTCATGCAGAGAAGCTTACTTATAAGCGAATTGTTCCTGTTCCACAAAAGAGAGGGGCAATTCTCTCTTTCTTGGTAAATGGAGAGGTTACTGAGAAAAAGCTCAAGATTAATTCAAAGTTTTGTTTTGAATGCTAAAGCAGGAGTCTCAAACTAAATACATAACAAGATAAATATAAATGAATAGGGATTTGATTTCTTTCTTTTTTTTTTCCTCCAGTGGAAAAAAACCTCCAAACAACAATAGCATCTCTTAATTAAATACTGATGTTTTTCCTCCCTTTTTATTTACTGTGGTTTCTCAAGATCCCGGGCTGTTTTGACTGCAGACAAATCTCTGGTTTATAGCACAAATTCCATATCAGGGCTGCCATCAAAACACACCTATGGCCAGTCTGTGCCCTGGGTGTCTGGTGAGGACCAGGTGTGCAGGGAGCAGCAGAGGGATGTCCCCAAGGAGGAAACTGCAGATGTGGGGCTGGTTCCTGCAGGGCATGAACTGATGAGACACAGCACATCCCCTCCAATTTGGGCAAACACTCGGGGTTTTTGGCTGTTGTGCAGGAGGCAGGTTCTCCCAGGCAGCATTCAGACCCACTTTGAGGAGCAGCCCAGTGCTGAGTTGTGTCCTCTGGGTCTTTGTTTGGGTGCTCCAGGGCTGGAGCTCTGCCACCCACCCCAGACCACACCGGTGGGAAGGGATGTGTGACACAGCCGGAGTCACCCACGGGCCCTCCCACTCCAGCAGCAGTCACAAACCACCCTGGCAGAGCCCCAGCCCTAAGCCAGCCCTGCCACTCCTGTGATTTTAATCCCTTGGGGTTGACGGCCTGGCACACGGAGCCAAAACAAAGCAACAAAAAGCTGGGAAGCGCAACATTAATTGTGCCATAGCCACTGGGGGAAAAAAAGCAGAGAAGTGATGAGAGCAAGGTGGTTTCAGAGCTCACTGCCTCTGGTTCTGACTGTGCTGCCAGTCACACATCCTGCTCATGGGCTCTGTCCAGGCCCAAGTCACAAAAGAAGCCTTTTGAGGTTGTTTCAGTGTGCCCAGGACAGACTTGGATGATGTGCTGCATGGTTCAGGCATCACAGGAAAGGCAGCAGAGTGAAGCAATTGGCTGGTAAGTCCCAGGCTTCATCCTACCTGTTGCCTCTGTGTCAGGGGACCTCGCTGTCCTTGGGGCTGAATGCCAAGAGAAACCTCGTTTCCTTGCATGCTGCAGGCTCTCATGTGTGCCACAGCTGTGTGTCACAGCCACATGGTGCCAGCCTGGCTGCACCCACAGAGCCCAAACACGCACTGTGGTACTCATTCTTCAAGCAAGGTGAAAAACCAGACAGCCTGTGTGCACCTTTCACCAAAAATCTCCAAGTGAAAGCAGAAAGAAACACAGAGTGAAACTCCCAACTTTTAATTCAAGATTCCAACCTACAAGGGTTTCCATTATTAAATAGGAAGGTCCTCCCCACCCAGGTCCCAGCTGAGCTGCTGCTCTGACACCTGCCAATCAATTTGGGACACAGGAGGGGAAGGGATCTCCCCAGACTGACTCAGCATTGGAAGGAGAGGCACCATGAGACACCTCCACCCTGCCTGCCAGTTCTGGCAATGGGGGTTTTTATATGGATGGCTATTCATTAAAATCTGGACCAGGACCAGGCAGATACAGATGGAAATGCCTTTTTTTTTTTCCTCCCCTGGTGGACATGTTCCAAACCTGATCTCTAGGTCCCTGTATATACCCTCTTACCAGCAGGTTCCCAAAGAAAAAGAATGGCTTACAACAGTTTTATAAATCCCAGCTGTTTAGAAAACTCAGATCACTTACCCCACCCCCCAAACCTATGGATAGCAGCCCAAATAACATATGTTTTCTCACTAGTGACAATGCACAATAGGCAGAGATAACCAAGAATACTACACTGGGTAGCAGTTCATTTATGAGTGAACTTTTAAACCCAATTCCCTGCTTTGTTACACAAGCTAAACACAGCTATTACACTCCAGAATTACCTGATATCAAGTTATCCCAATGAGAATTGGCATAGAACAACAAACAGACAGATGCTCTTCCATATGAAGGTCTGATATGAAGCAAGAATAAATGTTAACTCCTTGCTTGAATGCTGAACTTCTGTTCCCAGCTGTAGTAAGCAGAAATAGCAGCAAATGGAAACCAGGGGAAAAGTCATGATTTTATTTTTTATTTTTTTCGTCTTTATTTTGGAGACCTTGTCTACCTCTTTGGTTGGCTTCATATGCTAGTTTAGGATTCCTGCTCCCTGCAGGATAATAAATATGTTCAAGGCAATAACTATCCAGAAAAGAGGAGGAGACACATGTTTCACATGGAAACTTCATGCATAATTGAGCTTTTCTGTGTCAGTAGAAATCAGGATAGAGACTTTTACACAGCCCACCAAATAACGATCAGATTGAGGAAAGAAGGCAAGAAAATGATCGATTTGCCAATCCCTGGAACAGTCAGACATGAGGCTAAAAGTCTCATTAAACAGAATTTTCTTATTTTCTCCAGAGAAAGGTGCAAGTGCTTTAAAATTACCAGGGTCTCAAGATAATTAATGTGTCTTTTTTATGGGAGAAAAAAAAAAAAATCAGAGAACAGTATTTAAATGCAGGAGGAACTGTTCACCACAGCATGCTGCCCTGGTCCTCATGCAAGGACTGGGAAGCACCAACCATTACCCAGCTGCTCTCCTCTCTGGTGTGCTGTGGGAGGGTTTAATGAGCCACCAAGTGTGTTTTGCTCTCTTCATGGATCACAGGAGTGAAAGTCCTGGGGGTATAAACAGCTCATGTTGTTCCTGCCGCTGTGAATTGGGCCCTCAAGGGTGCATTTTCACTGCAGCTCCTGTGGATTTGGCTGCTTGAGTCCCATTGATGTTGATGGCACTCGTGTAGCTAAAACCCCACTGAGCACTTGCAAATGCGTCCCTTGGTGTCTGTAAAGCATCCTTGTCTCTTCAAATAAAATCCACAGACCCAGTCTGGCAGTGGTTCCCATCCCCAGCCAGGTCTGGGGGACTCTGGGAGTTTGAGGAGTGCACAGGAATGCATTTGGGAATTCCCTCTGCACCACCCTCTCCAGTCGTGCTTCTCACAAACTGGATGCCCTGGTCTTGAAACAGGTCAACATTTCAATAAATGCTGTAAGAAGTTATAAGAAATGATGGCAAGTTCCTTCATACAGGTCAAATTCCAGTGTCTGTAAGTGCTACTCACCCTAGGTGCAGCACGAGTGTAATTCCAGAGGACCACAGATAATATGAGCAGAGACAAAATGATGTCCCCACTCTCTCCATCATATCATGGTGGGAAGAGGAGGAAGTTTAATAAAATCTGTCCTTTTGCAGGGGATTGGCACACTGAAATGCCTGACAGCAATGTGAACTTGAGCAGTCCCATTCAGGCTTGCAAAATCTTTTTTGAATTGTAACTTACCTTGATGTTTAACCAGGAATCAAAGTCCAGATATTCATCTGCTTTCCATTTCGTCATCATAACCTATAATAACCAGGATATGAAACAGGATAATAAGACTTCCAGTGTTGACTGTGTGCTACTCAAAAGGGCCAACCATCTCTTAGTATAGACACTTGTGAACTGCTTAATATGGTCTCAGGTCTGTGAATCCACTCTGTATTTTAGACAAATTTAAGGTTCTTGTGCAGTGCTGAGACCTAAAAGTGGTTGGAAACACACAAGCTCTCAAAAAAAACCCCCACATTTGAGGGAATACTGAACAGAGTAGGGAAGGAAGAGGAGACAGGGATGCTGGTATTAGGATAGAGGAGTTTTTTTAATTGTCTATTTGTCAAAGTAATATGCACAGAAATGTCCACATGGGGTACATAGAGTATGGAAATGTCTGTTTAAACCTGCAGTGAAACAGCTCATTAGCACACGGTGAGTATCAGTTACTGCTGCAATGAGACCATAATTGGATATTAAACTGGAAGGGATTGCTTCTGGAAGAGCACAGGCAAGGTCTGTTTAAAGGGGAAGGAGAGGACCCTAAAGGATCTCGAGCTGATCACAAGGAGCAGAAGAGGGGGACCCCAGTGCCCTGTGGCATTGGGATGGAAGGAGCAGAGGCCAGCAATGGGGGATAGAGATGTAGATGGGTTGAAGCCCATCAGGGTCTCAGTTCAGCTGCACAGACTGTACATGGGCATTTCTTACACCTCTATCCTTTTTTTTGCTGTCTGTTTCAGCTTTCCTTGTCATCACACAAGCCACAGAAGAGCAGTCAGGAGCTGAGGCCATGATCAGGCCCAGAGCACATGAGAGAGTCATCCAGGCTGAGCTTAAATGTTTGGAATAAAGGAAAATCCACGGCTTTCCTAGACAGCAAGGCAGGCTTGAGTCTCAGGAGGCCTTGTCAAAGGCTCAGCTCTCAGCAGTGAATCCTGCTGCACCCATCAGCTCCACCAGGAGACAGCCAGGACCAGCTGGAGGGCTGGAACCCCAGGCAGGCACAGGGCTGACCCTCCACAATGCTGGAACATACTTGGCAAGGCACAGGGGTTTCTAAAGGGATGCCTGATCACATTCTATAAATTTCCATGGCCTTTGTGGCGGAAAAGCTGGTCCAGCACAAATGAGAGCTGGACCTGAATGCATGTAGTAATGCTGAAAACGCCTCTAATCTAAAAGCAACACACTGCAGTGTGCTTTAAAACTAGAGAAAAACTTTATTCTGTGCATTGCCTTTACTTTCAGACTTCTCAAATATGAAGTGTTAAATTGTGGAAGATTATCACTTGGTAAAAAGCAGCTTCTATCTCAAATTTACAAATAAAGTGTGTATTTTTTCAAACAGTTTCCATTGTGGTCGTTCCCATTTTGTGTCTGCCTAAAGACTGGGTTTTGTGGTCATTTATTTCAGCTGAGAATCTGCCAACTAGCATTACATTTAAAAAAAACAAAATTACTTCTGTTTAACCCAAATAATTCAATTCAATGCATGACAGAGATGGAAATGAAGGAATTCAGGAATTCAGGAATTCAGGAATTCAGGAAGGAAGGAAGGAAGGAAAGAATTCAGGAAGGAAGGAAGGAATTTAGGAAGGAAGGAATTAAGGAA
>VZTZ01047007.1:58833-73550 GCA_013400955.1 Drymodes brunneopygia | reverse complement strand
GAAAGAAAGAAAGAAAGGAAAGAAAGAAAGAAAGAAAGAAAGAAAGAAAGAAAGAAAGAAAGAAAGAAAGGAAGAAAGAAAGAAAGAAAGAAAGAAAAAGAAACTTTTTCATGTGATAATGCACGCTATTTCCTTAAGTGAAAACATCCTAACCATGGAAATCTGATTCCCACAAACATTTTTACATTTCTTAAAAATCAGATTTAAAAGAAATCATTGTTTACTTAAACTGGTTGATTGTATTTTAATTTGGTAATTAGAAGCACATCCCCAGTGCCTTAACTCTTCTATAAGCATAGCAAATATAGTGGAACAGGAGATGCACTTCTAAGCTACAGACCTCTCACAAGGAATTTCCAATTATTTCTCTGATTAATGTGTAATTCATTTGATGAAAATGAATATTTATCCTTCAAAGACAGGATTTTTTTAAAAAATCTGGCAGTGGCTATAATAAATCTTTAGACATTTACTGAACAAAATTTGTCACTGTTTAACCTTTGTTGCAAACCTGACGCTGAGAGCTCAGAGCCAAAGGCTGGCTATGGGTCAAAAACCTTTGGAGGGCATTTGAGACAAATGTCTGGAGTTTCTGAGGTCAGCTGCAGAGCTGCAGAAAACTCATACAATATTTACATTTTGCCATGGTGTCAGCAAAAAAACATACACCAAACTGAGGAATTTCAAAAGACCTTTGCTGTGCATTTGCCTACACCCAAACTGAAACCAAACCCAGGATGAGTGGCTTATGTGATGCCTTGATAAGTCAAATGATCTAGTGTGCCTTTTCGGACAGAAATTTGAAATATATTCCTGTGTACAATTTCCAACATATCAAGTCCATATTCGTGAGAGTTTGGTTGTTTGTTTTTTTTTTTTCAGTCGCTTAAATCAGTAAGTGAAAAGGCAGAATTTGAGTAATATTTGCTTTTGAAAAGTGCCAAACAAAACCCATGATTTTTCAGAGATCCAGGCAGCAGGCATGGAATGGGTCAGGAGCACCAGTTCTGCTGCAGACAAGCCCGTGGCTCCCAGGTGGATGAAGACCCCATCTGTGCCAGTGAGAAAATTCCACTCTTCCTAAATTGAGGAATCTCTTACCTGGGATGGTAACAGCACAAGTTTTCCTCCCCTTGACAAGGAACCTGGGCAGGGATGGTGCTTCAGAGGAAAACCAGGAAGGACAACATCCTCACATCCTCCCCAGAGCAATAAACCCTGCTCTTCCCAAAGCCCTCTCTTTTTTTTTTTTGCCCAATCTAGCCCCAAATAAATGCTGCAGCCACAGGCCCTGTGGTGTGGCATCTGCTTTGGAAACAGATCCTATATTTGTGTTGTACCCACCTATCATTGTGGCCAGAACAGGGTTTCATCAAGGAGGCACTTCCTCGTTTTTCTTTTTTTCCTCTTCCAGAACTTTACAAGCTCTTACAGAATGACTAAAGAACTTGGAAACTTTGTGAGACTCTTCTGGAAGAGGTGTAAGAACATTATTATTCCTGGGCTGGCACAATAGTCCTGAGGTTTGTTCTTCTCCCTCCAAAGTGCGAGAAATGGTTTTGCATCCCAAAATACTTATTTTCTGTTCCAGCCCAATCTGAGAACACTGTAGGTGGGGCTCCTCCAGTAGTGACAGATGTTGCAGTAATCTCACTCTCAGTATTTCCAGACCAAAAAAGACACGTGGGTCCTCCCAGTGTAAGTAAAGTATGGCCTTTTGTGTGATCTGTACCGGAGGCAAAGAGGCAAAAAAGAAAAATTTTGGGAAATGTGGTTGAAGCAGCTTTTTGAAGCAAAAGGCATGAGCTGTTTGAGCATTTTCTCTTCTCATGAGAAGATATAAAACCCCTCACCTCCTATTAAATATGATTGTTTTATGGGAGAGAGAAATATTGTGTTTGTAGGATTTCTTTATTACAGTGTTTGTAAATCTAATTCTAATTTTTATTAGCATTTTTTAAAATTACTTAATGCTATTGAATAATTCTTTAATTTCATTCATTGCTATTTGTTTGCCCAGCTGAAGATGGTCACGGGAGTTCCCTCTGCCCTTTCAAATCAGTCTCTGATTCTTAGATTCAATCCATATTTGTCAGAAAAAAACAGTAAATTTGAAAGTCCTGTCTCATGTTCTGTGCATTTAATGAAATGAATAAACAGATAAACTCTACCCTTTGATGGGTTTGATTAAACCTTCCACATTTTCTGTCAAAAGTGGCCATCCAGGGATGGATGAACAGGTTTTTCCAAGGCCCTGATTTTATATTATCCCAGTACTACTGCTAAAAAGGACCCTCACAGAAAGAGAATAGACTGCAATTAGATGAATAATTTCTCAATTCCCTTAAAAAACAGCAAAAATATGTCTGAAAGGGATGACATCTAGAAGGTCATGATCACAAGTGAAGGAAAATAGTTAGGGATCTCCTGATTAAATGCCTTCAACAAGGTCTTTGCCACCAAAAAAGAAAAGAGCGATAAAGAGGGGTAAAGAGGGGTAAAGAGGGAGGCATAATTTTGAAAACTTTTTTTCCCCAAGTCAAATAAAGAGCCAAAACACTAAAAACTAGAAATTCATGTATATACCCAAAAGTCAACATGTAGAAATAAATATGTTCCTTTCTCATTACTGACATAGAAATGTACATTGAAAATGCGTTGTAATAAAATTATTAATATTTCTCTAAAACTTTGTGACAGGACACTTCTTGCCAGCTCCTCAGAATCTTTTTCAGTGAATACTAAATTTACAAGAAGGAATTACCTTTTCTTGAAGAATGTAATGAGGACAACAAAGAGTGACAAAGCTACAGTCTCTTCCAGATGTGTCATTGGAAATGATAAGGGGTTTTGGGGGAGTTTTTTGTTTGAAGCATTTTTGTTGTTGTTGGTTTGGTTTTTTGTTTTGGTTTGGTTTTTTTTTGTTGTTGTAGTTTTCTAATTAGCTCCTTTTCTATTCTCACATTTCAGTGCCTGAGGCACAAAGCACCCAAGAGAACAAAGCTCAACACCTGCACCTTGCTCACTCCTGGCATTTCCATGTGGAAATTCCTGAGCATGGATGGAGGGAACTGTACAGGTCTGGAAGTCTGCAGTGCTCAGGCTTTAGCTGTGCCTCTCCTTCTTTGTTCTGACAAACCCATTGTGATGCAGCTGGAGCTTTGGGCACTCAGCTTTCCAGCACATTGTGTGTGGCTGTATCTGCACAAGTCCCATTTGTTCCAAAAACATGAGGGGGGAAATTATGGTTGCAGGCTTTGTGGGGAAGTGGAACATGATCCATGAAAGCCTAATCAAGGATCCTGGAGGAAAGATGAGGGAGAGATTTGTGTATGATAGGCTTTTTTTCTGTTGTTTGATTTTGCAAATTGGTTCAAATCGGTGAAGGAAGGAGGATGTAACATGGCCAAATCCCATTGGATTCACTGTCTGACATCCACAGTGACTTCTGGACAGATGAAATGCTGGCATCAATGCAGGTGTGTCAGCCAGGAAATACAGAGGGTTGCACGTTAATACATAAAAGACACAGCAGAAGCTTCACTTCCTTCCTGGCCTGAGAGAAAAAAAAAAGGTTCAGCAGGGATTACACGAGTCATTTCACACAGTCAATCAAACTTTCAGATAAACTCCCTCTGAAACCTAAAACTGCATGGATTTGTTCAGTGTGGACAGCTCTGAGAGCCCATGCACTGGGGCAGGCCTTTCCCATTTCCTGTGTCCCTTCTGCAGAGAAACAACAGCAATCCCCAGCACAGCTCCACTGGTGGATTTATGAGCACCCGGCCAAGAGAACCCTCCCAAACCTGGCTGCCATGGGGGCTTGGAGCAGCCAAGCTCATTGTGAGCTCCTCAGCCTGCACTGAGTCCCATCCCTGTGCAGACTTGTTGGAAAACATACCAGTTTAAAAATATTTTTATACAACTTTAGCCACCTGCAGCTTCCCCTCCTCTCATCCCCTCTGCACTCAGGGCTGGCCACACTTTGGTTCCTACTAAAATACCTGAGTCTGAAATGACAAGTCTAAATTAGAGGGCACCCATCCCTCTGGAGCTGAGGGACCTGGATTTAATGTTCACCAGGAGGTTCCCCTGATGGTGCTGTCAGGAGCCTCCACCAAAAACTGGGCTGGCCATGGGTGAGAGCATCCCCCACTCCCACCACTGCTGCACTGGTGTGGGTAACAAGGAGCTCAGGTAATGAGGGAAGGATGCAGGGAGAAGTCTCCAATCAGTCACTGCGTTGATGGAGGGGGATGCAGGTTCAGCCTCTGGAGGAATCCCAGCAGGGTGATGCCAATATTTGCAGTTTCAGGATGTGAAAATGACCATTTCACACCAATGCTGGAAGCCAGAGTCCTCATGCCTGCCTGCAAATACTTTTTTTTTTAATAGGTGTATCTTGGTCTTCTGGAGGGCACAAACACTGGTTGTGGTGTCTTCATTCAAAAATGCTCAGTCTTCATTTCCCTTCATTCCTCCCCTTCAGTGATTTATGTCAAGAGACAGAAAAGATCAGCTGAGTTCCCTCTGCTGTTTCTTGGCTTTTTTGTCCCATCAGCTTTAACTGTCTTGAGCAATGCCTCCTGTGAATGATTATTTTCAGCCTATTCTACCTCATTAGGAAGCTTTTTTCTCCTTGACAAACATCCCAAGCCCTCCATTTCTTATTTCCACCTCATCATGCTTACTTATCCCCTTACACAAGCAGCTTTTTTTCCCCAACTGCATCTCAAATCCCCCTGTTTCAGATGCCAGTTTCATACAGAATAGCATATATTCAATTAGCTCCCTTTTTTCCCCCTCTTCTGGAAAAAAAATCTTTTAACCCACAGCTCACAGCTTGACTCTTGTTGTATTGCAGGAATAAGGAAATATAAAAATGTCCTCATCTCTAACAAAGAGAAAGTCCTGCAGCAGTAACTGCAAACAGAATCAAGGTGAAAATAAGAACTATTTGGAGTTTGCAGTCACATTAAAGGCTCCCACTAATTTACATGGAAATTCTTTGCAGACTGGTTTAATTCAGTTACTGATTTATTCAAGTGAGCAGCAATTTCTGAGAGCTGCAACACTGCTGTTCTGTCAAATTTCACACACAAGGACATTTGGATGGGGAAAAAAATAGGTTTCTTCACCTCTGCTACTGGCACAAATTCAATCAACAAACTCCAGTATTCCCTATATAAAACACACCTCAACTAGGAAGTTTTCATCAGCTGATCTGTCCACACAGCTTTCAATGTGGACTCCCTTAAACACTTTCTGTTTATGTCTCAGCTTCTCACTCATCTGTGACAGAAGACATCACTTAAACTTCTCAAAGTGACAATTTTGAGGCTGCTGCATGTAAGTGCAAAATATCAATCTATAAACCATAATTTATAAACCGAGCCATAAGCCTGAATGATTATGATCTGTAAATGCATTGTCAAAAGGGTGATTCCCATTATTTTATAACACTAATTTCCAAATCTGAATCCAGTTCTTAATCTGAACCCTTTAAATTTGCCCTTTCAAAATTAACTGTTTTAGAAAACAGTTGATAAACAGGTGTTAGCAAAAGAACTCCAGAAAAATTGTCACACACTTTCTGTGACCTTAAGTAAATAATAGATAAAGAAACCTATTCATCTGATCTGATATTGCTTTTTAGTGCATTTGCTCATCATTAATGTTTTCATTAGCATTAATCAAGGTTATTCTTCACTTTCTTTAAAACAGATCACCTAAACCTGAGGATCAGTGAGCTTCCTTTCAGAGTTGCTTTTGGAAAGAATGAAAGCACTCAAAACTTTGGAACCTTGAGTCATTCAAAGGTTTAGTAGAACACATTTTCACACTGATTCTTATTTTCCCCCTCCATGGTCAAGCAAATTTACACTGATGTCACCTGTAGTACCTCATCAGTTGACTTAAGAGTCAGTGTCCTAAGATTCGTAAATATTTTCAACTGTGTCAGACAAGTGACTTTCAGAGCAAGTGGAAAACACCCAGTGCTGCCCATCAGTGAGGTTCTTTCAGTGTAAAACTTAGACAGGGGAGAAAGGAGGCCTGGTATCCTGTCCTCATGATTTAGTAGTGTGAGAGAGCTCAAAACACTTCATCTTCAAAACACCACCTGTCTCCCTCCAGCCTTCCTTGCTTTTGAAAGCCTCCTACAGTCTGTCAACTCCTCAGTCAGCAAAGTCAACACAACAGGTAAGAAATTTAAGGAAAAAAACTGATTTTAAGCTTCTTTTTTTTTTTTTTTTTGCAGTGATCTTTTCCCCTGTGGTTGCATGTGGCTTTAGCAAGGACAGCTCTGGATGCTAGGTGGACCCAGCTTGGATTAATCACAGATGGAGCAGCTGAGGGTGAAGTGAACACTCCCAAAGAAGCATATCCACACACTCCTCCTTCCCTCCCACCCTTACCCTCCTCTGTAAATCAAGCAAGAAATAAACCAGATCCCCTCTGCCTTTTGCTATCAGCTCCGTGGATAATCCCCCCCTGGTAACAATCCATGTGGCCAATAATCAATCAAGGGGAGGGTATTAACAGCAGGGAGAAAATGCACCGTGACAAAACACTTTTCCTTGCACCCTTGCTCCTGGTCAGAAAATTGTCAGGACAAAACACCTTCTCGGGCTAATTGCTGACAAGTGTGAGATAAACAGCCTATTATCACAACCAGCTCCCCTCCCTTTTTAAGAGAAGGGGTGCAATTAAAGCCTTCAGTATTACACAGAATGTGACATCCGTTCATTGTTCTTGTTTCACACAAATGGAGCTTTATCTCATTTCATACACCAGATGCTATTATGAAACACACATTTGAGGAAGAGAGGAAGACCTGGGAAATTCTGGCCTGAAGAAGCAACAGGAAGGAAAATAAATGTCTCATTTTATTTGCAAGCTGGCAGGTTTTGTTGCAGAACCTGGCTGAGGCAAAAGGTGTGGGATGAGTCCAGGCTGCTGAGACTTGGAGACACAGCAACCCACAGTCAGGAGTATTGCCCTCCATAAATTGCTGGAAGAGCTGTGCTTGGCTGGAAAACATGTGAGGAGAGAGAAAACACTATAATTAGTGCAACCAAAAGCCCACTCAGACTCTCATCAGAGAATTTCTTCAGTGGGCATTGCCCAGTGGTATAAGGTGAATTCTGCTAATTAGTAAGGATGAGTCAAAGGTGAAATCCTGATGTTAACTGTTTGAACAAAGACCAGGGATATTTTCCCTGCAATCCAGCAGACACAATCAGCTGCTCCTATGACTGGCTCCTGATTTGTCCCTGCTATTACAACCCTGTTTATTGTGCACAGCAGCATTGGCAGTCCCGTGCACTTACGGGGTCTCAGCCCTTGGCAGTGCCAGGATATCACACAGATGGATAAGAACTCAGTCTTGCATGTATGTTGGGTTGGAACTAGATGATCTTTAAGGTCCCTTCTAACCCAAACCTTTCTGTGATTCTGTCTCCTGTGGACAAGCCACCAGGCTATTAAGAACAGTGAAAAGTGGGATTTACCACTTCTTAGCCACATTAACAACAATTAAAGCAAGCAGCCTGTTCTTATATCTCTGAACCACTCCATCAGGAACTATACCCTTATTTCACACAGCCTGACTCATCGTTGCGCATAATTTCATGTATTACTAATCAGACATTCAGAAACCTGGTGCCACTAATTTTCCTTTATTTCCATAATTTCCGCCTTGTGATAACAAGGAGAAAAGTGGCTAAATATTATTGAGCAGACCCATGGCAAAGGAAATATAAATTTTGAAATGCCTTTTGCAGACTTCATGTTCTGCCTCCCGCCTTTCCTCCTCCACTCCCAGGATGGAGGATCCCTCAGCAAGGCAGAAGGATGGGTGCATCTGTTCTAAGTCTGGCAACACATTACCATCCCTCCTATATCAGTTTATTAAAATAATGCAATATATTTAATATCTGAATGTACTTTTTAATATGCATCTGGTTTGATCATGCACCAAAAATGCTGTCTTGTATCTGTACTTTACACCATCCTAGCCAACCACTGATAGCAAACTTAGTTTTACAAAGAGAAGAGCATCATTATTTAAAATTTAACCCTCATTTGACTTAAGATTGGGACTTAATATTTTATAGCAAGGTATGGAAGACCTTTAAAGTAAAATGTTACAATTAAAATTCTTATAACTGTGTGACTGATGGAGCCCAGAGCACAGACTCCCAAAATCAGTTAAAAACACTTCTAAGGGAATCATAGGCTGATGGAAGTCCCCAAGAGATGTTTTTGAGTTCCCATGCCCTCTGAACACAACCATGATGCAGAGCATCATGATAGAAGATCCCACACATGGACAGCTGTCTCATGCAGTGCTTGTATAAAGTCAGGTCATGTATTTTCATCGATCAATCTCAAAAACAGAGTAGAAAATCAGAGAGGTCTCTGGGAGGGACTTTTCTGCCTGTTCCACTCAGAAGACTTGCAATGAACAATTCAGTTCTACTTAATTCCCTTTTTCAGAGTGATTCTGGCAGAGGGGAGCACACAACTGATAGGGGAAAAAATGGTGATTTTAGAACAAACATCATGCCCCATGCCTGGGAGTGTCCAAGCCTGGTTTGGAAAGGCTTGGAGCAAACTGGTCTAGTGTAAGGTGTCCCTGCCCATGGCAGGGGTGGAATGGGGTGAGCTTCAATGTTTCTCCCAACCCAAACCATTCCATGCCTGTGATCTTCAGTAGGAAGAAACAGACCATTATAACACCTCTGTTTCCTCCAGCTGTCTGTGATTCCTGCACCAGCCTTTGTTGGTGGTTGGAGAAAAATCATCTCTGGTTTGCCCCATCTCTTGGGAAGTTGTGTCAGCTGATTCAGTTAATTTTTTCTTTTGGCTCCCCAAGAAATGCACAGACCCTATTTTAGGATAAACCTAATTACACTTTAGGATTTTGCACAGTCAAGCATCTATATTGCATAGAGAATTTTCTTTTCGGGGAATTACATCAAGCTTTACTTCTTAGAGCAACAATCAGCCACTGGAGCTGACCAGGAATTACCCATAGGAGGATTAGACTTGCAATGAATTTTTCTTTGCTTTGCAAATAGTGTGAACATCCACAGAGTCAGGGTGTGAGCTGGCATCTCTCTCATGTCCTGGGCTCCTTTGCATGCACATATTTCCTACAGCACCAGAGTTTTTCTCTCTGTTATGGAGGAATTTCAATGTCATGAGGTGCAGCAGGCTGTGCTGTCCAGCTCATGAGAGCAGAACACAGCTGGACCAAAACATGACAGCTGCACATGCAGATGTGGATTAAACCTGCAGCAAAACACTCCACTTTTCTAAATGTAAATGGTTTCAAAGCTTTAATTTCTTGGGAGCCTTTCTCTATTCACCTCAGCAGGTTTTCTACTGCCACAAGATAATATACATCCCTATTTTAAAAGGAGAAAATCAGAATCTCTCAGATCAGTGATTTTTTTTTTTCACTATTGTTTGCAACAGAGATTTTCATACCACATTCATGGATCATCTGGTCCTGCCAATACCAGACAGGAGTTGCTGTGCTGGAAGAGAAAAGGCCTTATCTCACCCAGAAACACCTCCTTCCCTGTGAGCACAGCCAGCAGTGGCACATCCTGATGCTCACAGATCACTGCATATTTGGCAGGTGGGCTTCCAGCAGAGTGTAGTTTGTGGTGATTAATATTGTGGAATGATATTGTGGATTAAGATTTTCCCTTCCTCCCCCCTCACCCTTGTCCAAGGCTTTCATAAACAACAATCCTTTGTTCAAACACATCCTCACCTGCTCATGCTCAGGGCAAGAATCAGACATGTGCTGATATCTCTTGCCTGGGAGACAAAATGAAAGTCAAAAATTGTATTTTAGATATAGGTGGTTTAATTAATGCTGCAAACTCCTTGGATGATGCTGTTTTCATCATATCTATGAGGACAGAATTTCTTCCAGCTTTCATTTATTCTTGACAAAGACAATACTCCTCTTTGCACCTCCTGCTGCCAGCCTGTAGTTCCAGCTGTCCCAGATTAACCTGCTCTCTCGTGTGCCATGCTCTTCAAAAAATAGGCAGAGATGTCCCTCCTTTCATATATTTCTTTCAAAAAGAAAAAATAATTATTTGCTTCTTTAGGGACAAAGGCTTTGGAAGCAAAATAATCTGAACCAAGCTTTAGAAGGTTATTAAAAAAAACATAAAACAAACAAACAATCAAGCAAAGCTCACTGCAGATGGCTGGGAGCAGCACCTCATTTTTCATGATGGGGGGTGGCTGGTGACTTTATTTTTCTTGGCCCTGAGAAAGACCAAGCATTCCCTGAGCCATGTAAATATCCAGNNGAGCCATGTAAATATCCAGCTACGCCTCACTCAATGCAGGATGAGCACATACATTAGTGGCTTTTCACCAGACACATGCTGGCTGCTCTGGGGCCAGGGTTTCAGGGGAGTGGGCAGAGGAAGGGCTAACAAAGTTCATGGGAACGTCTCCAGCCCCTTCCATTCCCAAAACAGGCTCTTCAAAATGTTGTTAGCAAGGTATTTGTGGTGCTTCCAGGGCAGAACCTCAGGGGGACCTCGGGAGCTGCTGTCCCGTCTGATACCTTGTCACCAGTTGTGGCCAGTGGGGTTCACTTCAAAGGGAGATGTCCACTTCTCCAGGCCACCCATGGAGAAAGTTTATCCCCAATTCCTGCAAGCTAGGGATGGGTCCAAGGTTTTGGGAATTCTCTTGGGGGGGCACAAGGCCATTCACCTCCGTGGCGGCATTTGTCACAGAAAGCACCACAGGCAGGCCCAGGGAGGGCAGGATGTGACTTTAAATCATTTATCTGGTGAAGCGGCTGCAAATCAGGCATTGGAAACACATGCTGCACTCCCAAAGCAGAGAGCTGTCATTGTTAAGTGATATCACAGCTGGCCCAGAGGAATTCTCCTCTGGTGGGCAGAAATGCCTCTCCTGACTGGTTTTGTGGATGCATTCCTCCTCCCTGTTGTTCATTGTCTGAGTCAATTCAAGCTGCCTCTCCAGTCTGTGGTGCGACATCCAGATTTCTGTTCCTCGCACAAAACATATAAAACAAATGAAGAAAACAAAATTACAAACACCAGACACTTCCCTGATACTTTGAAGATGTAAAAAGATGTTATTTTTGAATGGAGAGAAAACATTGTATCTGGTAATTCCAAGTTCTGTCTCATTTTTCTTGAAAAGAAGCATCTGGGTCCCCTAGGCACCTCTGTAAAACTCAGCCTCGGTTTACAAGTGATTGTAAAAATAAAATTTGAGCGCTTGGCAGTCCTCTCTTCCTGGAATCCCAAGAAAAATCTTATCTGAGTATGAGGGCAGGAGTCAGAAGGCAGTAACAGAGCAACTGACTGAACATTTACAGCTAAATTTTGCAAAGCAGGGAAACTTCAATGTTCTCCTCAAAAACTTTCAAGATACAGAAAATACAAAATATCTCCCTTACATTTTTTTTTTTCCTAAGCATTAGAAAGTTTAGCCCAACAAAGCAGTTGTTTTGATAGGTTCTCTTTTTAATCTCTTGGCTTTGTTTTCAGGAAGACATAAGACAAAGACAGCTTTAAGTGTGGATGACAGTACAGGAGATCCTAATTACACCTGGGGAAAAACAATTCTTGTCTTTCAATGAACAGCTGTTTTTAAAAGAGGAAGAAAATATGCTTAGGCTAAAAAGACAGATCTTCTGTCATACATGAACTTTACCTCATGATCTTTTGCATATTCACAGGACACTTAGTTAAATCATAGTTGTTAAAATGTTAAATGGGTTTCATGTTATATGTTATAGGTTGTTATAAGCTAATCAATTGTCCTTGTTATAGCCGGTTATCCTTATTATAAAGTTTATTAAGTTATTACTTTTATAAAATAATAAAAGAGTTGTTAATTTAGTTTTAAGGTTTTCTAGGTAAATTAAAACCGTTCTACAGAGTGCTAAGGTTAACAGAGAACCAAATGTTATTAAACCAAAGAGAAAGTTAAAAGAAAACAAGTTATAAAAATGTTTGTTTAAAATAAAATGTTGTAAATGTTATTTGCATTCAACTCTTGTAACCCCTTACTGTACACCTTGAATCCCATGTGAAAATCCTATTTTTTAATGTAATTTTTATTAAGAATGAATGTATTTAATATTTTATTTAATGTGTAAAACCCTTTGGCTGCCCAACACCCAGCTTCATATTAGAGCCCCACTGCACCACCACTTCTAAATTTAGAAACTAACAGTTAGCCCTGTCACTTGCCTCCATAGAAACCATGAATTTTAATGAGGGTCTTTCCCGCCTTTCCAGTCATCATGACATCAGCATTTTTACACCCCTAGACAACATCGAGCTGATTGGCAGAAAGGACTCCCCTCATTAATTAGTATACCCAATCATTTCAAACCATGGAGGCAGGACAGGGGCGGATCTGGGCGGGACCAGAAACTTATAAAAATCGAAGACCAAATCAGAGAGAAACTTTTTTTGGCTTTTTGCCCTTGGGACCCCTTAGCCTTTTTACCACCCATCAGTGCAGGTGGTCCCTCTGAGCTCCTTCACCAACTAGTGGTGCAGCAGCTCTTCGAAGCTGGGTGCTTGGCCTCCTCCCTCTCTGGGATAAATCGAACTTAATTATTTTGAACTTGATTTTAGATCAAGTTCACCCCAGCTTTGAACAGGATTATCTTTGGCTACCAACCGGTAGCCAAGGTAGTCTAATCACTGCCCGGGACTCTTTTTCTTTTTTTCTCCTCGCACCCTTTTTTTTTTCCCTTCGGAATCCACCGGACCTCGTGGGCTCTGGAATAAAACATCTTTTTAAGAACCCACGAGTCTGAAATTGTCTCTTTTTATGACATTCAGGCATTTTTTATTTTTTTAAAGATCACTCCAAAAAATTTACATTTTGAGATGAGACACCTCTTACATTTAGCTCAGAGGATCTTTTCATTTTCTGGATTTACTTATTTAGAAAAAAAAAAAACAACAAACAAACAAAAAAAAAACAAGTCCAAAGATTTTCTTTTTAAAGGACAATATGCTCTGACAATTTTAAAAAATTAATTCAATATATTTCAAAATTTAAAAAAACATTCCTTTTCTCAGCAAAACTATCAACTGGATTTGCCTGCAAGTCCATCCAACTTTGTGAAAACCAACTTTTGGCACTTGTGTGATTACATGGTTCTATTCCCATGAGTAGAAGGACCAGAGATTCCCCAATACAAGCCTAAACTAAGACTAAGCCTGGTGATTAATTAACTGCATTCACATTAATTGATCTAGAGCCTCCTTGGTGCTGTTGTAGGAGGAGAGCAAAGAGCTGGATCACAAACATCACTTTCTTCATTTCACTCCATCTTCATAACAGCAGCCTCTTCAGAACTGGGTGGGTAAAACAAAGAGAACTTGTGGGTTGAGATAAAGACGGTTCAATGGGAAAAGCAAAAGCCATGCACACAAGCAAAGCAAGGTAAGGAATTCATTCCCTGCTTCCCATTCAGCCTTTCCTCCTTCTTCCCTCCACTTTCCACACTGAACATGATGCCAAAGGGTCTGGAACATCCCTTTGGTCACTCTTGGTCACCTGTCCTGGCTGTGTCCCCTCCAACCTCCCACACACCCTCAGCCCCTCCCAGCGTGGCCACACGAGGGACAGAAAAAGCTCTCGGCTCTGGGTGAGCTCAGCAATTACAAAAACAACTCTGAATTATCAGCCCTGTGCTCAGCACAAACCCAAGCACAGCTCCACAGCAGCCCCTGAGAGGAAAATTAACTCTACCCAACCAAAACCAGCACAACCCCACGAAGACCTGCGGAGCGTTCCCAACACCACAACCTCGCTCTCACTACCCTAGATTTTGTCAGTAAGGATCTTTCCAATGAGAAGTCACACTCAGGTAGTGAAAATCTGTGGTTTTCCCTTAAATGAGCAGAAATATAACAATTCCCCAGCACAGCAGACAGGAAAGGAAAATAATGTAGGTGTGTATGTGTTCTGCTGTAGGGTCCTCAAGGTCACAATTACATTGGACCTTCAACTGAGAGGTTTACAATCATGCCCCAGAAGTTCCTTTACTAATAATTATATTTCAGAATGCCCCCTGATCTGGATTCAGCAGTGCTTGAAAGGAAAGATATCACAATCAAGACAGGGCACAGCCCAAGAACTTTTGTTATTAATATCTTTTTTGTCTTTCCCTACAGTAACTCCTCTTACCTGTCCAAGGACCCAAGCCAATCATATTATAAAGAAAATGGGTGTTAAAAGACAGGAAGATAATCTCACCTAAAGGACAGAGAAAAGGACATAGACCAAAACCAGAAGCAGGAAACAAAGGGGGAGGACCTATGACTGTAACGGCACCAACAGGAGGAGTCATTTAACAGCACTGACAATGTAACATCAATAGTAATAAAATAAAAATTAGTGCTGCATCCCCATTTCCCTTTCCCCACAGTATAACTCTTCTTCTGGCTTGGTATTTGAAAGCTGAGTTGTTTTGTTAGTAATCAGGAGAATGGTGAGAACTTAAACAAACCAGTTTGGCAAGAAAACTCCCTTGAAAAAATTAAAGCAAATTCTCAAGACAGGAGACAAAAAGAGAGAGAAAGAGGATAACAAAAGTCAACTGAGAATTCTCCAAGGGAAAAAAAAAAAAAAAAAAAAAAAAAAAAAAAAAAAAAAAAAAAAAATTAATTAAC
>VZTZ01047007.1:11241-27173 GCA_013400955.1 Drymodes brunneopygia | reverse complement strand
ATTTATGGGCCAACAACTGGAAGCTCCTTCTTACATCAAGATAGTCACCAAATGCATTATTTCTCTCACTTCTAGATCAGTGACTTGCAAGGACAATCAGTGCTCAGAACAATTTAATTTTAAGTCATCCTTAATTCATCTGGCAAGAGGTGTTGGATATATTGCACAGAGAAATTCAGGCACATCATAAAAACATGAGAAAGTATCACATTAGTTTGGTGAGGGAAAACCTCTCTCCTTCAGGTTCTCACCAGTTAAGGGTTCTTGAATTGGGGAAAATCAGAAAAATTAAAGTAAGTGGTGTTGGGCAAAGAAAAGTGGCTGTGGATTTCCATGCAGACAGAGACCTGAAGCTTTTACAAGTCATGGGCCTGGCAGACAATGTGAATTATTGGATGCAGTCTCCAGTTTGGTCTATTTGGTACCTGAGGTCCATCTGACTGCGCTGGTGGTGACTCCAGGGGGAGGATCATGCCTGTTTAATTTAGGCAAAATCCAAAAATGCCTGCTGAATTTAGACAAAGCCTGAAAACACCTTTTGGTCCTATGAAATCTCTGCCCAGGTCTCAGAGAAGCATATGCAGAGACTCATGTGGATGCTGTGAGAGAACAGTGTGAGTTGTAAGAGGGAATGCATCCCAAAACAATTTCTGCTTTCAGCATTATTAAGTGTGAAGAGAAATCTTGAGGCTTCCTGACTTCCAGGACACCACAGTCATTCTCCTATTTGCCATAGCAAATGTCATGGTAAGCTGTATCTCCACACCCATTTTCTGAAGACAAGTCTCATCCCGCCCAATTTCATTCACTGAAAATCCATAGTCCTGCCTAAACCAGCAGCCTCTTCTTCCTCTGTGGTCAGAGGGAAGAGGCATCTCCTTCTGATGACTGATTCATCCTGTCCTCAGCCAGGATGGGTGTGAAAAACCCCCTCTGGAGGTGTCGACTTCTCTTCACCCAGCTCCCAGCCTCTGCAGCTCAGCCCTGTGACCTCCCCTGCCATGCCAGCAGTGTCATATGGGAATCACAGAATTATTAAGGGTGGAAAAGCCCTCTGAGACCACTGAGTCCAACCATTCCTGCAGTGCTGTCAAGTCCACCACTAACCCAGGTGTGTCCCCAGGTGTCACATCCACGTGTCTTTTGAACACTTCCAGGGCTGGTGACCCCACCACTGCTCTGGGCAGCCCATTCCAATGCTTCTCAGCCCTTTCAGTGAAGAAAACATCCAATCTAAACCTCCCCTGGCAGCACTTGAGGCCGTTTCTTCTTGTCCTATTGCTTCATACCTTGGAGAAAAGATTGACTGGAAACTCCGAGGAGAGATGAACCAATGCACATAATAAGAACTCAGGGAGAAATGTTTTCTCTCACGATCCTTCTCATCCCCAGAAATGTCCCTGAAAATGTCACAGTGATCAAGGTACCTGCCCTGGGTTCCAGTGCAAGGAAGGATAGGACAAATTTAATTTCTTTCATAGTGTCAAAACTAGACTCACTGTCTTGGCATGTCCCAGTGTGTCCCCTCCATATCCTTCTGTCACTGCCACTGTGTGGAACATGGAAGCTGCTTACTGCCCTCACCCCACAGCAGAGCTCAACACAGATAAATACTTTGGGCCAGCAAACTGGGTGCAGTCAACCCTGGCTGATGCCAATTATTCCAAACCTGAACAATCGCTAATTGCATCTTGAAAATCACAATATTCTGCAGCAGTGCACTATGAAAACTTCAGAAAATCACTCAGCAAGCTTAAAAGGATGTTTAAAAGCCTCTCATTTGCTAGCAAAGAGAGGGTGCAATTAATTCAAAGGCTTGTCAGACTGCAAGCTAGCTTCAGGCTTGGTCTGAAGACAGCTTGTTCACAGGCAAGGCTTTTTGGACTGCTCTAAACAAATATGTTTTGTTTCTGGCTTTCCTAGATGGAGAATTCAGAAATAATAAGAAGAAGAATAGATGACACATTTTTAAGCAGTCTGGCATGCAGAGATGGGATCCATACTAAACATTGCTCAGAATTTCTGCTCAGGCACATTGCATAAGTGGCTTGCAGTTCCAGGTATTTCAATCCCTGAGTTTCAGAGGTGTTAGTCAGAAACATTCTCTTAATTTAATTAAATTACCATGAGAAACTTTGTGGAGGGTGTTGGGAACCACTATTTAAGGAGCTGTTTTAATCTATGTTTCCAAGGCATTCTCTATTCTAGCCTGGTCTCATGCAGAGATAAAACCACTGAATTGCTAAATTCAAATATCTGTGGGCTTTCAAGATTCTTTGCTTTTTGCTCCAAACCTAATAGAAGAGAAAGCTGAGCTGTAAGTTTGCAGGATTTTATTGTTCCTTTCTTTTTTTTTTCACCCCCAAAAATGTAAAAACTCAGCTGTAAGCACCTACCCATATATAATGCTTCTGAAAACCAGATCTGAGTCGTGCAGAGGAAAAAAAATACTCCTGACAAATTTAGGGAGTTGAGTTCCACCTACCTGTGCACAGAGCTCTCTTGCTGCCTGGAAAGGCACTTCCTCACAGGGGCTGGTAAATGTGTCCATTCTGGTGATGGTTTGCTGCTTTTTGCAGAAATCAGCTTCCATTCACTGCAGTACAGGGCATTTAAATTCTTCCCTGTGCTGCTCAGCTCTGCTCCCAGTGCCAGGTGTCCACAGGTTCAGGCTCAAGTTTGGGCCACCCCCAATTTTCTCCCCATGAACAGATAGTGAAAGGACATTCATTCAGAAAGGGTTTTAAACTAAAAGAGGAGAGATTTAGGCTGGATATTAGGAAAAAGTTCTTTATTCAGGGGCTGGTGAGGCCTTAGCCCAGGGTGTCCAGAGAAGCTGTGGCTGCCCCATCCCTGGAAGAGTTCCAGCCCAGGTCCCTGATCATGGCAGGGGTGGAATGAGGCAGACTTTAGGGTCCCTCCCAACCCAAACCAGTCTGGAATTCTCTGATTCTTGTGGTATTATTTTGCTAACAGTGATTTGGTGAGACCACGTGGCACTGTGGGGGGCTGCCACCAAGGAGGGGCACATTTGGAGGGTGCTGTGGCCTGGTGAAATTCTGGATGCACCCAATGCACAGGGAAAGTAACAAGTGTAAAAGCAATTAATATAACAAAAGGAAATCCAGCAGGTTTCTCCAGTGTCACCATTTGAATCTGGTTCCTCCCCCACCCCTCTGAGAACAGCTCCATGATGTCTGTTCAGAGGAGCTTCACAAGTGAAACTTGACACCCATTTCACAGCATGCTGTCATGGCTCTCTCACCACCCTGACAGCACCCACTACCTCAGCTCCATCTGCCAGCTTCCACTGCTCACAAATCGGCTCTGATCTGTTCCTCCCCGTCCCTTCCTCTTCCTCAGCTTGATTTCCAGCATGATCATGGGTGATTCCTCCACCTTCCCATCAAAAGTCCAACCTTCTCACTGCTTTGGACTTCACAGTCACGGAGAACTCAGGCTAAATTCATTAAAGTGTGTCTTACAGGGCACTTTGCAGTGTCCGGATGATTCAAGGTTTTGCTACTTAAAACTCACCCTCTGATTAATTTAGAAAAAAATTCTTTTAATTTTACTTTTTTAATATTATTAACCACATAAAAAGTGTGTATAACATACAAGTGAGCAGCCTGACACACTGAGAACTTGTTAAACTGAAGATTTTGAATCCTCTTAGGTTAAACAGTTTACNAAGGGGCTCTAAGATCTCCTCAGAGCCTTCTCTTCCCCAGGTTGGACATTCCCAGGTCTCCCACCCTTGCCTCACCACGGCCAACATGAAAATTAAAATGCCATCAGCATTTCCTTAATTTTCCTTTTGAAGGATTACCAGCAGCTGCTATATTTGTTCATGAGGAGCTCCCAGGTCCCTCTCTGAAAAGGTTTGGTAAGAGTTTCTTTTCCTTGCTCCTGCCTGCCTTTCCCCCTGCAGGATCACGTTGCAGTGGGTTTGCAGCCTCGGCTGGGTGTCCAGGCCTGGAGCCAGATGAGTTCTTTCTCCACAGCTTCTCATGACGTCTCAGTAATTAATGCCCCAGATCCCACTCCATCTCCTTCTGAGGAGCGCAGCTCTGGTTTAATTGCCTCATAATGTACACTCAAAATGAATACTTGCCTAATTGTCCCTAGGCACATCCTTGGATGAAAGTCTGTGAGAAATACAGAGGTTGCATATAGGCTGCAACCCTGAGTAAGAACCCACAGAGCACAATACATAACAAGTTTATAACTCTTTCTTACTCTCTGATACTGTCAAAACAATAAATTTATTTTTTTAGGTATCCAAGAAATAAACTAAGGATAAAATTTTGCTGCATTCTCTATTTCCTCACCCCCTCAGCTGTACAAAATAAGACCTTGAGGCGGATTTCATGGAATCGTAAGATCATTAAGGTTGAAAAATATGTTTCTTTAGTGTAACAGCTTCCACAGGAAGGGATAAAGTTTCAAAGCACAGTGTGATGTTTGAGCTCTGCTTCTGCAGTTTGTGGGGCAGAATTGTCATTCAAAGGTTTTTAATAAGCCTGTTAAAGGGCAGAAGTCCTGAGTGTGGTGAGTTACCAGAGATTTGATAACTGCAGCAACAGTGGTGTTCTATCAATAACCTCCAGCCACTGTGCCGAGGCTGCAGATAAAGAATGCACCCATGGAAATCACACTGTACATGAAAAACACCAAAGATTACAGTCAATTGTTCAATATTGAGTAGAATTCAAAATTACTCAAAATTACTTGACATGCCTGGTTCTGGGCATCACCACAGCTCAAAGATTCAAGGACTTTTTCTCCAATCAGTGGGTACATGAGGGTTATAAAATCACTTATTTCTAACTTTCTTAGTTTGCTCAAACAAGCAATGCTGTTTCCATAATTTCTGTGCTACAAAGAGTTCCCTCTGGACTGGCTTCTCTCTCTACATTCGATTCTATTCAAAATACAGACCCAAGCCCACCCCTGGACCTTTATTTTTGCGTTTGTGGGCAGAAACCTACATTAAAACTCCTAATTTAAAATGCAAGATCAGACTAAAGACCATGGTCAACTGCTTACAAAGGTTTTTAACAAGTAAAAGGAATAAAAATTCATGTTTTCATTTCAATTTTTTGAATATTTTTTTCCTAACAGCACACCTGAATATTTCACTTTTAAATATCTTTTGGCTTACTTGCTTTTTTGGGATGAGAATGGGTTAAATTAAATATTAATTAAGCTGCTGTCTAAGCAAAACAAACTTTGAATTTTTTCATTTCACTTGAAAAATTCAAATATATCCAGGACAAATGTATCCAGCCTTTCACTCCCACCAAAAAAAATTGTGGTCTCAGCTTCTCAGCCCATCTGTAGAGATGAAACAGAACCATTCTTACAGTTCTTCAAAGCAAAATCCAGCCTGAATTGTAGTCCTATCTCACAAACACAATTTATAGTGACACTTCAGTGCACATTCAGAATTGTAAGATTGCCTGGCTGATCCCTTCAAATCCTTACATGGATGATGTAGCTCAGCACAGCAGATGCTGAATCCCAGAAATGCTGGTTGTGCTGTTCCAAATCCACAATGACAGGAAAACCCAGATTCAGCCCAAAACTTAGTCCATGGTGCAGGTTCTGATCTTGACTGCACATCTGGGGACTCTTCTGAAATCATGATGAAACATCCCCAAATTGCCATGGGGCAGCAGCTTTGGGTGCTGCTACAATGCAGAAACCAGTCTTAAACTGCATTAATTACAAATAATAGTCTATATCCTAACAGGTTTTTGTAGGGTTTTTTTTTCCTTTTTCAAACTGCTTGAAAATCTCATTTATCCCCATATCATACATTTGAAATAAATCTGCTAAAAGGTAAGCTTTTATTAACATGACCTTGGTAGCTTTTCAAGGAACTCTGTGTATAGTATTTAACAAGAAAACAAAACCACCTGGCCAAGCACTCTTTTAAAAAATGGACTAAAACCCATGAATTAGATTTGTTGGTAATTCAAACGGCAGAAATATTATCCTGTCTGCAGTCTGTTATGAGACATTACATATGCTCTGCTGGGAGTCAGATGAATTTAAAGAACAGGGCTTGTAACTTCATTTACTTCAAAATGCAGTTCATGTAGAGTACACATGTAATGTGCACTCACTGTGATGTTAAGTGCTAGAAATGAGCTGTTGCTGTGACTTAGAGAGGTATGAGGGGGTCCTCCCCCCACCCAAAACAAGAATTTTGGCAGACATTTCTTCTGCAGTTGTTTCTGCATGTGCTGGGAGCTCATGAGAAAATCCCAGAGAGGAATTCAAAACAATATGCAAACATCAAAACTTTGCTCCTTAAATATGAACATCTTGATATGAGCAGAGATTCTGAGCAACATGGGCAGAGGAACACAGATGTTTTTATTTCTGAACATTTTATTTATTTTGAGGATACATTTGGCTTTGACTCCATAATGGTCTATCTCTATACTACCTTTATCCCAATATCAGATCACCGCCTCATCAAAAAATTGCAATTGGGAGATGATTTTTTTAAAGAAAATGGCACAACCGTGGAATAGTCCCCTCCAAATAAAACCAGTGTGGACAATTTGTCTTTTTTTATTTTAGAGCTTTCTCTGATAAGTCAATTCCCCATAAGAATTTTGTGTGGAAACAAATTATTTTGTGTTGTAAAGTACCAGCACAATGTGGATTGAGAAAATTTCAGATTTTGACATTGCATATTTTTTTAATGAAGATATTCCTACCAACCATTACAGAATTAAAATAGGACAAAAAATTTAAAAGTAGTGATGACCTCTTTGTTCTTCTGAAATGCAAAAACAATTATGATTTTACTTTTGATTTCATTAAAATTTAGAAGGAAATTTTCTTTTTTTCATGGGAAAAAAAAAGTTGGAGATATTTATTCTCAAGTCAGATCTCAAACTTTTAAGGAACAAAGAAAATTGAATTTTTAATCTCTTAGCAAGTAGGAGGCATTGCAAAGTTATGTACACTGGAAAAATACTGCTGCATAGTATATTGCTACCAGCACACTAACCTGGAAGATTAGGAAAGAAAAGCTCCCCTAAAGAAAAAGAGAGATTTTACAAAACTGATGTCTTTTTGTCTGCATTAGAAGAAAGTTTTTTGGTCTTCTATGCTACTATTCTTATCATAGGGGAGGGGTTGTGGGGGACAGGGTCATCTTTCTTAATTAGTCACCTGGAAGCAGATTATTTAGATAATCTACATTATCTCTAATGTATGATTTAGGCTTTAATTCAGATTTCTCCATTCTGAAGTTATCTAAAATTGAATTGAAAGCTTTTTTATTTAAAAGACATCTTAGATAAGTCCTTTTTTTGCCCTGAGTCAAAACCCAGCAAGACACAACTGGAATTGGGGGACTTCTGTCACACAGCACAAGGTCAAATAAATGCAGCTGGATCCTGAAGCAGTTTGAGCTCTCTGGAGAGGGTGGAACCAGAAACTTGAAATCTGCAGTTGTTCTGGCACCACTGCTCAGTTGAACTGAGGTGTTCACAGTGCGTGGTGGTAAGCTGCAGATATTACAGATCCCTCAAGATCTCCCTCAAAACAAAATCCCTCAGCGGGCAAAAAACATTTGTTTGCCAACAGACACACACTCCAACACGATTCAGTCTGGAACATTCTACAGTTTCTGCTTTGTTTTCTGCTTTAAAAAATTCCACGGGGAAATTCCTGCAGTTTTTCCTCGCTTCATTCTCCACCCAGCTCAGACATGACCCAACTGAGAATTAAGTCTACCAAGAACAGGTACAGTTGTCAGTCCACATAAGGCAGGAAAAGTTATACCTCTCTTGACTTTCTTTATGCAGAAAGTCAGTTTCATCTGGAGAGAAACCTGTGCTCTTGTCCCCTGGAAAATGTTTGTGGTGTTGCAAAAACCACAGCTTTCTGATGGACCACCAATATCGATAGCATAAAACAAATTAATACCTTGAGAAAAAATTATTACCCTAACTTTTCCATGTGACATACATATTTCATGTTTCAATAGATTACTTTTCACAGGAAATGCCAACAAGAAGGAATAGTTATGAGAGAAATAGATGCTGTTCTGCAGGGGCACTGTACTTGGCAGTAGAGAGCTTTTCAAGAACATCTCTGAAGAAGAAATTCAAGTATGGTAGAAAGAGCGTTCTGAAGAGAAAAAAATAACTATAAATAGAGGTAAAATTATTCCAATTTGCTGAGATGAGAGAAAAATCAAAGGATTTGGAAAAGCTACAGTTATACACCAACCTGGAAGGTGAAAAAGAAAGAACTGTAGGTACTGCAAGAAATAATGTCTTATACAGCAGGAGAACAACTTGTAAAAAAGTCTGGTGACACCATGGAGACATCTATGCAAATATCTTTTGAAATGTGCAGGGACAGATGTGGGGTTTTAAGGACATATAAAGCACATGTGCGTAAAATTATACTAAAGGGATTATGCAGTCACTCAGTAAATCAGTGGACAACTTGTCTGCAACACTGGCTACTGCAAAAGGCAACAACAGAAGGTCTTGAAAGAATGGCATAAAAACATGGAAAGGGCATAAGAAGAGAAACTGGAAATACCTGGCACATTTATTTCAGAGAGGGTACTCAGAGAAGGTAACTGATAGACACATTCCAGGAGTGCAGTGACTGAAAGAGTGGTTGTCTTGTGTTTTCTCAAAGTAATTATAAAACCATAGACTGTTCAATGACCTGGAAGCAATGAATTAAAGGCTATAACACTTTATTTTATACAATATAGTAATAAACCTGTGAAATTCAGTGTCACTGGGCAGCATTACAGCCCAAAACATACCACAGATCCAAAATGCATAATATGTCCTGCAAGTAATGTAATTGCCTGAATTGATATAAAAAGCAGCAAAGCTACTCTTAGTGAGACTCTCATTCTCCTCAGAATCACAGCCATTCCTGGAACATTTTTAACTGGTCACACAGTTAACTGTATATCCCTACATATATAATGTAAGCACCTGTGGTTAGATAGTTACTTATGAACCCAGCTGAGCCCATTATAACATTCCAGGCCAAATATTCTATCTTTATTGCACATTAGAAGGAATTAAGATAATGAAAACATCTTGCTTTCTAAATTAAAATTAAAGATAACCATTATTGATGTTCTACATTCACCACAGAGAGTGAATAATTTATAATGAGTACAATAGGAGGAAAGGAGTTTGAGTAATAAAATTCTTAGATTAATCAATTTATCTTCATTTTGTGTGTATGAATTCTAAACTACCCGGATCTTAAAATCTGAAATTATATGATGAATTATAAGTAGGTGTGGGGGTTGATTCTGTTGTTTGGGTTTTGGCTTTTCGGGTTTTTTTAATATTGAACTGAAGATGTTCCACCAGCATTCTGTTTGACTTTGGAAACTCAACAGCAAAATCCAAGACAAATTTATTTTACTGGACATGCACATATCTACACTTGCTCACCAGTCAAAAATTATTCAGGAAGTACATTTCTTCCTGGCCTGGAAAAACTCTTCTTATACATTTAAAAGTTACCTTGCACAAACCTTTACTCATTAACTGATCTCAAATTTGTGAAGATTACTTGACAATACATTTATTCAGAAGAAAAACTGAGCAAATAGGTGCAACGCATTCTCAAAGAAAATTCTTTTTTTCCACTAAAGGACTCCAAGAAAATGTCGCAGCATTCAGCTATGTGATATTGAGCTGTCACCCAAAGTGCATAATTGCACTAATTCCTGTCCAAGGGACCTCCCACTGGGAAATGCATCTCCCCATACTAATGAGGCCCAACACAAAGTGCAACTTTGGGCATTTGCATGTTAATGGGGCTTTGTGCACGAGGCTGTTTATTCAGCAACACTGAAAAGAAGGTGTTAACAGAAACCTTTAGCCAGAATGAGACAGGGTTAATTAGGACATATGGAATGGGATCTGAGTAACAAGAGACATTAAAATTAACCCTGTTTATCCAGCTGTAGCTGGACAAGGGAGGGGGTGGGGGAAATCCCTCCTTTGACCCACACAAAGGCCTTTTCTGCCACGGGATTTAGGGGGAGTATTTTCCCACTGACACAGCTCCACCAGTGGCTGGGGTGTTTGCATGGAGGAGGTCATGTGGATCCATCAGCCCCTTCATCCCTTGTCTGACTCCTCCCAAAAGCTGTGAGAGAGTCGCAAAATTGAAACACAGGAATGATCCTGACAAAGTGAAATTATCTATAAAAGTAGCAGCAAGGTATTTTTGTCAAAACAATATGAGTTTCAGGCCAAATCTATAAATATATGCCCTGACCTGCACATTATATAGGCATTTTTGATGTTAAAGCACTTGAGGAGATCTTGAGGACAATCAGGGACTCTACTTAAGATCCTTCATCCATGCCTGGGTCTTCCAGAATTTTTAGGGAAAGATAATTGAAGGGTTGTTATGATTAACCTATTGTCACAGTGACAGGAAAACAATGAAATAAAATTAATAAAATGATGCCTAAGTCTTGTAGCAGCAGAGTTTGATAATTCCATGGGGCTATTTCAGACTCTGTCCTACAACTTCTTTTCAGGACAGGTTGCAAAAAGAGCTTTTATTTCCCTTTTAGGTAGACCATGCTCAGTGACTGCTTTCTTATTTAAATTTTTTTTCCTAGATATGTTAAATGTATTGCTCCTTGCTAAGTTCTGTGGATAATGACTTCACCCCAGAATCCCAGAATCACAGAAGGAATAGTTGACTTGTATTTCCACTAGCTCAGTTGTCAGATGTTGCTGCCCTCTTTGCAATTACAAATTGGTAATTGATTACTACAATCAAGGCAAGAGCAGCACATTTGGTTACTCCTTAGTTTGGTATTTCATACTTGCATTTCAGACCTTGAAATGGCTCTTTTTTTTCATCCCCTAAAACTGGTTTCTTTTATTACTCCACCGGTTGATTTAACGAGTACAGTAGCTCCTCCGTGCAAACTTTTTATTCCTATTCCTAGATCTTCCTACCCACAACAGCACTGTTACTACCATATTTCAAAGCAGAGTTTAAAATTGGATGTTCAGTTCCTGTTTATAGCAGAAGACTGATGCTTTTCTTATCACATCTGGAAAGGTTTTTTTTAAAAAAAACAGGTTTTATTTTCCCTTTTTATTCTGGTGTGTGCCAGTAAATGCATAGCTCATTCAGAGTAAGCAGAACTACATTTGACTGATAAGAAGCCTCTGCCTGCTCAGAGCAATGTATCTGTCATCCAGGAGGAAGCAGAAATGTCAGAAATGACAGCCAGCATGTAGGATGAGGACATCAGGACAGCTGCTGTGATCCTTGATCATAATGCTACTAGAATGGAAAAGAAAAAAAAAAAAAAATTGAACTGAAACATCCAACAGACACAAGCACCTGTCTTTTCATCACAGAAGTAATTGCTACATGGTTCACTTGAAAAAAAAAATTAAAATTATGCCATGCAACAACAAACTCATGTAAGGAATGGACACAGGGAGGAACACCTTGCTCCCAACTCTGTGCTGTACAAAGGGCTCAGAGCTCTGTGCAGTAATGCAAGGATTGGACATGGTGCCATCTGTAGGGAATGCTGATATTATTCCTTCATGGAATGATCTCTGGGCTCAGGCTTGTTGAAACTTACCTGTGTTGGACCTGTTGGAATCACCTTTACACTGCAGAAACATTGTTTTTGGGGCTGTTACGTCAGTGTGGAGAATCAGTGCCTAAAACATGGAAAACAAAGTTTCTCCATGTTTTGAAAACTGCCTGCATTTCACGGCGAGTGGGATGAAAGAGGCAAAAAAGGGGTGAGATAAATAAAAGTGCTCAGCCAGGCTCGTGCAGAGCAGACCAGGAGCTGCCTCCAGGACAGTTCTACCCTCCAGTCACTGTTCACATGGCAGCTCCTCCAGAGAAGCCCCACTCGTTTTAGAAAACCTTCTCTTCTCCCAGGAAGCAGAGGCATCTGTTGTATGCTCCCCATGGTGGTGGGTGCCTCAGCAGCAGAACAAAGGAGGCTTTTTGCCCCAAATCCCTGCTCCCATCCCTCCCTCTGTGAGAGGGACAAGTTTGATCCAATGAGCACAATGCCAGCAAACCCCATTCAAGACTTTTGCAACCCCGAGGCTGGTTGAGGACCAGGAATTATGGCAACATTTGTGGGGAGCTCATAACTGCAGGATGGAGGTGATTTATGGGCAGCACTGGCAGTTGTCTGAGTTGCTTGCCATGAACCAGGCCAGTTGCATTCGTGATAGATTGAGGTCACAGAGGGGGAGTGGAAGAGGTCCTGTCATATATCCTTCATCAGGTTTTCATTTGTCTGTGAGTTAGGGTTTTGGTAGCAGTGGGAAAAGGGTCTCATCTGAGTGTTTATTTTTCTAGCCTGAAGGGATCTGTTCCTCAAACATGCTTGTGTTTGATACCTGAAAGGGAGACATCAGCATGAGGGATTTATGACTCGACTCGCTGACCTGTGCTGCCAGTCAAATTTCAAAAGTAAAATCTAGAGCTTGGGAGCTTAAAAAAAAAATAAAAATACTAGGCAGAGCAACACAGGTCTTTCAAGAACCACACAGAGCAGCCTTTGAGCACAGTGTGCCCACCACATGTGTGCCCCATGCAGATGCTGGGGCAGTGTGCTCTGCTCAGCAGGGCAAAAACACCCAGAAAACCTCTAGAGAACAGATCCATATTGCATCTCCACAGAAAATGCCAACAGTACTGCTCGGGGTTTGCAAAATCAGACCCTTCACTTATTTCTAGTGGATGGAACTTTTAATTCACTCTACCTCACACTCACACACAAATAACTACAAATAGGCACCAGTGTTCTCTCAATCAATGATCTTGGTTGCAGTATTGTGCCCAAAAACTCAGCATTCTAAAGTGCCACTCCCTCCCGTGACAACTAAATAAATTTCATTATCTAAAGAGCATTTTTTTCAAAAAACAGATAACCTCCAAAGCTTTAAACTCCTTCTGCTACTTTATCTTCCACAGCAGATCTGCCATCCCGGACATGCACAGATCCAATGGGAGGATGGTACTTTCATCTCTGTATTCCCTTAACCAGCCTGGAAAAGCCAAGTTTAGGAGTCCTGGAAATAATGTACAATCTCCAGAGGCTCCAGCACTGCATCCCAGGAGCTGGAAACAAGCAGTGGGTGCAAAATGTGGATCTGGCATTTCAGATATCTCTTAGTGAGGGCGTGCACGGATGTGTGTGGTGAACTTGGTGCAATACCCAAGTGAGACCCTTCTGATGGCACACACAGCTGGAGAATAACCATTAAAATATCAGCCTGTGTCTAACATCCATCCACATGGCTTTGCTCCTTCTTGAGCTCCCCTCAGGATAATGAGGACTAATTAAAACCAGTCCCTTTTTCACACAGTTCTAACATGCACCCAATGCTCCTCACAGCCCAGGTGTGTTTCACTCATATTAACGACTCAATATTAATTAAGACTGAGTAGAGGGGAGTGATCTCTCATTAGCAACAGGCACGAGGTGGTGAAGCTGCCACACTCTGCACTGGTGTTATCCTGAACTTTGTGCAAAATGGGTTTTATTTCCCCAAGGACCACACAGACTGTACCCATCCCTCCAGCATTAGTGACCAACAACCCCCAAAACCTTCCTGAGACCCTGCAGCCCCTCAGAAGGAGGAGTTCTGCCCCCATTTACACAGAGGCAAAGCCAGAGCATCTCTGCTGAAAGCAATCGAGCCTCAGCTGTGCCCTGTCACCTCCTTACACACCAGCTCAGGGATTAAATTTTGCTACCTAATTAGGCAACTAGGGAAATGTGAAAGCCAAGACAGCCAGGTATAAATAGGAATCCTTCAGTTACTGAAGGAGCTAATAAGGCCTGAACCTGCTCTCATTTGTATTTTATCAGATAAATGAAAAGTGGGGGGAAAAGAGACACACAGTTTAAACATATGCTTTCAATTTTCTCAGAACTAGTAAATGGAAAATACTGCTCTGTCATTAACCATTTTCATATTTATTCTGCAGTATATAAGGTTAGAGGTGGGTCATGTTTCTGTGGCAACTATTGTGGAAACAAGAATTCATTGTCCCATAGTCTTATGTCAATTAAAATTTAGAGCATAAAAACACCTCAACTGCTTCAATACATTTTTAGCTATTTAGTTCACATTCAGGACTGAGTTAGTCATTCAAGTCAAATATAATCTGCAAACCCAAGAGAAAGATGTATTAGGATTTCCTCAAAGAGAGTTACCTTTCTTAACCTCCCTATTACATATGAAACGTGTGTTAAAAACTCTTTTTAAAATAAAACGTCACTGCTATCAACCCAAATGAATATCCAAGAACCTGCCAAAGAAAACCGAGTTTGTTGGGTTTTAGGTAGAGAAATTAACATCCAAAAATCTGCTCACTTCTATTTTAGAGAAACCAGAACAGCTATTTTAAGGAATCTATTTTCTTTTGGCCTGTTGGTTTGGGGTTTTTATTTCTTTCTTGCAGAAAAATAAATTCTTTCTTTCCTACAAGACAAAATCTCTGTGCTTTATCCAACATCTCTAGAGGTTTTTGCCTTTTCAGCTGATGGCCCAGGTCCCAGGAGATTTTCAAACCTCTCAGCTGGAATCAGCAGTTTCTGCCATCCACTCACCTTCCTGACATTTTCCTATTTCATTTTAACAAACCTATCCACTAAATCAGACAGAATTTGTGAAATTATGATGAAAACTCTTTATTTATGTGTTTCTGAGAATTTGGCACTCAGCAACTGATCCATATGAGCACATTACACTCTTACACAAATTCCTTACTTTCAATTTGCTGTGCTAAGAAATTCTGGAGGCCATTGTAGCTGATGGTCACATTGATCTGTAAGATTTAATGGCTGTAATTCAGGTTAGTCCAATCCTTCTGAAGTGGTATCAGTGGTATCAAATTTAATAATTTTCATACACTGGGGTTCAGGAAGCCTCTTTCTTGGACTGTCAGAAATTTTGGGTTCAGACTTCCCTCAGACAACAACTACACCCTACTGAGGGGAAACTTTCACATTCCTTTGGATTTTCACACAAATGTATGAAAGGTATAAGACTTTGTGGGTGATACATCTTTTTTTGTGGCTAAAATACCTTATTTTTTGGACAAAAAAAAAGTTAAAATCCTAATATTTTTAATTCTCTATTCCCCCATGAAGAAAAGGGGAACAGAAACCGTGTCCTGACACTTTCTTCGGTCTTCCTGGGGTTCTTTTCACTTTCTTTAGACAGTCTCCTTTGAGACAAGGAGATATACGATGTAACATTGACAGAACTGTAAATCCAGTGGTGATGTCACCCAGGAAAAATCCCAACAGTTGGGTACCAGGAGCTGCCCACTTTGCAATGCTGGACAGCAAGATGTTCTCGGGTAGTTGATTTGTACTGGATATTTCATGCATTTCTTATTTGCTAAAGTAGGTGATCATCAGTTTCCAATGACTTGTTTTGACCCTGTTCAATGGAAAATGAGGTGCTATTTCTGGCATGCTTATGAACCTACTGTTTAGCCCTAAAAGTTTTGCAAGAAAAGGGATAATAAATAGTTATTCACTTCCACTGAAGGGCTTTGTAGATTATGTGCTGAGGGCAGTAACAGCTGCTTCTCGTTACCAAAAAGGCCTCCTACCATGTGTACTGCTAACACNTGTTTGGTTGGGGTTTTTTTGTTACTCTACTCTACATTCTCTTCACAAGAGCACATAGTCCAGATAATTGTTCTGGAAGTCTACACATTGCTAATTTTTCCTGCCATGCACAGAGCAGGGTTGAGCCATTCCCATCCTTGTGGTCCCGCATGGCAGGGCTGAGTTTGGACAGGAGGACAAGGATGGCATCCTCAGAAAGCAGAGCTGACCCCAAATCAATACAGGTAACAACCTCTAGAGGCTTCCTTCT
>VZTZ01047007.1:0-10517 GCA_013400955.1 Drymodes brunneopygia | reverse complement strand
GGTTTTTTTCCCCCAACATTGTTTAAAAGCTTTTAAATAAAACCATGTTAGAAATATAGTCACCTCTGGTAACTGAATTTCAAAAGCGAAGTCAGGAGAGCTGTGAGGTTTTTTTAAAAAGTTTTCTTTGTTTCTGACTTGGAAAGCTTTTTCTTTTCTTTGTTAAAGGCTCCCTTTATGCTGCTAAACTCTGGGGATTTTTTTTCCTTGCAGTTCCTGAAGCCTTTTTTTAATCTACTCCTTTTTTTGAGGGGTTTTTTTTTTTGGTGGGATTTTTTTGTTTTGGTTTGTTTTTGGTTTTTTAGTTTGTTTGGTTGGGGTTTTTTTGTTACTCTATTCTAAATTCTCTTCACAAGAGCACATAGTCCAGATAATTGTTCTGGAAGTCTACACATTGCTAATTTTTCCTGCCATGCACAGAGCAGGGTTGAGCCATTCCCATCCTTGTGGTCCCGCATGGCAGGGCTGAGTTTGGACAGGAGGACAAGGATGGCATCCTCAGAAAGCAGAGCTGACCCCAAATCAATACAGGTAACAACCTCTAGAGGCTTCCTTCTAGAATCATCTTCTAGATGAATGGTTTGGGGAGGAATTTGCACCTGTCACAATGGAAGCTCATTAAGGGGATGCTGTAATTAGTAAGATTGTCCAGCCACCTGGAAGTAAGAACCACACGCCTGACGGAGGGTCCAATCCAAAAGATACAGTCTGAAATTCCCTTTGTCCTGGAGACAGTCTCTTTTTTGTGAATGTTTTTATTTTTCTCCCTTTAATTTGTAAGGAATGTGTGAAAAGTAAGAGGTCTGTTGCACTAACTGCGACAGAGAAAGGAAAAGTTCTTTGTACTGTTACGAAAGAGAAAACTCTGGAGTCCCAGCTCTGCTGTGGTTTCTAATTATAAAGGGTCTTGTAGGGGCTGCTAAAATCTGTGTAAGCAAGTAGAGATTCTTAACAAAGTTGCCAATTAGCACCACTCCCTTATGACCCATGACATTACTTCTTCCTGCATCAAAATCCACTTAATGTTGATATTAACACAAGCGTTCATCTTTTTTCCCCCCCAGTCACTCCCCAGATGGTTCTCAGCTGAGAGTAAGAAATAAAATTTTTTTATGGATAAAGCAGCAAACATTTAGATGTAATCTCTATCCAGTCCAGTATCACTTTTCTGTGGGTTACAAACTCAACCAGAAAACTTTTTTATCCCTTATTTTTCTGCATTTAAGTTTCCAAACTGCCAAGACTGACATGACAGAAATAGAAAAGCAGAGAAGATATATTTTACTTTATAAGCTTCTCAAGTTATTTGCATCTCCAGTAACTTCTGTAGGACTTTCAGCACTTACCACTATTCAAATTGTTCTAAACATAACTCCAAGTGGTTTAGTTCACCCAGCCATGACTAGGCTGGAAAAACTGTCACACGGTGTTGGATACCAGAAGAGAGAAAAGAAATAGGGTAATGTGTTCTACTAGAATAAATCAACTTAGGGGAAATGAAAAATAAAAAAGTAACCAAGGGAAATACAAAGGATAACTGGGAATTCTCATGAGGGAAGGCTTCTCCCAGTGGAAACCAAGTTAATAAAGGAGATGGAAGTGAAATAAACACTTTTACCAAATAGGGGCACTTGGTAGCAACAAATGAAGAGACAGCCAGGTGATAGAGGTGTAGGGTTAAGACATGAGGGTAAACAAAGAAGTAATGTAAGTAAAACCCTACTTTATGACTTTTTCCAATCCCAAATGATGTCAATCACAGTTCAGGAGGAAAGAGGTCTCATGTCATCTCATTACAGAAGTAGATATTGCAGATAGATATTCTACAATCAACCATGCAGGGTAAGGTGAGAAAACCAATTGTTACTTATTAAAACAAAATCATCAGCAACACTGAGAAAATAACTGAAATCCTTACACATAGAGAAAATGACCTTTAATGAAGTTCTGAATGACGGTGAAATTTCAAAGGTCTAGGGAAAAAAAAGAATATTGTGCTAGAATTTAATAAGCACACACAACATACCACAGGAGGTCAGAGTCCAGCTAATATGATTTCGATCTAAACAAAATGTGTGAAAGGCTGATATGAGAGGTATTCACTTAGAAAGCAGCAGCATAGTCAAAGTCAATGCCAATCAGCTTAGTTTTATGGGAGATTCATCTTGCCACGGAAAAAAAAATTATACTTGTTTCAAGATTATAAATATGGCTGGTAAAGGTAAATATATTCACATTACAGAAACAGATGCACTACAGCAGTTGACATTCTGCCCCATGCTCAGGGCATGAAAACTTCTTTGTTTTTAGCCACAGCTTTGCAGCAGCCTCTTAACAGAGGAAATCCATGAGGAGAAAACAATAAAATTCTTCCTAAAACCTTTATGTGCACATGTTGTGCCTGGTGGGACCCTAATCAGAAAAAATGTCATGCATTTATTAAGCTGCAACAGACCCCCTCATCCCTGCATCCTACCCAAAAAATTACAGGCCCATGGATATTTTAATTTTCTGGTATCATGGAAAGCCACCAGGAAAGAGAATAACGAAGCATAAAAGAGCGTGGAAATCCAAGCCACAAACCACAGTACATCTCTCAGTGTGTAGCAACCATGTCAAAATCATTTTATTAAAAAAAGTAGGGGAAAGGCTTGCAACCTTGTTAAGAATTCTCACGGTTTAAATCTTATTTTCTTTTCCCCTGTGAAACTTCACCAGTGCAAAGGATTCTTTGAAAATTGCTGAGTACAGGCTGGAAAAATCAACTGCACTACAATGAATCAAGATACCATAAACATATTGCTAATCTATGTGGTTTGGAAATTCAATTAGAAGGAGATTACGAATTAATAATTCTTGCATTCCACGAAGCAAAATGTGTTTTTCTCTAAATATCCCCAGAGCACTCCTAATTTCCAGACATACCACAGCCTTCAGCTCATGCAGCATGAGTATGTGGCTTTATTCCTGTCGTATGAATTGTGATACACTCATGTTTCATGGACTCTCACCAGTCTCTGGGTGTCTTGGAATTCCTCTGAGTTTATTGTGTGGGAATGAAACACTGAGCACATAAATATTTATTGAAAGCAGCCAAACAATTGATTCTTTTTTAATTTTACAGAATTATTGGATTTTTGGACAAACAATTTTATCAAGTACAATTTCTCCGTAGAATGGTTCTGGACTCAAGAATGTTGTTGAAATAGCAATTGTTGTGAAAATTACTTGGTTACAGTCTTTATTCATGGTTGAGGTGGATCTGAGTTATACGTTTTCTTGGAGATCTGCTGATTCCTCATTTGAAGCTGGAAATTATTTTCCCTGAACACGCTGTGACCTTATTCTGCACCTGCCTTCACCTTCACAAAAAATATTCATCAGAAAACATTTTTTTTTGCTGCTCACCTGGTAATTAATTTTTTATTTATTCAATACTTTCATTAACAATCTTTTGAGTTGGCAAATAGGATCCATATGCCTGCAGATACAAACACTGATGATTTTTCTTGACATATTGAAATCCAAAATTCCAAATCCTGCAGCAGGAAAATGTAGTCAGGAAGAGTATCAGGATTTCAAATTAAATCCTGGAGAGAGAATGAGGTAAAAGCTTTCAAAATATCTCTTTCCTTCTCTACAAAACTGAGCAGTTCACTTGAGAGGGAAACCACAGAGTTGCTGAGCAGAGGCAGATTGGGCTGTGGGAGGAAAATTAGAAAGCAATGTTTCTCCAAAATGCATTCCATGGCCAAAAATAAAAGTATTTTCAACCTAAAAAATACAGTGTAGAAGTAGTGAGTGGGCCACTGAGCTCAGTATTGGCCAAGCACTCCCAGACCTGTATGCAGAGTATGCAATGTATCCCCTGGAAATAAAATCAGACCTTTCCCTGTTCCAGTGAATTTCCAGCTGGCATTTTAAATCTGGCATAGGTGATGCCCACCACAGTCCACTCCCCCTGTCAGCAAACAGCTCTGGCTACACTGGACAATTGAGAAAATAAACAGCATCCAAAAGTTGAGTTGCCATCATCAAGGAAAGGACAAGGGCTACTAAAAGAGCCATAGCCTATTTCAGAAAAATGCATTTTCTCAAGGAAATTGGTTTATTATGTTGTTAAATTTGGAGGGTATTTAAATGGGGATAAACTGAATTATTTATCCCTGAATTTACGATGAATTTGGGTACCTGCTTTTGTACATAACTTGCAATTGTCAGCTGCAGCCAGACACCATTGCTCAGTTTGTCTTTCTTTCTGGCACAGAAACCAAATTTACCATGAAAATTTGGGCTGCAGGTGTCTGAGGCCTGAGTAAATGTTGAACATAGGAGAGCTTCCCCCTCCTCCATCCTGATGGAAGAGACACTTTCTTCTGGACCATTTAGGGGAAGTGATGCCTCCAGAGGTAAACCGTTACAGGTAGAAACTCGACATGGAATCAGACAAAAAACAAATTCAACCAAATTCACCGTGGGCCCTTCCTCCAAATGCTTTCAGAATGATTAAACCCCATTCAAACCATATTATCATATTCTGGTTTTTCTAAGAGCTAAACCTCCAGTTTGTTGAGGATTTCTGGTCGTCTCTGAATTCCACAGAGTTTAGGATAACTATAAATAGCCAGAATGGATGAATGTTGCAGAGTCTACACCTTGCAATCCTCCCAGATAATTGTTTGAGTTTTCAAACTAGTACGAATATATAAAATTTCATTCCTTTAATTTACCATTTTCTTTCCCAAGAACAATTCAGTTTTAAAACAGAGGCTTTTGTGTCAATAATTATGTGTAAAGACTGTAGAGAATTATTGATGTGTTCCTTCAAAATAGGTAAGCAAAGTGAATTCTATTTCATTTCAGATGTGGACTTCTTTTCTCTCTCTACCTGGTTTTATGGGAAAGGAGAGAATCACCTACCCCTTTGTTTTACTGCCCATCATTTTTCTATTACACTTTTAAATTTGTATGTTGGATTGCCTATACGCCTTTTTTTATTTTTGTTAATGTAATATCTCATGAAAAACATGAGCTCAAGAACATTTTGTCTTTAACCAAATTTTTAAACTCCTTGTGCTTAGAGATGTTAGAAATAAGGCAAACTGAATACACACATTTCCAATTAAAAATTCCTGAGCATAGTTCATTAATTTTTTTTTAAAAACCAAAACAACAAACAAACAAAAAACCAAACCAAACCAAAAAAACCTCACAAAATTCAAAACCAAAAGAACAACAATAACAACAAATTTAGGAGTACTGATGTCTTACATGTTAAAAGATAATATTCCCACTGTTAGAAAAGAGTTATTAAAATAATTGTCTCCTTCTTCCAGGTCACCTCCAGACAGGATTTGTGGTGTCACTGCAACTCCTTTCTGGCCCAAAATAAACCTCCATCAACCAAAGGAAAACCTGAAGATAAGTATCTAGAAAGAGACAATATTTGTGCAGCAACACAGGGACTGAGAGATTTCAGTTTGCTTAAAGAGAGCCCATTCCCAGAGCTCACCTCCTTGGCTACATTTTCAATACATCACCTGTTTACCTGTCCTTACCTAAGCAATGTACACAAAGATGCTTTCTGAAGATTATGGTTTAATTTTAAAAATCTAACAAGACACATAACAATAAGAATTAGACCTCTTGTTATGAAACATAAAGGATTGATAAAACATTCTTTGCCCATGCAGGAACTCAGCATCTTCCCCTTGGTCTCCCTTGTGAAAGCAAAATTCCACAAAAGATCTTGTCAAAGGCCTATCATCCATGAGTTTTTCAAACTAACCAAAAGCTACCTTTCCTCTCCTAGGGGATATTTTGTGAGTGAACAGCAATATTTTTTAAAGTATAAATTAAATACTATGTTTCAGAGTTATATTTAACCCTGGTACATGGCACTGAACACACCAGCCTGCATGTATAAGGATGTGCATTTATAAGAGTCTGTTCTGAACTGAAACCAGTGACACATTTCTCTGTGAATCCCTTCTGGATGACTTGTTCAGCACAAATACAGAATTGATTTGGCCTTGAATTTCTACAGAGAGGCACCTTTTCTTTTCAGAAGTGGCTTAGATGAAGGATATACCTGTGACAGGAAATACCCATACCTGCACTTTGCAACCATGCTTCTTCCCAGGCCGAAATAGAAGTATTAAAAGAACCTAGAAAAATGTCATAGTTATCAGCTGTGGTCTTACTTAGAATGGGTTAAATCAATGTATCAATGCAGCATCCACAGAGGAAGAAGCCAAGTTACTAATTGGGTCCGAAAAATTTAATTTGTTTTATGTACATGTTTTGCACAACTATCTGGAAACATTACAATTCGGGCAGTAAGGCATTTTAAAAATAAGCCTGAATTATTTGGGCCATGGTATACAGCAACACTTCCTTCCCTGAACCTTCTTTTCAGCTGAATTCCTAAAAACCCACCTGCCAGTGGCCCTGTATGATCACTGTACCATAGGAATGATCTAGCAATATTAATTTTTCCTATCTACATTCAAAATAACCTTGAATGCCTTAATTGCATCCAGTCATTTGCACAGAACTTCATAAACTTGCATTAAAAGAAAAACTTTCTTCTGGTTAGGTCATTTCACCCAAACTGTAAGTCCTGGATCAGGAGATTACTACACAACACCTAAATTCCTTTTGACCTTTATCTCACTTCACTTGAGATTTTAGTCATATTCTCCTGTTTCAATATTCTTACATCTGTTCTTCTGCCTTGGTTTAAAATTGTTTATTTATTTTACCTGGAAATACAATTGAAAAGTACCTTGAAATGGATACTGAGAATCTGTAACCTCAAATTCTGCCTCTTGCTCTCTCTGTGCTCTTGATCATGTCATCAGTGAAATGAGAACAATGAAAAAATGGTAAATTTCACATGGTTAAGATAATTTTTTTATAGAATCTTAAAATACTTGGTACCGTATAAAACCACCGTGTATCCACTAAACAAATACATTTCACTAAGAAACTTCTAAAAATTACTCTGGTACATGCAACCACTAGCAGTTGGTTTGATTACTTACAGTTACTATCCTACAAAAACAATAATTTTTTACAACAAATGAAAACTTATGTTACCAGCTCTCAGCTGGTAGCCCAGGAAAATCTGCCCAGGAAAATGAAAGGAGTTCCTAAAAGTATTTGAGCTAAATAATAAAGCATGTTAATCCAAATTATAATCTCAGGCCTTTCACACATAAAAATTATTTTTGCTGCAGTCATCCTACAATCAAACAGGAATAAAGATTTAAAAATATGTTTCATGTCCAATTCACAGATCTTGCAAAGAAACCAGTGAAATTCTGAACTCTGGCACGGAAGGGTCTCTCTCAGTGCAGCCTTATTCCCCACTGGACAGCTGGGGCAAGACAAAGGTAAAATTCCTAAGGGATGAAGACAGAGTAACTGCAGAGAAGTGGATTCAATATCAAGGAGCATTGTTAGATTCTTTCCCAGTTTAAGAAAATAATGAAGTGACTCTAATAAGCTGAGTCTTTCCCTTTTCAGGGCTGTATCACATAACAGGAAAGGAAATCAAAAACATTTGTCTGCCCAACACGAGCACAAAACATATTTAATGTCTTCCATTCCTCTGAAATGTATTTGATGCCAGAGATGAGAAAATACCCTTTTTTTTTTCTTCTTCTTTTGTGCAGGCATGAATCAAAAGTCTGGTGAAACAAGACTCAGGGAAAAGCAGGAAGAGGATCACAACATAAAAGTTTGTCTTGTTGTTACGTACCTGCTGTCAAAAGATATGTCAGAAAGGTACGTAATTCTCATTCAAGGCTACAACTCTGATTAATCTTACCACAGCAGTCACCAATGAAATAATATAGTTCACAAATCTGAAGCAATGCCTCTGAAAAAGGTTTAACAACAGCTGGAAAACTCTCAGAAATTCAATATATGAAGTTTGAAATATTTTTTAAATTAAGTGTTGGCAGATACTACACGAAAAAGAGTTTCAAATCTGTAAAGCAAAATAACATTTTTTTCTCCTGATGACTACTGTGGGTTGAGAATAAAATCACCAAAAGACCAAGAAATTTTCAATGTTGGGGTGGAAGGGGATGGACCATCATCAAATACAACCTCAACTCCAAGAGTGATGATAGAAAAATTACTGTGAAAGACAGGTACAACCTCGAAAGTGGCCAAAAAAATGAAGTGGAATCACAGTTTTAGAGAACACATGTGACATGCTACAAACAGCATCATTTGTGTTTATTTGATTGCATATAAATAAACAAATATATTTATGTGTATTTCCATATCTGCATATTTGCACACTTCAATGTAAATGTGAGAGGCACGGAGAAAGAAATTAAGGTCATCTCCCTAAGAGTTGGAAACAGAATCAGAAAAACAGCCAAAAAGCACTTTTGGAGGTGGAAATACTGCTTTTAAAATATTTCTTTAGAAAAACCACCATTTCACTTTCCATCACTCTTTTTGCAGTATTTTGTCAGAAGAAGCACAAGGAGTCTGAGCTCACTGAGAATTTCAAATGCAAGGGAAGGTGAACTTAATTTTTGCTCTCAGGAAAACTTCAAACCAAAAAAAAAACAAAACCCCAGACCTAGTTGTATATAAGTATAGTTGATAAAAAATAAAGCAAAACCCAAAGCAGAAAGAAATACATATTTGACTGGCAGAGCCACAACTTGAAAATATTGATGAAACTGCTGTAATTACAGACCAAAAGCTAAGTCCTTACACTCTATTGTCTTTCACCTCATTTTACCACACTTATTTTAATGGGATTCTTGCAAAATATTAAACATTTCACAAAATCTATACCATACAGCTTTATTAAGGGAGCCATATTGGCCTCTAGTGGTCTTTTTATTACTCTTACTACATCATTCCTATTATTTTCAGAATCCCTGTTACTTTACAGATCTTTGGAACTTGCTGAAATACTAAAACATCTGAACAACTTCACTTGGTCAATTCCTAGAGAGCAAGTTTGACTCTGCACACAAATTACCGTACAAGTTCCAGTGTAAAGTTGGTCACTTGAAGAATACCAAATCACACAAGATTTTGGGCAATGAACAGCCTGGAAGGGGTGTAAGATACATCTGAGGCTCCTTCAATAGAAGGAAGGAGTGCAAGGTCATTTTTTCTCTTTAAAGCAGCTTATTCCCTAGGGAGTGATTACTTTAAAAGACTTGTGAGTAGCTTTCAGAATGGAAAAGCTACTATATTTTCAAAGCTCTAGCTAATATTCATTCATGCTGAACACTACAGGTGGGGTTTTTATGGTAAGTTTCATCTTTTTCCCTGTTACAAGTAACAAAATATCCATTGGAGGCAATGCACTCATAGGAAATTGTGTCATAAACCCCAACTCTGAGCTGTTACATTAAACATTAACCATTCTTCTTGCAAGCACATCAAGAGTGGCCGTCAATACCTGTTGTTATCACAGATCCCAAAATATCTGATGACCTCCAATGATTAATTTCATGAAACTCTGCAACAGAGGAAGGTCCAAGCGCCATTCAGAAGAAGCAGAGACCACATCACTCAAGCGGGTTTCCTTCCCCATTTGTTTCCCTCCTGGAAAGGGAACTAACCCATGGGTGACAGTCAGCTTGGAAACTCTCACAGCTCCTGTTGAGGTGCATGGAGGGGCAGGGACCCTCCTCAGCTGCCAACCCCATCCCCCTGGACAGCACAAACCATCACCTCTGGGCCCTCCATCCCTCACTGCCACACAGCCACACCAAGATAAACTTTCCCTGCAAAGAGCACTACAAGTTTTGGAGTTTCCTGTGTTATCCTCCAAAGTTGGACCCAAGCCCTGGCACTTAAATTTAGATTAACTGTCTCATGTTTTATTTATTTACTGCTTCCTGAGTTATTAATATAATAGGCCTTCCCTGTTTAAAGTCACCACACACAAGCTGAAAAGGCACAACAAATACCTCTTAAAATGGCCCATTTCCTGTTGGTGTAACTACACCTTCTCTGCATGATTTCCAGGGCTGGCTTAAAGGGATTAATTATGTGTGTAAACGTTAGAGAATGTACACGCCCACTGCTTTTCCTTCTTGCTAAACTCTCACTGGTACCCAAGATAAAAACTACCACAAAGTAAGCACATTAACATTGGGGAACAGGATTCCCCAGGTCCACAACAGACTTAGAGTGACCAAATCCAAAGACTTTTCGTCTCTGACTCTCTCTTAGCTGTCAGACTTTGACAGCTTGAGGGTGACACAGGTCTTTTTCACTCCTGCGGCAACTCCCATCAAAAAAATTTTGGAAGGTTTTTGAAGAGTAAAGGTTTAACTCTTGCCACATACCTGTGAGGTGTGCCGGGGAAAGGCTCAGCTATCTACTCGAAGTCATTCCAGTTTTAATGTAGGTATTATTTAACAGTACATGAGAGATGGAGAGAGAGAGACAGAGAGGGAAAGTAAGGAAGGAAGTGAGTGAGGAAGTGAGTGATGAACGGAGGGAGTGAGGGAGGGAGGAAGGAA
>VZTZ01046973.1:0-22606 GCA_013400955.1 Drymodes brunneopygia | reverse complement strand
ACTCACATTGCAGCAGTTTTGGGGGGACTACTGGTCGTGAGAGTGAACCTACACTTGAGCAGTTCATGGGGAGCTATCTCCCATGAGAGGGACCCCACAGTCTCACAGGGGAAGGACCCCTCTCCCTGAGCAGTGGAACAAAACCTTGGGTGATGAACCGAACAAAACCCTGTGCACGGTCTCCCTGTGCTGTCAGTGGGAAGGAGGGAGGGGCTAGGGGAAGAAAAGGTGTTTTTCAAGGGCTTATTTTACTTCTCATTATCCTCCTCTGACTTTGTTAGTAATAAATTCAGCTTGTGTCTCTAAGCTGACCTGTTCTGCCCTTGGCTTGTCTTCTCCCAGTCCTTAACTCGTGCAGCCTTTGTCAAATTTTTCTATCCTGTGCCCAGCTGTGGCAGGGGAGGGTGAGTAAGCAGCTTCGTGGGTGCCTGGCGTTTGGCTGGTGTCAAACCACGACATGTGCATTCAATTTCTGCATCTGTATGATTAATAAAAAATTAAAAATCACTGGACCTAAAACAGAGCCCTGTGTAACTTCAGTGGTGACAGGCTTCCAGGTTGATGCAAGCCACTTTATTGTAACCCTTTGAGCCTGATCCCCCAGCCAGCTGTTCATTCAGCATCTTATGGACTTGTCTACATGTGTGCTGGACATTTTGTCCAGAAGGATACTACGTGAGACAGTATCAAAAGCTTTGCTTAACTCTAAAAAAGCCCACATCTTCTGGTTCCCTTAGTCAACAGGTGTCTGTAACCTTCTGTGTTTGTGGTGTTAAGAGAAATTCAATACCAATTCAGTCAACTGAGTGGTATACTTACCATGTGGCAAATAGTTTGGAATTGTCATAATGTCACAATGTCACAACTTTGACTGTTCTGAATAATATATGCAAAATAAGCCTTAGGATCATGTGAAAAGGCCACTTTTGCACTGCTCAGAATGGCAGATCGATAGCCTCACATGACGGCTTTTATGTGACAGATGTCTGCTTTTTTATGACAGAGTTTTGGAGTAACAAGGTGAAATTAGAAAGGTATTGAAGTTCAAGGGATGAGAATAGATGAAAATCAAGTAAAAATTGAAAGTGTGTACATTCATTACCAGTGTCCTCCTGTTTAACATAGCTCATTAGTTCTACCACAGTGGACTGACTGCTTATCCCCAAAAGAAATCTTGGCATAAAGTGTGGAGTAAAAGAACTCAAAAATTAAATTACAGGTTAGAACAAGTATGAACAGTCCCCATTTTAATTTTTTTTTCCTTCTAGTTTTTGCAAAAAGGACAAAAGGACAAACTCGAAATTTTGCGAATCTAGGCTAATCTAACAAAACTCTTCTCTACTGGGACAGACCACTAATGACAAAGCAGTACATTAAAATTCCTCTTGTTTAATTATCATCAGAATCTGTTAATACAGCTATGCTCTAGCTAACCTTAAATGCCCAATAGGATGCTAATTAATTTCAATGAAAATTCTCAGTTAATTAGTATGAAATGCAATTACATCTGTTATGTCATCTAGGTTTCTGTTCTCCTCAGAAAACATTTAATGATGATCATTTGCAGTTTCCTCCTTAAATGAATATTGTGCAGGCAATTTTTTTAATAGGCTGAAATGCAAATTTTACATTCCTTGAAGTTTTATGGATGAAACAGTTTTTTGTTTCTTCCTTAATTATGAATATATTAGAATTCAGAATATACTTGAAGAGTGATAAATTTAGTTTATATTTATTTTATATTATGGGAGGCTAGATTATTCCTCTTTTTCCTTTTTTTTTCCTACTTATAGAGAACTTCATATGTGTTGACTGCATTATTCAATCCAGAGATGTGGCTGCATCTGCAGATTGGAATCACAATGGTGAGACATCTGCATCCTGATGTCTAGTTTCTGATTTGCTGTAAAGTTTTGTAACAGGTGCATCTATACATCTCCTTTTTAGCGCTCTTATAGGAATACCAGCTCATTTAAGCAGGTTCTACTTTTGTGCACAGCACGTTGGAACACTCATATCCACTGGAAACTTTAAAAGAAAAATATGAGACTAATACTCAGATTAAACTGAAGCCAGAGTTACTATTAGCATGATAAGATCTGTGAATAATATCCAAAAAGTTTGAATTTAGCATCATCATGCTGCAGGACTGTGAGCATCTTCTGGGAAGTACTGGAACTGAGGACAGACTACATGGCTGGCTTCTGTGGTCAACTCTGACAGCTGTGGCAGACAGTGAATAGTAGAAATTTCTGTTTTAATGCTAAGCAGATAATTTTATTAGAATATCACCTGTTTATTCTGTCATCTTGTTTGGTGGAGAACACCTCCCTGTTGTGGCAAGAGAAATAAGAACATGATATGGCAGCCAGATTACTGAGGAAATGTGGAGTTTGAGGCATATCAGCTGAAGCCAGCTGGATTTAGTTGAGATATTTCAAGGCTGTCTTTTTAAAATGCATTTGAGGTTTGTTTGTTTGTTTTTTAATTTGAATGTAAAAAATAAGGGAGGGGAGCAATTTTTTTTTAAATTTTCATAACATTTCTACATGGGTAGAATTTAGAAAGAAGGTCAGATGAGGGAGACTGTGTGCCTGGCATTATTTTTCAATAAATGTATAGGCTGGAGAACAGGAGATAGTCTCACACCTAGCAGGGATATCTGAAATGGAGGTAATTTCAGAGGTTTGTAGCTTTTTAAAAAAACAGCTAAATTTGCTCTGTGTTATGCACTGGATTAAAATTTAAAGTTTAAGTTGACAAAAACTGAAGTTTAGCTAATGTTGATGCCATGGCAGGAATCATCGAGAATTTTCTGCCTCGATTTGCCCAAATTCCTGCTGTAGTATCTTCTGTCTTCCCTCATATTCCCTGGGTTGTCTGTCTGTCCTTGTCATGGCACTCAGCATCCCTTGCAAGTTACACAGCACCAGGAGCAGTTTTTAGCAGCAGATTACACTCTGGGAGTGGAAGAAATACTGTCATGATCATGGTCAGGTGCAGCACCTATGGACTAAGGGATATCCTACCCTCTAATGCCACCAATTCTGAGCCTAACCATCAATGTTGATTCAGTCACACATTGCTTGACTTAAAAAGTGGTTCACACTTCCAGAGAAAGTGTGTGAAATGGTAGCTCCAAGCTATCTGCAGCCTATGGCCTGTAGTAAGTCTTATTATTAGACTCTCAAAAGGTTTTAAATAGGAAAACGCTTGCAACTGCAGCAGCATGGCTGTTCTCCCCTTCCTGAATGTCCAGGCGTGAAGCTCCAACAGAAAAAAGTATAAGACATTCTAACACAGAATCTGTAATTTACTATAACAGCTGCTAACTCTGCTCAGAGGAAATATACATAGACTAGAAAGAGCATCTCCTGAGAGCAGTGCCAAAGTCATTATTGACATTGGGACAGCTGTTACAGGGGTAATTTGAAGACAAATACTAATTCCATCCAAGTCCCAGTTTCAGGGAACCTCAAATCCTTCCTTGTTACTTGTTCACATAATATCAGGGTACGGCATTGTCATGAAGATTTCCTCTCTCCCTCAATATTACTAGGAATTAAATTGCTTCTATAAGCACATGGCATGTGCTGCTCATCTACATGGCATTCTGCATTCTCCAAAGGATACCAGAAATATTCCAGTCAGTGTTGTTTTCCTTTGAACTCTGCTTCTAGGTTATTTATGAATTGCAAGCTTATTTAATAAATCAATCCAGTGAGATATGAGACCAAAATCTTAGCAGAAGCGAAGAATTAATTTTAAAAGGTCTATTTTTTAAAGATTTATATGTATAATTGTAAATAATCCCATATGCCTGGAAGATGAATCATCACTGGAAGATTGTTTGGAAGAGCCTGATTAAATATTTGAGCCTAAGGCTTTGATATTCATTACTCCTAAGAAAAAATACATTGCTTTTGGATTTGAGAGGCTTTTTAAATTCTGCAAAGAAATTGCATGTTATCTGAGGTTTATTTATGCCACTTTGTCTTCTTTCCTCTTTTTGAAACTGAATGTCCTGGCGTGACACTAAAATATAAAGCTTTTCTAAGGTCACAGTGTGTTGCCAATTATCACAAAATGAGAAGCACTCTTAGCTCTTGTTTAGGCATGTGACAAGGTAGGAGCACAGAACCCTTTTTGTGGAAAGTTAATGTTCCAGCGGTACTGTCAGGACAGCACTTTTGTACCTGTGGGGTCAGGTATGGCCCTCTTCAGAGGGCACAGCAAGCAAAGAGCACATTTGCACATGTTCTCTCTGCTTTCCATATTACAGTAACATCCATCAATTCCACATAAAGCCTCAAAGTCAGGACTGAGTGAGTGCGTCATGGCAAAGGGAAACAGAGGTGATCAGAAATTAGGCAAAGTCAAGAGTGACTGCCCTCTGTAATGCACAGACCAAGCATTCCTGTCTGCTTTGCTGTATGCTGTTATGCAATGTGACTGCTTCCAAGCTAAAATGTTTGAGGTTTTTTTGTGAACAGATTTTGCCCATCAGATTTTTTCCCTGTTTGGATCCATTCCTCACGCTCCCCAGCAGAGAGGGAAGTTTCAGACCATCCCAGACTGTATTTTTTATTACTTTACACATGCAGCGTTGATTGAGCACACAGCATTTGGCAAGTAAGTGTGAAAGCTGTAGGGAAACAAGGCTACATTTAAGCTTTTTCTTTTACTTCCTTTTTTCTTCCAGAAAAACAATTTCAGCACTTCAGAGAGATAGTCCTTAGAGCAAATATTTTGCCTAATGGTACTAAGTGGTGTTGAGAGGACATTTTCAACTGCAATATTTACAAAGCTCTTAGTGTGGTGCCCTTAATTACAGGTTAAGTGCATATTTAGTTCCTAAGATGGATAATAAATATAATGCAATCAAAGTGCTCTTTGCAGTGGTTCTTTTCCATTAGCAAAAAATTGCTACATTTCCATTAATTATGAATAGAAATAATAATACATAGGCCAAATAATACATGTCATTTAGAAAGCTCTTTCAGGTAAGTCTAAGGCCTTTTTTCTGTTGTTGCTTTAATGTAGAATGTCTCTGGCACAGATGTTAAATAATGCAGTTTTCTGTAAATCTGAAGATTGCCTTTTTGAGTGTTTTACTTCTTGGTGAAAGCAGAGAGTAATGACCCTTGTACTCACTAATGTATGTCGCAGTGCTGGTTGTATCAGGAGAAGTCTGTGGGAATGCAAGTACCTTGGCATAAATCAGGGTAGATACATGATTGCTTTGCTTTGTGCTGAGAGAGAGATTCATCCTCTCCTAGCATGTGTGATGCTCTCAGGGGCACTTACAGGAGATGTGGCCTGGATCCCACTGTTGCCAATGTCATGTCTTTCTCTTGCCTGCATCAACTCATCCTTTTCCTGAGCGCCTGCAGCTGGTCAGAGGTTTCGAGGCAGCTCTTGGCTATGGTATCCCAGCCATGGGGTAGCAGCAGGAGAAATGTCCTCTCCCCATGGATCCTGCCCCCACTTCTGTCTCTGCAGGAAGGCTGCATCCCTGGCTCCCCAGTGCTCAAGGATCCCTTCTGTTTCCTCATGCAGTCCCTCCTGGGGTCTCGCAGCACACCCTTCTGCCCCCTCCAACATGCATCACAGTGCACCCACCCTACAACTCAGCAAGCTGTTCTACAAGAGGAGCAACTCTGCACTTTCCAGCACAAAGGTTTTCTGCCTGTGACAGCCCTTGTCAGGAGCAACTCTGCTCCCTGCCTCCCCAGTCCAGCTGGCTTCAACACATGTGGGACAGTGTAAAAGGCCACAGAAGATTTCCCCAGGTTAAAACTTGCACATCAGAGCCAGTGAACTCTCAGGTTTGTGATACTCAGAGGACCGAAGCCAAACTCTGCAAATGGAGCCTGGGCTGATATCCCCACTCCTCAAGGTTCAACCCTTCACTCACTGAGAAGGTGCAGAGGCATCTGACGTGAGCCTTTCACTGAAGTCGAGAGGAATTTTTACGGGTCTATACCTTGTACATACTCCTTTAGGCCTCTGGGTGTGTGAGGCTGAATGTGCTAGAGCAAATAAATGTACTATGAATGTTGCTCTCTTAGATTCTTAAGTACTTTAGATTGGTAAGTTAGGCCTTTAACTGAGTTACTGTTGTGCTTATAGTAAATTCTATAGAATATTTTGTTAAATTATTTAAATTAGACTATCAGTTCAGTGCTCCTAGATTGAAGTCTAAGCCCTTAGTCAAGTCTGGGGCTACATTTGGCAAGGGCATGCCAAACTCTGAACCTTGTGATTCAATTAAAAAAAAAAGAGGTCTTCCTCATTCCTTTTGATCCTTACCTTTTCCCACCTTACCGTTTTCCCATCCCCAGCCTCTGCACAGATCATTTGACGTTGATTTTGGGTTTGGTTTGATTGATTTTAGATTTTTCTCCACATGCTTTAACTGTCTAGTAAGCCATAGAGTGGATCTTGGCAGTGAACTCTGTCATGCTGCCACTACTATATTAAAACTGCTTTTGCCAACACCTTTGCTGGTGATTCTTTGAGTGACATAAAACATTCATTCACAGCATTGCCACTCCAATTTTAGGGCTGACATGATATTTCCCTTGTCTATGGATGAACTTGTCATTGGTAGCTCCTAGCCTGGTGGATTTCTGCCAGTTTTTTATTCCTCTGTAGACAGAAGCTCTTTTCTTACTACTGCCACATACTTTCCCCCTGGAAGAAAGAGGACCAATACACTTTGACTGGCAGAACAGGGTAGTCATCTATCTGTATAGGAAGTCTTCACTTTCTGTAGGTTTTATCAGTGTTTTCATTAGCTAATACACTTCCAGAAGTGGACTTGCAGCAGAAAACACTTTAAAAAAAAAGCCACCAAGCAATAACCTTCATTAAAAAAGCCATTAACAAGGGAAAGGGATTGATGAATGGCTAAAAATTGGATGTGACGAATAAGCAAAGGAAAGTGCTTGGTGAGGAAGAGTTGCAGACCACTTTGTACCACAAAGGCTCTGTTTTACAGAAACCACTCAGGAGATACTCTGGCAGCAGTGAGCTGTGGGAAGGGGCTGGATAGGGTCAGTCTCTTATGGCACCTTCCAGAAATAGGTTTTCCTTACGACATCGTTGTTACTTGTAGTGGATTTTCCTATCAGCAAATAAGGATTCAGAGAGCAAAGAGGTCTAGGTTAAGGTGCAAGCAAATTACAAGAGAGAATCCGAAAAAGAAAGGGAACCTTCCTGGGCACTGTAGCAGCACCACAGTCAGCCCTGCCAATGTAGCTGATCCTTTCTAATTCTCCAGTGTTTGGAATTAGGTGACCAAAAATTGGGTATGCTTTTAGGGTGACTGCTAATATTTAATTTCCACTCTTCATTTACACACTGTGAATATCTACAGGTGAAATGGGGTCTCTAAATAAAGGCTGTGACATGGTTAGTACCAGTTCCAAAAGGACTTCTCAACCTAATACTTTAAAATTTAGTGGTGTCCTTGATTGAGGGTTTTTTTCAGTCAAAAGAAAGCAACTGCAATTATAGAATAAATTCATCAAAAGCTGCTTACTGTGTTTTCTACTTTCATCATGTTTACCCTAATGATGATTACTTCTGCTTGGTTAGGCATCTTTGTCCAGGGGAAAAATATCAAGGAAATTGCAGGTCATGAGTTAACTAGAAAAAGGCAGTCAGGTATGGAAAATATCCAGAGTCTCTTCTAAAACAGTTCTGTATGCATTGGCTGTATTCATGCCCATATATTATCAGCTCTCTCTCATCTCACTACTGAAAAGAATTTCAATAGATGTGTCTCCCTCTGGGAGAGAGCCCCTTAAAAATAATTCTATTTTTTAAAAAAGCATGTATTTGGAATTTCCATCATCTTAGGAAAACCTTAATCTGTACCATGAATATTACTTAGCAAAAGAATTTTGGCTTTTATGAAACTTCAAACAGATTGTGAGGAAATAAGAAGGAAGCCTATTGTAAACAAAATCCTATAGTTAATATTTAAAAAGATGATTTTACAACATATCCCTGAAAGCTACATCTTTGTAAGAGGCTAATCTTTCATTTCTCTTTCTTCTATGAAATACTGGTAATTTACCAAGTATTTTTAATTTTTATTTCTCTTTGAATGTTTTCACTAAAACGGGGCAGAAAGTACGAACAAAATTACTCTGAAATTTATCACTTGAGTTCATGCTGAACTTTGAGGACTTAAATAAAGTCATATTTTTACACCCTCCCTTATTAAAAAAATTAAGTTGATAATGTGGTCTCCAGAAGTTACTGCTGGTATAAATAACTAATAGACTAATAGAGGCTTCTGTCTAATAAAATAGAGAGGTGTTGCCTTTCCTTTTGTTGTAGATACCAGGGTGTGATTTAGGGTGGGTGAATGCTGTTGCTTACCTGTCTGCCTTCTTCCTTTCTGACTTTGGCAAGTTATCTAGTTTCTTTTACTTTTCTTTAGTAAGATTGTGCTAGGATAAGCTCTCTGCTGTTTGTAGAGGATACATTCTTAAGTTGTGACAAGAGAGGTTTAAGTCAGATATTAGGAAGAATTTCCTCGCAGAAAGGGTGATTGGACATTGGAATGGGCTGCCAAGAGAAGTGGTGGAGTCACTGTCCCTGGAGGTGTTTAAGGAAAGACTGGACATGGCGCAGTTGATAAGGTGGTGTTGGGTCATAGGTAGGACTTGATGATCTCAAAGGTCTTTTCTGGCCTAGCTGATTCTTTGATTCTTGTGTTCTGTACTGTCATGTTTTATACCAAAATCTAAGTCAAAGTCAGCTAAATAAATGTTGGCTCTGAAGATCTGGAAGTAATTTCAGAGATAGCATTCCTTTTGCACCTTAGACAAACACAGGCTTTGTCTTTTTGCCTCTTACACCTGTTAGGGTTGACAGAATGGATCATTTGGACACTGAGATCAGATGTTACTCTCCACACATTTTCAAATGACTTTTCATGATTTTGGTACTCATTTAACCTGTGAGAAAACTGTTGATATTTCTGTTACCAACATCAACTTTAGCTTTGTCATCTCAGTAATTTCTAATTTTTCAACACAGGACAATCATGAGCAAGTATGTTTTTATTCAGGATGATCTCTTTAGATGACTCAAATAATGATCAAATTGGTTAAGATAATTTTTAACTCTGGAATAACACTGAACTACAACTGGCTGTTGCAGTAAGTTGCAACGTATTTTACCAGCTGTAGCTAAATGGAAAATAAAATCCCCACGTTATTTGAAAAAGAGCAAACTAATACAGTTTTCTTTTTGCTGTTTCAAATAAGAAACTTTTGAGATTATATTTTACATGCTTTACAGATAGCTATTGGCACCAAAACCCTTCTATTTTCTCGGACACTTTCAATTTACATCATTATTATTTCACTCAGTGTGGATATAGGTCTCTTTGTCAGTCTGCAAGTTATCAGTTACTTCAGTGAAAACGTTTGATCTCACAAGCCCATGAACATTAGAACAGCTGCCGCAGAACATGCCACCCTTGAGGATAGATTTTATATTCTCTTGTCTTGCTGAGTTGTAAGGGAAGCAGAACACTTCCTCAGCATTTGTTCACAGTGCTGCCTTGGTACAGACAGCACAGATCAAGCAGAAGACACCTTCCCTTCCCCCAGATTCATGAGATACTGAAGGTTTTGCTGAGGATGGTTTTCGTATGCACATAGAGTCACAGTTTTTGACAGTGTACCTTGATTTGCATCAATTAAAATGCACACAACATTTTTCTGTAAGGAACTGTCTTATTTGATAGGTAAGCTGTGGAAATGGAACAAATCTTCTGTTAATCTTCTGTGAGATTCTATGGGTTGGCACTATCTCATGTAGATAGGCACCTGGCCTTTGTGTCTTAAGTCCTTCTGATAGTGGAATGCTCCAGTATGAGCATCTTTACTTGTTTTCCTTTCATTCTCATTCAGTATTAATCTACATTTTGTATTTTTCTTCTTTACAATTTTCCCTATGAAGTTCAATTACTTCAGCTTTTGGGTGTATATAAAAGCACTATTTAACACAAGGGATGGTTCTCTGGGTTCCCAGATAAGACCGTTGTGAAGGCAGGCCCTTTTCTGAGTGGGATCAATCTAGTTTCATCTTTGGATATATTCCACTTGGATTTTCTGACTCTAAAGACAGTGGGAAAAATAGTGACGGAAGCATGTAGATGCCTGATTGTTTGGCTCTTGTGCAAGAAGCCCACTAAATATTGGTAACTGCTTTGTTTTCAGTTCCTGTGTTCTGCAATAGATTAGCTACAAGAACAGATTATCTGCAGTTTATCTAAAAATTCATTGTACTGCTTACTTTTCTTTCTGATTATAAAGTAGAAATGAAGAAGTCCTGTTGGGGCTAATACTCTTAGGCATTATAAATAATCCTGAAACTGATTTGACATGTCATTTCTAGTGCCTTCTGGCAAAATTTAAATAAGCCTAACATCCATGCAGGTCTGCATGATTCTTCTCTGGAGATACATAAGGAACATTTGAAACTGTTGACACAGAGCCTATTTTGTTGCTATCAGGGGAATGATAGTGTGCAATTAGATTCTCAAGTAATTGCAGTCTTCAACATAGAAAATGGAAAGCACATTTGAGCTTTTTGCATGTTAATCCTGGCAACTTCCATGCTTTTTTTCAATACCTGTGATTTCTTCTACAAAATAGGCAGATGTTTATCAGTAGACAAGTCTTCTTTCTTGGTGTTAGTTCTTTAACTTCACTTAACCTAATTTAAGCCCTCGTAATTTGGAGTTGTTCACCTCTCTTTTTATTTTTGTCTCATGTCTGACTTAATTTTTTGACCCTTATGAGAAAACAGTCCTGGGTTGCTGCCCTTCTGAGTTTATTTACCATGTATATCCAGGTATTTCAGGTAGTCCTGAAAATATTTGAAATCATTTCATGAAGTCAGTGATGTCATGTTGTTTATAATATAGAAGAACATCATCTTCAATTATCCCTTTGCAAAATTCATACCTTTAATTAGAGGACGAACTTGCACTGAATTAAAAAAAAAACAAATAAATTTCTTTCTTTTCTAAGTCCAGATCAAAGTCTAGACTGTGGTTTTCATTGGCTGTGGAATCACTACAGTTACACTAAACCTAAAAAACTGTTCATTTGTATCATAACCCTCTTTTATAATGTGCTACCATTGTAGCAGCACTTTCACATGGGTTCCCTAGCACTTGCTGAAACTGTAATCCAGTGCTTTAAATTACAAAGTCAACCTCTTACGTTCATCTTCTACTTCTCCAAAGTTCACTCTGATTTCAGCCTTTTGCTTAAAACAACCATCAGGGAGGAAAGGCCATTGAATATGTTCTAAAAATACTTAATTCTGAACACGAAAGACTCCCGTGTTTGCAAGAATTCAGTTCTTGTCTGTAATGCATAAATAGCTTAAAACATACACATTTTAAATTAATTACAAAAAGGTGCTAGATTCAGTGTTAAAATGCCTGTTTGGGTTTTGTCTTCAAGGGTTAATATGTCCAAATGATTTGTCTTGAAAATGCATCTTCTCTGTTCAGCTCTCAATAATTCTTTTAACAGTAGCAGCTTGTTATGTTGTTAGATTTTTAGCTTTCAAAATTAGAGCAATTTCTTAGGGCTAAGAATTGCCGTGGAGTATTCATGGATGCCTGTCCAGCTGCTGTATGCATTCAAGAAAACAAGCTCTGAGAATATGTTGTGTGCAGCAGCATCTCACTTGCTTTGCATGTGAGCATGTAGAAGTCAAGACTGGTAAAGTACACAGAATGTTGTTAGAGTGCCTACAATGCTGCAGTCCTACTGTGCATTTGGAGCCAGCTTCTCACATCTGGTTAACAGCTGTAAAGTTCATCTCACTTTTCACTAGAAAAAAAAAATCAAAGAAAAACAACATCTGCTCTAGGGTTTTTTTCCCCAGCTAATAAAACCAGGGTTTTACCTTAGGTGAAAAATAAAATGTACTCTGATTTTCTAAAAATTTTATCATCTGCCTATTTCTAGAAACAGATTTAGTCAGGATCCACTGCAGCAACCTTTAACCATGTTGGTGCAGGGATGTAGATTGTCTAAAAATATGCCCCTGAAATCAATACTGCCTTGCTGTCAGGAATTCATGGTGGATATATCCTACTAACTCAGCTTCCCAGCTGACCTCCTGCTTTTCTGGTAGGCAATGTAATTAATACATGCAATTCAGAGAGTCCTGAACCTGCAGCAAAGCATAAAGAGACTCCTACATAGCCAGCAAATTATGAGCAGGCTTTCTCTGAGTTCTAAGTATCCATTGGGCTTTTATTTTAATAAATGCAACTCTTATAGTAGTCTGGAAAAGACATAAAGCAGCAACTTCGATGCACTACGAGTAGTTGCTGTTTGCTCCACTATTGCAGTTTCCCTTGTAAGCATTTTTGCTGTAATATGCAGCATTTTTAGCCACATAATGTTCTGTAGTGTAGTCTTAGAAACTGACCAGAGCAAACAGTCCTGTTTATTTGCAAGGAAAACTATACTTTCCTGGGTACTGACATAAAGTGTGGAAAGTCATTTTTGCACAAGCAAATAGGAAAATGAAATTAATTTGTTTGTAGATGCTGTGCATCTGCAGTATCAGATATTACTGGGAACCAGAAACATTTCAGGTGCAGGGGAGTCCTAGATCCATGCTGGAGTAAGAAATAGGCCACACAAAATCCTCCACTGCTCCTCAGGTCTTCCTGTATCACCACAGGCAAGCAGAGAACCTTCAACACTATCCAGCAAAGCTAGTGATGTACCTATGTGCATGTGCAGTCATCTGGTGCTATGAAATTAGACCACTAACCATTTTGTCTTAGAAATTGCTACATCCTAAACAGAAGCTCACTGGTACCCTCGAGTACAAATGCGAGTACAAAAAACATAATCTGGACAGCTGTTACAGGATTTGTAGCAGCTGTTTCACTATAAAGCACATTCAAAATCAACAGCCATTTCACAGAATTTCATAGGGAAATTACACTGTTAACTCCCTTGGTAGGACAAGCTCCTAGTAAACAACTTCAAATCTTCACAAAGCCCAAGATATGGAGGAGAATCCCTACACCCTTTTCCTTTTTTCTCTCATTTGCTTTGATCAGAGCTAGTTTCCATTCCCTATATCCTTTTCCCCAAATGGAACTTTGCAATCCTTGCTGTAGGCTCTGTAATGCAATCTGTGCTTTCTGATGTAATGTATAGTTCCCTAAGGCTGTCAGCAACTTTTTTGTTCTGTACTAAGACAGTATCAGCAAGAAATTAATGAGCAATCACTGATGTTGTGGCATCGTGAGCTACACTTCATAATGAAAAGGTAAAGAACTCATGGTGGGAAAGAAATACCTAAACACCTGAACAATTTTGGGTTAGTATCTCACAAAGACTTAAGGGACCAAGACCAGGATTTCACTTGTATTTCTTGTTATCCAAAGTAGCCACATACAGCTGACAAAAGATACTTAGTAAGACACAAACAAACAATGCACTTGCAGGAGTAAAAAGAGGAAAAAGGGGAGTATGAGAGAGAAGAAGATGTAAGGGACAGAGTGCAGATGTTTTATGTGTAATTGCTAGGTCTAATACCAATCTAATACACCTAATATTGGTATACCTAATTTTGGTAAGTAGTGGGTGGTTGTCTTGGAGTTATTCTATGAGTAACCCTGTGAACTAGTTTCTCCTCTGTGAAATACTGTATTTTATACCCTGCTCTGACTAACCTTTATTTTGTGTGATATCTGATGCAGAAATACTTAGCAAAAGGAAGTTACTTTAGTTGAAATAATCCAGAGCAGTCATACTGTCTCAGAGTGCCATGATATTTCTACTACTGACTTACCCCTATTAGTTTAGTATGGAAAGGAGGAGGAGGTGGTACAATAAAATCGATATGTGGATGTCTTGAATACTTCTCTTGAGAGTTTGGGGTTTTTAAATTATATTCTTCTGCTTTCATTTCCTGAGATGTTTGTGCCTACTCTTACACATTCCTACACAATTGTGCTATGTCAGGCAGTAGTCCCCTAAGCTGTCAGAGCTGATCTTGAAGAACTGAGGCCTTTCAACCTGTCAGACTTAATTTTACTCTGATTTCCTGTAGTCCATATCCTGTACATAGGTAAAAAAACCCCAAGCTAACCAAAATCAAACAAAAATAAACAACACACAAACACCAAAGCAAACAGAACTAATAAAAAGAAAAAAACAAATTCAACAACCAGACCCAAAGCACCAGGTTAGGACTTCTGGGGGGTTTTTTCTCTATCTTTTCAATATTTAATGCAAAAGAGAATGATACCTAAGTACCTTAACATCCCTTTCACTGCCCAAATTCAGTAATGTAATCAGTTATTCTCAGCTAGAGACAATTCTGACAAGAATTTTACTGTTAATCATCCATATGACGTGGGTCCTTTTCACACGATTTCTTTTTGCATATATAGCAAAGCTTTCACACATACAGAGCAAACACAGTTGTCTTTAACAATTGCTTGGGCAGTTCTTCTTTTTGTAAGAAACAAGTCCAAATGCACTCAACAACTGCAACAAAACAAGTTTTCATTGTTGGCATCAGTCTATTTGTGTTTTTTTCAGAGATCCATATGCATTTTCTCTAACCTTTGTGAGACAAAATAACGTCCAGAAGTTATGTACTCAGCTTGAATCACACTGTGTAATGAAAATTATTATGCCTTTTCTTTCTTTTGGCTAGCTGTCCTAACTTCCTCTGTTTTCCTCATCTACCACTTTTCATTTATGTTTATAATTTTATAAGTATCACGTGTTGATATTTTATTTGCATATGTCATATGTGTCTTTATTTCATCTACTCTATTGCCTTTTTACATTCCTCACCAGGACTGAGCATGCCATTGTGAGAGCAGAGGTCCACTGCCTGCAAATCAACCTCCACAGATTATGCCTTTTACAACACTTCAGTGAATTTTTTTTTATTTTCTAAAATACTAATCATCTCTCAATGCATAGTGCAAGAATTATAACAACATCAACAAGCAAGGAAATATTCCAAAAGTATCCAAAGACTTAGTAGGTGATATAGAAACATATCTAACAACTATAGAAAGAACTCAATGCACCTAATCTCCTAAATTATATCACAGCTAGCAAGCTGGCCAGTTCTAAGCATATTTCTGGACTCTGAACTTGGGCAGTGATCTTGCTTATGGTGATTAATTGTTGTAGTGACACTTGTGCTTTTGGGTTGTGCCATCTGAAATTCTCAAGAACTTCCAGGATCAGCAGTGGAAAAGGACCATGTGGTTTGTGTGCTGGTATTAGCTAGGAGCAAAATTAGTCTTTGAGAAGAGAGTCAAAGTAGAATGTAAGCAGAAGCAATGCATTTTCAGATTTAGATGCAGCATAGGCTGTAGTGGGAGACAGCAAGTGAGCAAAGCTGCAGACTTACCATCATGTGAACAAAGCCGCATTAATAAGTAAACCAAGAACCTTAAGTCTGCTGTCCACACATTTCTGATGTTGCATATCCATCTACCTGGTATCTCATCATTTTTTTTTAATGAAACAACTAATTATTTTCTAGGAAACACATAGATATTTAAAACCCACCATGATTTAGCTAATTAGTCCCTCAGGACATCCCAGAGAGTAAACAAATTAACCAGCAGTTTCCCCAGTTGAAACCTGCAATTTTTCTCTGTTTCTTTGATCACTGTAATTACCAAAGGAATTAATGTTATTGATGCTGTTATTTGACTGCCTTAAAACATCCACATGTGGAGTACAAGGTCATTATAGTTATATACTAGATGTGTAATTAATAAATTCATTGGGCTAGCTCAGAAAACACTTTTTTTTTATGGATCCAGGGAGTGGGGAGTGCTGAGCAGCCACAGAGAAGAGAACTACCTTTCCACAAATTGGTTTTGCATTTTTGCAGATGAGATCTTGCTCCCAAATGTTTGCATGTACATTTCTGGAAACTTTGCATGGATAGGTTTCCTATTCTAAGGCCAGTGTAAGTACCTGTACTCAGTTGTAGTGAAAAAATGCCCAAAAATACCACTGTTGTCCCATGGACTTCTAACTAGCAGCTGCAAACCAACAGTACTTGAGTAGATGTGACGTACTGATAAGAAATAATTTTATACGTATATTTATGCAGCATTCTCTTATACAGGCTGATGGAAGCAGATGTGTGGCTCTTCTGTAAATACCAACTAACTGGGATTCCTTTTCCTCTTTTCTGTTCCTGGATGCAATTTGTATAATTGTACTTTATATCACATTATCTGTGACACTTCATTTTTTTCCCTTCAATTTTCCTGAACCCATTACTTCAGACATCAGCATTACATCACAGTCTAATCATCCTCGCAGAAACACTGAAAAATGTCAGCCCAGGGTTGAAATTGGGAATGGTCAGGGCTTTGATTCAATTCAGATCAGATTTAAGAGAGCCCTCTAATAAGATTTCATTGCAAGTAATAGACAATCTGGGAAACTGGTAGCCCCAGAAGAAACAAAAGTGTTAGCTCCCAAATGACCATCACTGTGCTGGCCCTACCTCACCATGCTGAGGGTCATATGATCAGGTGGTTGAGCATATCATGTAATAGATTTTACATCTCTCAAAATATTGCTAATATCATTCTGAATATTTGTAGAGAACTTTAAAAAAGCACTCAGTAGCCAGTAGGTTGAACTGCAGGCAGGCAACAGTCCAGAAAAGGTAATATAAAAAACCAAATACCTTTTGCTATATTAGAAATTTAGAATAGAGAGTTCTTTTCCCCAGGAGGAGGTTTCTCTGGGAAATAGCTGAGGGAAGAGATTGATCTTCCTTATTACTGTTGAGTTTCCTTAATTTCCTGTTTTGTTTGATTCCATTGCTTGGAAAGAAACAATTCTTGAAGTTGTTTCAGGATGTTTCTGAGATGAGCAGATGCCTGTATACACTACTTTCTGAGGTAGCATTTATAGTCAGATTTTTTATATGACTTTCTATGGATCTATGTTTCTGAGCAGGCATTTTTCTGGATAAGAACTATGTGAAAGATTTCACCATCTGCTTTTTACCCAGGATAAACAGAAAAGAATACTTTTTCTTACAGAGGCTTTAGGAGTTGCAATGGATGCTCCCATTTCCCCCCTGCATAGGCATGCAGAAGGTCACTAAATAATCGCTAGTGTGCATGTTCTCATAGATGTGTGTATCTGTGCCTGGCTCAAATCCAATCCACATCATTTTTAGTGGAGTGTGACATCCTTATCTGTAGCACTGGAGATAAGGGGGTGTGTAGGCTGACAATTTATCTCAAAAATAGAGATATTTTCAAGCTGTGTTAAGACTTATGTGACCTCATTGTAACACTTGGAACTGAAAATAATGGTTACATGGCTGTGTCTGCAATCTATGACACAGATTGGTCCCCAGTCTGGAAACCGGTGTCGCAGTAGAGACGGACACACAACACGCCTATAATCCAAGGACAGAAAAGTTTTTTATTATTCTCTGTTAGTACTCTTGCACCTTCTTCACAGCTACTGTGGTTTGTTGTGATTGGCTGCTTAGCAAACAATGACAGGGCTGTCTACAAAACAAGGACCATTCAAACAGTAATACAATTAGCTTTACAAGCAATTAGTTGCATACTGTAAGTTCCTTCTGGTGCACTCTTGATGTTCCACAGCAAGAACATCTTCTCCTTGTGTGCAGAACATCTTCTTTGGTTATCTTCTTGGCCATCATGGTGGTTTTCATTGTGGCTGTAGATTCTCATGGAGTTTTCTCACAGGTAGATTTAGACTGTTTTTATGTCAACCTCTGTGAGGCTTTCAGACCAGCTGTCAGCCTCATCAAACCCCATAAACTGGAGTTTCTAACATAACGTCATCACAGTCTCAAAGGCTATGGCCAGAGGTCTGTATAATTCACCTGTTGGTTCCTGATACGTTTGTGTACAATGGAGGAAAAAATGTGTAAATTGCTATACTTTTATAGGTTTGGCCAGACGGCCATGGTCTTTTTTTCTTTTTTTTTTTTTTTTAAGGGTATACCTTTCAACAGTTTTACTAAGCTAAAGCCAGCCTAGATGATGCATGATGAATCAGAAAAGACGCAAGGGGATGAGTGGATTTCAATCTTTCATGCTATTGACAATTGACAGGACCTAGACACCACTTTCTCATCTTATTGGCTCAAGTTTTCTCCCACTGTTGGCCAGATGCCACGTTCCAGAGCTGCTCATTTTTCTGAAACTGATTTTTTTCAGGCCATAACACTTTTATGCTTACTTTAGTGTTCTGAAACCATTTTATAAAGAATTTATGCATGCTTAATGATAATAAAAATTCTTTACAGAAGGTTTATTTATAAAAACATTAACCTTTATGGATATTGCATGCATGCAGCTGATTTAAAAATTAGGTCAGCTGTTTAAATGTCAAACTGCATCCTTCTTGACTGAGTCTGAAATTTTGACTTAAATTACTAGCTCCATACTAGCCTTCTACTTGTACTGAATTTGTGCATGAACTTTACTAGAAGATACTCATTATAATTTCTGTAGAAACAGTCAATTTGCCTTTTAGTACCAGACATAAGCAAAAGTTCTCATGAGATTAAAAAAGTCATTTGGATATATTTGCCCTTTTGTACAAACACCTATTCTACATCATTCAAAAATGAAAATGTGGTTCTTGTTGTTGGGTTCTGGTTGTTGTTCTTTTCCCCTAACAGCTGTTTAAAAAAAAAGAAAGATTACTTTAGTAAAGATGATAAATATTATGCAATACACTGTTCCATTATGTGTGGAGTGCTTTCTGGAAAAATTATAGTAGCTTCCAAGGATGTAAGAATCCCTGGTATTGAAAGATAATTTTCCCTTGAGAGTTGAAGGACCCCCAGTACATTGTTCATAAAGTAAATTCTTCAGTTATGGCTTGGAGTTCAAACCACTTCAACTTTTCTTCAAGTACCATGAAAGCAGTCTTGCAATCTTCTACAGAAATCTGTTCTGCAATTCAGCCATGAAGTATCTTAGGAGAGGCTGAGTGAAAAATAACCCTGTTCTATAGACTGTGTATCAACAAGCATCTGAAGAGAAGGAGTTTTAACAAGAGTTCAATTTTTTAGGTCATTCTGTATAAACAATTTGATAATAGAAGTAAATGCAATTATTTGCCCTTTCCCCCTTCACAATATAAAGGTAAAGGAAATAAGTATATGATTTGGCATCTTATTGTATTGCAATGGTAGCTGAAGATATATAAATAATTAGATACATAAGTCCTGTCTGTCTCACTCTAGAGTGGATATTTACAATATCTTGCTGTAAGCAGTTAACTTGGATAATCTGAAACACTCTCCAGAGAACTTACTGTACAAAGACCTTGAAACAAGACCATGAAAACTATAAGCCTCAAAAAGAAAAACTGTCATTGTCATCTTCCCTAGGTGCCTCTGCTATGACTGCTTTCTTCTTCCTAGCACAAAAATCACTACAGAATAAGGAATGTGGAAACCCATATGGTACTATTCTGGGCACGGTTAGAACCAGAACTTCAGTTTCTTAGGGGTTAAAATATCTCTGTTATTTACCATGTAGTTCTGTTTCTGAGAGTGCACTGAGCATCCCAATCCCAATACTTCCAAATGTTCAAGCATCTGTCTTGGTGTTTGGTGTTTTAATGTTACCAAATCGAAACGTATTTTTCTGGAATAACAGAGGAGCAGACACAAACCAAACACAATATTTCCATGTCTGGCTTCTTTTCTCTTCAAAAATTCAGTAACTAGAAGGCTTACCCAGGGTGTGGGAGTACTGTGGCCAGCTAACCCTTCAGTCTGAGGCAGTTAAGCATTGACTTCCTCTTGAGGGGTGAATACAACAAGTTAGGGGTGTATCAACAAGTCAGAAGTTGCTCGTGTTCATACCCCTTCCATTTTGCATATAACTGCCAAATAGCCTATAGTCAGAAAACAAAAACAGGAGTGAATGTAATCATCTTGCCTAGTGATGAGTGATTGACTCAAAAGAAGAGTAGACCTAATTTCCAGTCTCTGCTCTTGTTATTCAAGCGTCTTATCTAATGTATTTCATTTGCATTCAGCTGAGAGCAGCTATTGTTAATTTCCAAGCAGCAAGACCTTTGAGATTTTCAAGTGACAGAAGAATGTTTTGCTTGAAAACAGCAGAGTATAAACAGAGCATGTGAATACGAGAGGTAGATTGCACATGCCATTTAGTGCTTCTGCAAATGTAACCTTGTTTGTGCATTGTTCCAACAAAGTGATTTTTCTTTTGTATTGTTGTAATTATTGTGTATTATTTATAAGATAATTTTTGTAGGAGTTCATTTTTTTATACTTTAGCAAAGGTCTTCTCGTGCTTTCAAAAAAATTTAGGACATACGAGTGATTCTTAACAGATGTGCTTTCAAATTACATAATTAATGAAAAATATTTCTATTCACGGTACACAAACACAAAGATAAGATGCATCTTTCCTTGTTTTCTCCCTAAGCATGAATTTCAGAATGCATCCCTTGAAGAACATAATCGTATTTTCTGGTAGTGCAGTCTTATATCTATAAAGGGATGAGGAAAAAGAAGAAGAGTATGTTGCCAGGCGAAGGCAAGCTGATTGTGCTGTTTTGATAAGCTGCAATAAAAGTCCCATGACTAGATGTTTGTTTGGGTGAGGGGGTTTTTTTCCAGTCAAATTCATACTTTTCATTCTTGTTTCTGTTACCTAAGCAATACATTTCAATGCATTGGCTGTTTTAGGGTTTTGTGGTCTGAAGGTTAGGCTGATGGTGAAGAGCTCAAAAAGGTTCACTTCCTTGCTCTGAGTTCTCAGTGATCCCAGAAAATTTGCCAGCCCCTAGCCCAAATGCTATATTTCTTGCTTACTCTCATCTTGGCGAATAAGGAACATACAGAAAATAAGGAACATACTCCTTATGTACTCATGTATTAATGCAAGGACTACAGGAGTTGATGCAGTTTCAAGAGCAATTTTGCTGATCAGCGTATGCATAAAGAATTCACATATGAAATGTAAATTCCTAGATTTAAAAATTTCTTAAATCTGAACTGATGCTGCTTTTTTGTGGCACTTGGGTTAACATTATATCTTGTTTTGTTGTCTGCTTCTTTATTTTTTTTAAGCTTTATTTTCTACAAGTGATTATATCCTTGCCTATGTTTCTAAGGAGTACTTCCCCTTTTTAACTTAATGACAAATAGAATTAACTCCCTGTAGAATCTAATTACTTAAGGCTCACTCAGAGAAACTCACCCATCTTAAACTGAGCTTAAACTGACTTGCATATGAAACCTCAAGAAGCTGACCATGTGCTAGGCAAAGTACTGACCAGGAGATAATGCAGGTGATGGCAAAAAGTCCTTTCTCTTTCAAATAAGAGACTGTACCTTTTCGAAAGTAGTGGCTACACATTGCAAAGAAGAGCTTGCATTTCTACTTCCTGTGTCATAGACTGGAAGATTTTAGTGATGTCTTCAGAGAGAGAGAGAGAGACAACTAGAAGTTGAAGGTACTTCTAAAAAGATGTGTTCTGCTTAGAGGCTATATTCAGCTAATTGGTTCAGCTTCTGTGTTAGAAATTTAGCACCGCTAAAGGGTTTTGACTTTGTTACTGGCTGAGTCTATTTAAATGTTCTTCTGATGGGCCAGATTAGAAAGCCTGCACTTCTGCTTATGCTAACAAAAGGAAAGAATGTTTTCCAAAGTTTGTTTATGGGATGCTGTTGCATAGTTCACCCCAAATAACAACTCCAGAGAAACAGCTTAAACTTGGGACTAAACCAATCAGTCTATGAGGTCTCAGAAAGCCTTTACTTTCTCTGTATAAATAGAAGGAACTATAAAAATGCAGTGTCATCTGACCAGTTTCTAATATCTAAGTTGACACTTTAGTTACAACAACCCACTTAATGCCACTTCTGTCTTTGTCTCTCAGAGTCACCCTGGTAGCCTCTATGATGTTCTGCTTCAGCTGCCTTTATTAAAGAATATTCTTCTTTCTTTCACCTCTCTCAGTTGTGAATGAACTGGATTTTACTACAAATACATAGCATCTGCTAAGTTTCTAAAAAAATCATGGACAGACAATAAAAGGGGGCTACAAAGGAAGATGGTAAGCCTGCAGGTTAGGGACCTGACTGAAATGCAAAAAATGAAGTTGCTATGGACTTCATCAGACCTAGCTAGGCTTTCAAATGTTCCTTTCAGACTAGAGATTCAAGAGAAGAATGAGTCCTTCTGTTTTCTAAATAAATATGTTCTGCAAGTAAGAAGCACTAAACTCTGTTTCTGAGGGAATTGTCTGTTTAAACAGCTTGCATGTGTACGTGTAGCGAACATGAAATTTTGCTGTAATACTATACATAGTTCAACCTATGTTGATCAGTTTCTATTAAATGCCTGCATCCTAACATATACCTGTAATATATTTTTAGTAAATTTAACATGGTCTTTACACCATCTCTATAAAAGTTACTTTCTTAAAAGAAAAAAACAAATTAAAAATAGAACATTTAGTGTCTCCAGGTCTAAAGCACTTTTTACTGT
>VZTZ01046953.1:0-11796 GCA_013400955.1 Drymodes brunneopygia | reverse complement strand
GATGACTGATGCTGAATTAGCATCGGCTTGCTCACATAGCATTGCATCTTCTGAGGAGCTGTGGCACCCCTGCCATCACAACCCCTGGAATCACCAGTCCTTCCCCATGGCATGACATCTCCTTCTCCAAGCTTCCTTGGCTATTTCTAAGTTTCTGCTTTGACTGTGTTATCTCGTCTTGCTGCTTTCCAGGATAATCCAGAGTTTAATGTGTCTGGGTTTTGAATAGAGTGAGAAGGGGCAAAGTAAAGATCAAAAAAAGTCAATAAACCTGATGGACAGGGGAGGCATCTGCACAGCGAGACAATGCCCTTTTTATTTAGTCATGTCTTACAACACAGCTACCACATCATAAATTCAGAGACACATGTTTGTAGAGAGAGGTCCTCATAGATATTTTATTTATAATTGATTTTAATATCTTCCACTCAGGTCTTCTGCTGTTTGAGTGATAGGCAAGTTGCAAAATATATCACTCAAGACTTAGGGAATTGCGCAATTAAACCTGTTTCTGTGTCCTTTGTGTTCAAAATTGATTAATAACAGTAAGATACACCAACATCGTGCTTTTCAGATAAAAGACAGTTAGATAATGTCAATAAATTCACAAATCTCATTGGCATTGCTTCCCTGTATGAAGAGTACACATAAGCATAAATGTAATTTTTTTCTTACTAGGAGGAACAGAATGAAAAGTCTGTTNCCCATGTCCCTTTCCTGTGGCACTGCTCTCCACCCTCTCATTCCCCACTCTGTCCACACATCCAGGGTTGCCCCATCTCAGGTGCAGAATCTGGCACCTGCCCTTGTTGAGCTTCATACAGTTGGTGAATGCCCAGCCCTCTGATTTGTCTAGGTTCTTCTGCAGGGCCTCCCTGCCTTTCAGGTAGTCAGCAGCTCCTCCCAGTTTTTCGTATCATTGGCAAACTTACTTAGTATGCCTTTGAGTCCTGCATCCAGTTCTTTAATAAAGATGTTGATGAGCACTGGCCCCACGATGGAGACCTGCAGAACCTCAGAGACCAGCTGCCAGTCTGATGCCACCCCAATCACTGTAACCCTTCGTGCCTGACCTGCGAGTCAGTTGCTTATACCCATCACATGATGTGTTTATCCATCTGTGGGTTGGACATTTGAAGGATGTTGTGAAAGACAGTATCAAAAACTTTACTGAAATCCAATAAGATTACTTCAACCGGCTCCCCTTGATCAACCAGGTAGGTTGCTTTGTTATAAAAGGAAGCTAAGTCTGACAAGCAGGATTTTCCCCTTATGAACCTGTGCTAGCTGTGGCTGATAACCACGTTGTCCTTCACATGTTTTTCAATAACTCCCAGAATAATCTTCCTCATATGATTATGCTATGATTTTCAGGTCATGACAATCATGACATGACATAATTTAATTAGTTTGTCTTGCAGTGAACTTGCAAACACCATATGGAATTTGAATAAAAGCCCACAACAGTTTAAAAACATTGCAAAGATCCAGGTTGCTTTAGTGCCACTGGTAATATCAGTGGGGCTCCTGAAAACATTTACTCAGTGCTTGCCATCAGCTAGGTAGTTAAACAAGGAATTGGAAGTTATCTGAAATGTATAAATTCCAAGAGGAGCTTGTATTTTGTCTATTTATGAAGCCATTATGCGCCCACCCCCTCAGAGCAAGCTGAAGGATGTTGTTTCAAAAAAGATATGCTAGAGTTAGAAAGGCAACAGAAGGGATAGGGAATAACTTTCACCTTGAGGAAAAAACCAACCTGGGGACTAGGACATTTCAGATGGAAAAAGAGAAAACTGAAGTGGGAACATAAGAGGCCTGCTAAAGGGAGAGCAGGACCGAGAAGGAAAATCAGGAGCGATCGTTCACCATCAAGTTGCAAGAGTAAGTGGTACTGAGTGAAATTATTAGACAATGTTTAAAACAAACGAAAAGCAATACTTTTTTGCTCAATGCATAATCATATTCGGAACTCATTGGTGCAAGATTTCATGGACCTTGATAGTATAAATGTGTTCAGAAAGGCATGAAACAAATCTACTGAAGGATGCAGCATCTGACTCAGCAAGCACTTTTACCACGAATTGCCAGAGGCTCACAGGGGGAAGATCCTTCTGGATACAGCCCATTTCTTACAACCCCCCTTAAACATCTGAGTTAGGACATTATCAGAGAAAGCCTGATCTAGATGACCCACCTTTGGTCTCCTTCAGTATTGTCACTTTTATGAGTTCAGGAATAAAGGAAGCAGCAATATTTCAGTGAAGGAGAAAAAAAAAATCAGTGCAAGGGGCTTCTGTGTTCATGAGTGCCAATAGTATACAGGCTTTAGCTCTTCACTTTAATAAAGTGAAACTTCTTGTACTGTAGGTCCGGTTTTTTTCTTCTAAGCATGAAAACAGGCTTTACATTGTCATTCATATCACACTTTTTAGAATGAGACACAGTTTATCTTTTAATAAGAGCACTGTTCTGAGAGGAATCACATAAGGGGCTGTTCGAAAGCTGTGGAGGAAATGGACTGCATGTCCCTACTAAACCAAAACGGCTAGATCCTTGATCTCTAGCACTGTTCCCAGGCAGCCAGTGCTAGGCAGAAGCCAGCCTGGGGACTGCCCAGTGGTGCTGGTGCCTGGTGTGGCTCTTCTGGGCCTCTGTGGTGGGTTTGCAGCCATCCACTAGCACACTTCCATCCCAGGTGGCTTCTTCCCTGGAGAGGTGGAGACCAGGGCCAACCCACACAGCAGCTTCCACTAGGGGCCACTGTTACATTCAGGAGGAAGAGGAGGAGGAGGAGGAAGAGAAAGAAGAGAGAAGAGTTCAGAAAGCATCAGTCTTGAGGGTTTATTTCCAGGCATGAGGACATCTGTCTGTAAAGGCTTGGTGAATGTGGATGAAGTACCACTGTTTCTGCTGGGGCACACAAGAGAAAAAGGATGGCCACTGGGAGCTGCAGGGGCTGGTTTTCTTCCACCTCAGATGCTACTGGTGGGCACTGAAAAGTCACCACTCTTTCCAAACCCTTCTCCCTGAACCATATACACTTAGAAGAGCAGCAGATCCTTCATTCCTGAGGGAACATCTGAAGGTGAAATGTCCTGTGCACAGCAATTCAGAGAGGAAGCAGTGCATGTTACACAACAATGAAGTTCTATTTACAAATATCTATGAAATTTGAAGCTTCCAGTTTGGACCTAAGGAAAGGCTTGTGTGCCTAGAAGCTTGTTTGTGTTTTTCAGCAATACTGGTTGATTTCATAATATACAATATTACCTTCCCAACTTGCCCTTCTTTATCCTTAGACCATGGCAACGACAGCACTACTAAATATAATATTGAGACTTGGCAAAATATATTTTTAACTCCATAGTTTCACATGAACCATGTCTTCCCTTGCTTGCATGGGCTACTTGCAGCTTTCTAGAGCTTCAGTATGAGCAAAGCTGAACTTAGAGGGCCAGAGAGTAATTGTATCAATGGATACTTCTGGGGAATTCACTCCAAAGTTTCAAATTCTTTCAGGAATGCCTCCTGGCAGAGATGAGAAGACTGGATATTAACCTTGATGGATAAAATGAGAGACCTCAAACTCTACATGCCCTCATGGAGAAGAAATGCCTCCTCTACAGACTTAGAGAAATATTCAAGGAAAATGTCAAAATATATAAAACCATTTTCTGACCACCGCACCCCTCAGCAATTCTACTTTCACCCAGAACCGAAAGAAATTAATTATTCCCCAGAAACAAATGTTATTCTGCTATTTGTAAAATGCTACGGGATGGGAAGTTAGTCCCCTTCTACCATGGAGTCCTTAGAGGGGATCAAGTAGCCTGTGTTTATTTATCTTTACTAGCATAACCGGCTGTCAGTGGATTATCTCCCTCTGTCATCGATACGGCTTCTTTTCACCATCAGGCAGCTGCAGGAGCAGCAGAGATTTTTTTTTCCCCTGATTTTTGGCTTGTTAGTTAATTGTGTCTCTCACTTTTGGTTGAGGGAGTGAACTGCTTGGTGGGGAATCTGCCCCTGAGGCCAGTCTGTCCTGCTTCTCTGCTATGCAACTGAAAAATTTAGAGGCTTCTTCTTTGTTTCAATGGTGAGACAAAAATGGTATAATCAGATAGATAAACAATAGTGTCATTTTGCACCCTTTGACTCAAGATACTGCTGCCCCATAGATGTGCTTTGAAATGATACAGGCATGGGACCTCATGGTGGGAAGTGGGGGGATTTTCCACTGCAAGGTAGGATTGTCCCAGATGTACAGTGTTGGCCACAGTACAGCAGCATCGACACCTGATTCAGATGAGAATGATTTGGCACTGTACACATTTTTTGGCACAGTTAAGGAAAAGACAGACTATTTCCACCCCTAGAAACTTAATATACAGCATCAGCATTAACAAACTCCAGCTCTTAGCTCTGTCTGAATCTGCATGCAGACAGAAAACATGCACCTGTCTTCTGCTACTGCCACCCGCAAACCTGGGATTAACATCTGCAGGGGGGATATGCCTGTGCTCAGCACAGAGCGTGCAGCATTAGGATTATTCAGATATGGGCCTTATCTTCACATGGGAGAAGAAACTAAATACAGTAAAAAGGAGTCCTCCACAATGCCAACTTTCCACATTGCCAAAGCTTCTTTCTGCACTACCACAGTTTAGTGCATGCAGGAGGCTCTGTTCTATTGACTTCAGATGGGACCATCTCTAGTTGGAGACCCCAAGTGGCGTGGGGTGAGAAAGGTCCCTGTGATACTTTCATTTGTGAGGATCTAGGATAACTCAGCAGTGTGTGGGCTGGAGTGGGGGGGTGGTGCCTGGGTGGTACACCTGCATTTGGAGTGGTCCACAGTAATTTGAAGGCTGAGATTCCTTTGCATTTTAAGGTGGGGACAGGTCATCTCAATTAAAAGTGGACTGAGATGCTTCTTTTAGGACCAGAAAGATGGATGATGCTTCAAGAAAAACACCTCTGGCTGCCACAACTGAGAAGTGTCCCTTAAGCTTCCATTTGGAGTGATGTGGGACATCTCAGTTTGGCATTGACAGGATGCCTCAGATTCACTGTGGAGCATTGATTCTGTGAGAGGCATATAAGGGGCACTCAACATTCAGGGACCTCCAGATCTGAGTCCATTTGCCTCAATATGCCAGTACTGATGTTAAGGATACAACCATCTGGATGGGGAGTTAGCTTAAGAAACATCAGTTTTTGGGATGCGGGACTGCATGATATAGAAGGGACCAGAGAATTTCAGTTTGTGGAGAAGTTGCCCAAGGGCACCTTCATGTGTGGTGCCAGGTATGGTGGGTACCAGAAGGGCAGAGCTTGGAGGTCTTTGGGTATCTGGATTTGGGAGGGTACCTTGCAACTTAGGTGCAAGGCACATATGGTGCTGAGTGCCATCTCCCCTGTGTCTCTGGCTTCTTAATTTGGGAAGATCCATTATGCCTTCAACCCCTGTGAAAGCCCTGGTCCAAACAGTACTTCTAGCAATCTCTATGCAGTTGGAGGGAGGAGCATAAGAAAACATTCAAGTCCAAATTTATATGGGCTTTCTGTGTCTACACCCAGGCTTCGTGGGGCTTGGCCGAGGGGTGGTAAGTGGGCCTGAGCAGCATTTTTGGATATGTCAAGCTAGTGGTGAAAGCCAAGAGAGTGCTTGGTGTTGCATTACTTCCTGTGCTGGAGAGCAAGGTGAGGGCTTGCAAGCTACACTGAGGCTCAGAAAATGTCATGGTGAGGCACTGTCATTCCTGACAGGCTTCTTCCTTTAGAGGTCTGATACTGTGTTCAGTTCTGGGCCCCTCACTACAAAAAAGACATTGTGGTCAGTTCTGGGCTCCAGAGAAGGGCAACAGAGCTGGTGAAGGGTCTGGAGCACAAGTTGATGAGGAACAGCTGAGGGAGATGGGGGTGTTTAGCCTGGAGAAAAGAAGGCTCAGGGGTAACTTTATCACTCTCTACAACTACCTAAAAGGAGGTTATAATGAGGTGGGAGTTGGCCTTTTCTCCCAGGGAACAAGTGATAGGACAAGAGAAGATTGCATCAGGGAAGTTGCACCAGGTAAGGTTTATATTGGATATGAGTCAAAAATTTTCATGGAAAGAGTTGTAAAGCATTGGAACAGACTGCCCAGGGAAGTGGTGAAGTCACCATCTCTGGAAGTGTTCTAAAAGCATGTGGATCTAACAATTGAGGACAAGGTTTAATAGTGAACAGGGTTCTAGGTTCTACGTTGATGGTTGGATGATATTAAAGGTCTTTCATTCCTTTTTTTCCCTTCTCTTTCCCTTCAGACCTAAGTGCAAGAATACTCCTACCTTTAATTACTCTCTCCATGAATCTCCTTTTCTCCTGTCTCTTAATACATATTCTCTCTCACATCATTCTGCTTCCCCTTGTTCTTGTGTATGCACTTCCCTAGCTTCCCATCTCTTTCCCACCTGTGTCCTTGACATTTTTCTTTCCACTTTGCTGCCATTATCCCAATGAGTGTCCCTTCCTGCATTCCTTTTCCTCCATCCTCTTCCTTGCTCTCTTGCAACTTCCCTGGCTCCCAGGTTTCTCTTCTTGCTAGTGCCCCTCTCCAGCCCAAAATTCTCCAACTCTCACTCTATTTGTGGGAAGACTGGCTTGAGATATCCTGTGAGAGTGACAAGCCTAAAAAGAAGGACTTACAATGAGAAATCAAGAAGAACAAGCCACAAGGAAAGCTGAAGAAGTGAAGTGTGTCGGAAGAAAGTAAAATAAGGGAAATTAGATCAGGGAGGCAAAACCAGAGAGAAGAACTAAGAGTCACAAAAACTCCAAGACATGGTAAGGGGAGAGCAAATAACAAAATAAAACAGCTGGAAAACACAGTAGGAAAGATAAGGCTGCTCCTAGTTATCTAATGCTGTGGCAATGAGTCAGAATCAGTGAGTTTCTGATCACCTACTCAAATGTAAACAAATATTCCTTCATCTTTATTGCAGTGGTGCCCAAAGGGTGCCAGTCGCACAGCACAGCAGGTTTATTTGCACACAAGAGACCTCGCAACCCCTGGCAGCACTTCTGTAAGGCTAAGTCAAAGAGAAGGAGGAGGGTACAGCATACCTGCAAAGCTGTCAGGTGGGTGTCAGGCTGAGGGTTAATAACTGGTTGAGGTTTTCGAGGGTTTTTTTCCCACCAAACCTGAAACATATGAAGATTACCTGCTGGAAAGATGACGTAGTCTGACCTGCTGGAGCACTGCTCTGTGGAGAAGGAACTGTGGGTCCTGGTGAACACCAATCTGTCCATGCACCAGTAGTGCCTTTGTGACCAAGAAGGCCAATGGTATCTGGGGGGATATCAGGAAGAGCATCGCCAGCAGGTCAAGAGAGGTGATCCTACTCTACCCAGCCCTGATGAGGCTTAACGTGGAGCACCGGGTCGAGTTCTGGGCTCCTCAGTACAAGTGAGGCATGGATCTCCTAGTGTGGGTCCAGTGGAGGGCAACAAAAACGATTAAGGGACTAGAGCATCTCTCTTACGAGCAAAGACTGAGAGAGTTGGGCCTGTTCAGCCTCAAGAAGAGACAGCGGAGAGAGGGACCTCATCAATGCCTATCTGTCTGAAGGGAGGGTGTCAGAGGATGGAACCAGGCTCTTCTTGGTGCTGCCAAGCAATAGAACAAGAGGCAATGGGCAGAGACTGAAACACAGGAAGTTCCACATGCACATGAGAAACAACATTACCATGTGGGTGACCAAGCATTGTAACAGGTACCCCAGAGAGGTTCTGGAGTCTCCTTTCTTGGAGATACTCAAAAGCCAACTGGACACCATTCTGAGCAAAGAGCTCTTGGGCACCCTGCTTGAGCGGGAGGTTGGACTAGATCACCTCCAGTGGTCCCTTCCAACCTTCCCCATTCTGTGAAGATGTTTGCCCACAGGTGAGCCAGTGTGGCCACTCTGGCAGGAGAGCCTAGCCCTCATCAGCTCTGGTTCTTCTCTTTGGCCTGAGATATATCAAGCAGCTAGATATTCTGCTCTTCTTTGCTTTACTTCATGTAACTGAATCCTACACAGTTCCAAATAACTCTTACCTCATGTATTCAGTGAAGTCTGATCCCCATGTTTAGCTACATTAACTGGAGAAAAGTGCTAGAAAGACCCTTGTTAAAGATTATCGTATTCTTGGACTCTGAAGTCTCTAAGTTCTACCCATTTTTCTCATCTCTTTGGACCCAAACCACATGAAAATAAATTGTTATGATAAAGAGGGATTATGTTTTCAAGGTACACCTTGCCTATATCTGGCCATATGTCAGTGTGAGACTGCCTTACCCTTTATATTTGTCAGGAGAAGCTAAGTAAAGGTTGTATTAACTGCTATTTACCCTTGTCCTGTGGTATGCAGCCAGTGTGAAATTCAAAGACAATTCAGAATGCTGTCACCAGTCCTACTGATGGTATTTTGCACTCCCTTTAATCAGTACAAAGCAAATTGTACTTCGGGTGCTTAATTTTTTTCTAAAAATTAAGACGTTGAACATATTTACTTTTCAGCTTGCAACACTCCATCCCTCTGACGCAGTGGTTCTGACTTCCAGGGGGATGCCTTTCTAGAAATGTTTGTGCACAGCTGCTCATTGTACAAATATGCCCTTAGGATCCACTCGTAGTGAGTACCCTCCCCTTAAATCCATGTAAGTTGATTGTGAAGTAGAAGGGTCATTGAATATACTTTGGTCCTTTGCAATCAATCTCTGAACAGCAGAAAGTTTCCTTTGGCAGCACAAATCTGTTAGTTCCATCAGGAAGACAGCACAGATTGAGGCTGTTGGCACTTAATGTATGTAAATTGTCAGGAATTCCAATCCACACCAGCTCTTCAGCACTGTGCCCCACAAAGCACTGTGCCCCATGTCTCTCAAATCCAGCACAGTCTTGACCAACTCTTATTGACTGTTTCTAGCATGAACTAGGGAAGCCCTTACATAGATTTTAGCACTTGAAGGGATCACATCTGTTGCAATGGTGTATTTCAAACACGTAGCAGAAAACAGAAGAGCAAAGTGCAAGAAAAGTGATCTGCGTTCAGATCTTCTCTTTCCCAGTGGCTTGCTGCTGGTGCACTAGCCAAATCACTGGATTTCTCTGCCTCCTCTTCCTTATGCAAACAAGGGGAAGTGATACTTAGTCATTATTAGAACATCCAGGGATGCAAATTACTGTGTCAATGATTACTGTTTGTTCTCAAAATACATGCCATTTCCCTTTATCCCATTGACAACACTGGCTTAGTCACTTCCAATATTACAGAATCATAACCATTCATTCCTTCAGATAAAGTACTAAAAAAAACTGTGTCTCTGGTCTCGGAGAGGTGGGCCACTATTTAACTCACGTGTATGGGGGATCAAGTTGCTTAGATACTGGAGTGATGGAGGATATTAAGCACAGAGGTGACCAATAAACAGCACAAAAAAGTGCATAATATAATGAGGATATAGCAACTGCTTGTCTCATGTAACATCTGATGACTAATGAGTATTTGTAACTCATCTGCAAGAACAGCTTTACTTTCTTGCAATGATACTGATTGCATCAGGAACTTCATAGTAGTACAGAACAGTACATAAATTAAAATCATTAGACTGAGGGGATACACAGCTATTAGCACACATCAGCATGCTTTCTTGAATGTGGATTTTACAAAGTGGGAAATGTCTTCAAGAATCTACCTACATCTTTGTGGTTTTGCAAAGGCGTTTTTTGCTGCTATGTGTGTATTAGTGCCAACTTCTCCCTTGCTGAATTTGGAATTATAAAAAAAATCCTTGATCTTTGACTATATATTGTTACTGTAGCAAGGAAGGAAAATGTTTTATTGAAGCTTGCTGGAATTTTGAATGAGCTTTAATCACGGAGATACTGGAGACAATTACTCAGGCTGTGGCTACACACAAAATTGCAGCAATTGAACTGAAGATTGGAAACTAATAAAGCAGTTCAAGCCTGTAGAAAAATACATTTCTCATCTTAGGTCAGCATGGGCCTCACACACCTTTCTTTGCAGGTAAGGAGGAAGTAACAGCTGTTATTAATCTTGATTCTTACAAGGTTTGAACACCATTTCACACAACATTCTCCTACAAAAACAAAGAAAATACAGTTTCGATGAAAATTTTCATCAAGTAGGTGCTGGACTGGTTAAAAAAATAGTTTTAAAACCCAGTTATCTGGACTTAGAGGAATATTTGAATGGGATCCTTCCAACATCTGTGTGGAATCCATTTTATGCAGTATTTTCATTAACAACCTGTGACGAGGGAATAAAGAGTACTCATAAAATCTGCAGACATCATCTAGCTGGGAGAGGATGCAAACAGTTTGGCGGATGGACTGAAAATTCAAAATGATGTTGCTAAATTGGAGAAAATCAACGACTCAGTAAAGAAAAGTGCAAAGTGCTACACTTAAGAGGAAGAAATCAAAAGCACAAAGAGAAAATGGGGACTAAGTAGCCAGGCAGCAGTGCTGCAGAAAAGCAGCTCGGGGTGTCAGCCATGAACTGAACAGGAGTCAACAGTATGATGCTGTTCCAAAAAAAGGCTGAGCTAATGTGGGGTGCTGGGTGCTCAGTGCAGCAGATGATCAGTTTGCTCTTCCTGGCCTGGGGAATGACAGACACAAATAGAGAGTTTCACAGCCCAGCAGCAAACCTGAGAAGAGGTCTTTGGAAGATTAAGGATGTTTGTTTAAGATGGGCAGGACTCGAAAATGATACAGTAACCATTGGCCTCTCACTGCTGTGAGTGGGACAAATAGAGGTTTCTGCTTCAAAATAGAGACCCTGGGAAGACCTGAAAAGCCCTGCCATTCAGGCATAAGGGCATGAAGTCACAGAGCTACAGAGGTGGCTGTGCACAATGTCCTTCACCATGCTGTGACCAACTTCATCCAGGGATGCTGTAGGTATGATCAGGCCTGACTGTGGGCAGCAAATGCAGGATGCAGATGGAAACAAGCTCAAGGCACCTGCTGAGGGTGACCACGGCTGAACTATGCCATCCCAGAAATGAAGACAAAACTACTTGTTTTGCTGTAAAGCCCTCAGATGCCAACATTTAATTTGACAGTGAAAGCAGAGCAAATTCCTCCTGCCTATCAAGTTTTGGAGAAATCCTGTGGCAGCTGACAGTAAAAGGTCATGAATAATGTCTCTGGCCATTCCTGTGGAGCCATTTCTAAACACCCTGGTGAGGAGATCCCAGGAGGCTTCCAGGAGGCAATATAAAGTGCCTAAGTTCTTGTCAGTGCAAGCAGTCCCTGCTTGTCTACCTGTATCCATGTGGACAGTTTTTGTTTCAGTAGCTACTAGTCTCTGTTGTGATTTCAATGGGGAAAAAATTGACGATATTTTCCTCCATGTTTTCAGTTTTCTCTAGAGCTGGCTGCACTTTCTTCAAATACCAAAGCTTTGAATTTCATTGAGGAAACAATAAAACAAAAAACACAGAAAAATTCTGAAACCCACTCAGTTTTTCACCCTGTTTCTCAACCAGGAGAAGAAAAGCCTAGCTAATGCTAAGTGACAAATATGGGTTTGCCAACCCCCACTGGCCAAATCTAGAGCCTAATATCTCCTTTCTTTTGGATGAAATGGGATTAGCAGATAATTTACTGGTCTTGAAAATCAATCAAGAAACATAGGATTCTCACAAAAGTTGGGAAGTTGAGAAGCTCCATGGAGATCCGTCTTTACTTAGGAAGCTGTGTCCCCTGCAGTAGACCATAGCTGGAAGGATGTGAGAA
>VZTZ01046897.1:0-10038 GCA_013400955.1 Drymodes brunneopygia | reverse complement strand
TTTCCCTTGTTCTCTTTCTTTTTATAGTATGGAATCTAGCACACCTTAAATCCTGATCAGGTTAGTCTCTCCTGAAACTGTGATAATACATAATCCAAGTGGTTACAATGGTTGTTGTTGCTAATGCATGTGGTGTCAGTGTGTAAAGGACTCCTCCACTGTACATTCACACTGTGTTTCCATACAGCACTTTTCCTGTGGCTTCTGCAGCTTCTCCAGGTTTACTGTTGTTGGGAACACGCCTGCCAAAATAAGAGGTCATTGCAGTCAAAAGAAACTAAGTTCAAAAGAGCCAGGTTAGATGTTGACACATAGTCATACTTGTGAAATTAACTTTTAAGAAAGTATTTCAAATCTAAAATATTTGTCACTGACAGCATCTTGTAGTTATTCACTTATGATTAAGAAGGGGTTTTCCTCAGTGTCTTTTAACTAAGATGAAAGTAAATGTACCTTTGGTTTGAGCTCTCATGTGGAACCAGAACAACTTCTGAACTTGTCTGTCCTTTAGAAATTATATACCCTGTTGGATGTGCCTGTTACATTTCTTAATGTATGTACTCACTGCATAGGTTTCTGCCTACATGGGAGTTGCAATTATTGATTTTAATTTCCTTTTCTAAGTGTGGGGCTGCAATTTAATTTCCATTTACTTCACTGATAGCTGGATTAGGCCCTATGAAATGGTCAGTCAAGGGTTCCTTGATTGAAGGAAAAATAAATTTACTGTCAGGCAAGTTGAAGATGTAAGTGGAAGGGACAGCAGGCTCAGGCTTGTATGAGGTTATTGCCTTCTGTATGGTTTAAGGAAAAGATTGGCTGGAGGCTCTTACTTATCTGAATATCTCCCTTCATAATGTCTAGCTATGTGAGCAGGGAACTTACAGCAGTATTTCCCACTCTTGTATGTAGTTAATGCAGAAATCTGCAAAGTGGCTTGTTCACGACATGTAAGTATGTTGAAGGCAGCATTTGGTGTGAAATACATGAGCATTTTTTGGGGTGGCATACAGTCATAAGCCTCAGGACTCAGCCCCTGTATCCATCATTTCTCTGCTCCTGGAGTCACAGTATTTTCTGACTCTCTTGTCCTGTGTTGTGATTAAACAGGAATCTGTTTGCTGAAGGATTTCTACAGCTGTAAAACAAAGCAGGACACATCTTCAGAGAAGTGAACAGCACGTCATAAATAAAGAACAGTTTATTCACAATCTCTCCAGCAGCTGATGAACCTATCAGGCACAGGAGGGCTTTCAGAACAGGACACTTCTGTGTTGGACAGAAGCTAGTTTGGGATCAGTGATTTATCATTGCATGTTGTGTAAAAACAGCAGCATGCTGACACATCTGCAGAGCCCGATATACAAAGCTGTTGAGCAATTGTTCCTTGAAAACCTAAGAATAAGAAAATATTGATCTCTAGTTGAGTTCTCCTTGCCTCTGACTCATATCTAGGTAAGCAAGGAGTCTGCTGGCCCAAGAGATGTCACGGGAGGGAGGTCTGGTCAGAAGCCAGGATCCTGGGCTGCATGTGGAAACAAAAGCAAACTTCCCCGCCCTGAAGAAATGTTTGTCAGCTGCGTACTGTCTGACCTGCTCATTGGATCAGCATAAAGGGATAGGGACATTAATCCTCTCCCATATTCTTTACAGAAGTTGTGAACAGGAAGCTGCTATCAGCAGCAGTACAAACGGATGCATTCCTTTGGCTTCAGCTGAACACGAGCCAGAAATGTGCACTGGCAGCCCAAAAAGCCAATTGTATCCTGGGCTGCATCCAAAGCAGCGTGGGCAGCAGGGCGAGGGAAGGGATTCTGCCCCTCTGCTCACCTGCCCCTCTACTCTGTTCTGCTGAGACCTCCCTGGGGTACTGCATCCAGTTTTGGGGTCCCCAGCACAGAAAGGACATCAGCCTCCTGGGGCAAGTGCAGAGGAGGCCACCAAGATGGTTATAGGGATGGAGCACCTCTCCTAGGAAAGGCTGAAAGAGTTGGGATTTCTCAGCCTGGAAAAGAGAAGACTCCAGGGAGACCTAACCNGTTGCCCAGAGAAGCTGTGGATGCCCCATCCCTGGCAGTGTTCAAGGCCAGGTTGGATGGGGCTCTGAGCAGCCTGGTCTAGTGGAAGGTTCCCTGCCCATGGAAGGGTGTTGGAACTGGAAGATCTTTAATCTCCCTTCCAACCCAAGCCATTCTATGATTCTGTGATTAGAGCCGAAGGTCCTTGTTACTGTCACTGTCTCTGTGAGAGAAGTCTGTGTGCATGAAATGTCAAAAAAAGGTCCCTGAAGTTGTAGTTGGCTGTTCCTTAAAGCCATGAATTTTTTTCTGGGTTTTGGATGGGCTTTTTAAATGAGTTGGGAAAGAAAAAAAAAAGGCACATAAAAATTGTTAGTAATTTTAAAGAAAATGCAAGTAAAAGCTTTTCAAAAGGAGTGTATGTATTTCCAGATGGTCCGAGATTATTGGGACATATTTTGTAAAGGAAGAATGTGTGAAGTTTCTTCATTATGTGGTAGATAATTTTGTCTGTGAGGCCCTATCTCAGCCTGCCTATTTTTCCTTAAATTACTAATCCACAGAAGTAACTGATTAACCTGATTAGGATTGGTGAGAGATATATTGTCCAGGCATATTTTCCTCCCTACCACATGAGGAATGCTGAAGATTACCTCATACCTGATTTTAACCACGTAGAAATGCAAAACTCAATCCTTGAGGTAAAGAGCAGAGAAGATCTGAACATATTCTTCTTTCACCTCACCAGAGAGAGTAACACACATGCACAGTGAATTTCAGTTTTAGACAGGGAGACAGTGCATCCTGGCAAAGGCATGGTAAAATGATGAAGCTCATTGCATAAACAGCTTATGCTTATTATTGGCTGCACATCCATTTAAACTGGAAAATTCCCTTTTTCCCCAAGCTAACTGTAGTTTTCCTCTGGTTGTTTATTCTTTTTTTGGTTTTTTTTTCTCTTCTGGTATGTCTTAAAGAGAAAAGAAACCTGATGTAACAGAGTAGCCTAGCATAGCAGGATCCAGATTAGCTTCATGGGTACCTTGGAGATTAGAGATGTATTTTTTCCTTGGAAAATAGTCTAAAGTAGTGTATGAAGAGATTCAGGGATTGTTATTGAAAGGATTAAGTCCAGCTTGTTTCTAGAACAAACTTGAACAATGACCAATCTATTTTGTTCATCTTTCATAAAAAGGTTAAGCAGACTCCTTTATTCTGCATTACAGTAGTCACACATTTAAAAATTCTTTCCAAAGCAAAGGCATGTTTTTTATTCTATTAAAAAAAAATTGAAAAATTTGTAAGCAGGAATGGACAGGAACTGCTACGTTCCTGGGCTAATCCAGTGTGAACACGTTGCTCTTCAGTTTGAAGGTGGTTGGCAACTTTTTGGCAGGAATATTATTTATTTCATTAATTAGTGTGAAAAGACCAGTTTGGCTTGTTTTCCTGCTCTCCTTACAATCAAGAACTTTTCCCTGCTGGATGCTCCATTGCTTCTTATACACCACTTTTGCAACCTACTTTGAGCTAATGCACAATTTCTTTCCTTCAGTTTTGTGAACCAAGTTAAATCATGAGTAAACTAACTCTCTCTGACTGTCAGATGCTCTAGCAGATCCTATGGTTTTATTGCTAAGCCATTAAGAGACTTTTTTTTTTTCACTTAAGCCTTCCCTGGACTGAGTTCTGGCCAGAGGCAGTTTCCTCAGCTCATAAGTTTCATACTTTGCATGGAAGAGAGCCTCCAAATAAGCACTGGCCCTCCCCTCTAGGAGCCCCACAGTCCATCAGTTCTGAACACAACAGCCTGATCAGCAGAGATTGTCAGCTACATTGGGACACTCCATCAATTTAATGTGGAGACAGAAGCGCCTTTGGGAGTACCTGGTGGTGGTGCGGAGGAGAATTACAGAGACCAGATTTCTGTTGGACTTGATGATCTTAGAGGTCATCTTCCAACCCAAATGGTTCTATGATTCTATGAAAAACTAGGAAAAAAAAATAGAAGTGTAGTGAATGTATTCCTGCAGGGAGGGTCTTTTCTTCAAGAGTTATCTCATTCCTAATGGGCACCAGAAGCAGAGGGGAGTGCTCAGAGGATAGGCACAGCAAGCAGAAGGAAATCATTATGCTGGATTTTTTCCTTATCAGTTCTGCAACTTAAAACTACCCTGAAGAGACGTGTTTCGACAGAGCTCTTCACACTTCCCAAACAAAAGAGCTGTTCTCTCTTCTTCCCCCCTGCCCTCCCCCTAGTTGGGATGTACGGCTGGAGAAAAATGATTGCAGGCATTGTCTGGCAACAACAACCGCAGAGGCTCTTCTGGAAACATGTTGGGTCGGGTTCATGAGCGCGCACAGAAAGAGAGAGAGACGGGGGGAAAAAATCTCCCTGGCCAGATAAATAATTCACTTTTGGAAGATGCTTCACAAGTGTTCCCGCTGTTCTGCAGCAGCCTCAGCCAAGATCCAGCTATGTCAGTTGTTTAGTCATTGGTACTGGGAGAGGTGATATGCTAACAAAAGTATGCAGTAACAAGCATTTAAAATGTGATGTTTTATTAGTTTTTCAGTAAATACAGGGAGATGCTAATGACTAATTTCTGCTCTTAATGTAATTCATGTTGTGAACATGAAAATCAGCAGAGGGATAATTTCTCAGAGTCTGTATCCTTTCACTGACCCTGTGCATGTTTGCATTTAAACAAAAGAAACTAAATTTCTGCCCATGCATGGCTGAAAAAAAAATCTACAGTCTTGTCTGGGTAATGTGACAAAAGGGTTTAATGTAACCTAAGGAAATAATTTGAGTATAAAATGGGGAGCTGATTAGAGCAGTAAAATAATCAGATGTTAAAAGGAGCAAATACAGGAGAGTGTAACGGCTAAAAGCCCAGGAGTGGGAATCAGGCCAGCTGGGATTCTGCTTCCATTCAAGCATGCTGTGCAGCTCTGAGTAAGTCAATAAACCTTGCAGTGCTTCAGCTCGACCATCCGTAGAATGGAAATAATAAAAATATTATTCCCTGTCTCCCCAAACTGCAGTGAGGCATTGAGATGAGTATTGAGTCAGAGTGCTGTGAGTTGAGAAAAGACAGATTTAAACTTTCCCAAAGTTCAGAAGTTTGCATCCCCTTCACTTCTATTTGGGAGGCTCAGCTCCTCTTCTGCAATTGTAAATCTGTTCTCCTCCCAGCTCTGTGGCTGGTTGGAGTATGTTGGCCTTGTGTGAAGATGTGTTTTTGTCCACGACAGTGTCATTGTGAGTCAGAGTGGTGTGTTAGACTTTGGGAGCTGTGGCAACAGGAAAAACATGCACAGTTAGGGATGAAAAATGGAACAGAAACCATGGGACTAGTAGTTAAATTCTTTACATACTTCAGAGCTCTCTCTCTCAAGCAATCCACTCAAGACCCAAATCTCATGAGCCCATGCTGTATACTTTTAATTACGACAGCATCTTTCTTCTTTGGGCCGTTTTGCAGCTGTGAGATGGAGTGTGCTCTAGAGCCCAGGCATCACCAAGACATATCTTTGTGCTTGTCCCCCTGCTCCTTGAGAAATGGACTTGAAGGAGATGAGGGATGTTCTCAGTGCATGTATTTGCTCATAACCATAAGTCTTGGTTAGGGCTTAAGCATATGCAGCAAAGGGACACATGAAATGCTATACAAGTGAGCCTTGCTAAATTAGCCTTGAGTTGTTTCTAGCTATAAATTGTTTTTCCTCTTAAACTTCATCTCTGATTCTGGGTCGTAGCTGGAAACAGAAGTGCTGAAATACAAATCCAGGCTTCCTGGTGTATTTAGCTCAACATTGGAGTCTCCAGAGGTTGAGATAAGTTCCAGAGATTATTCCAATGGTTTGTTTGCTCATTGAAAGTAATTTCCAGATCTCTGAGTAGTTCAGAAAGTGAAACAATCTATTAAATACACTCATGTGCATATTCACATGCACAGAATATCCCCAAGGTGGTTAATGGGGCAAAATGTTTAAAAGGCACCAGGAGCCCAGTTCAGGAAAGCTGCAAAAACCACAGCAAGTTTGGACATCCAGTCTCTTCAGAGGCTGCAACTGGAACATCCAGCATCTTTTGTGTGTTACGTGCAAGCCAAATAATGAGCAAAAAAGCAGCATAGTTGTTTTGTCAGAGTAAAATGTACATTTTCTGTAATATAAATTCATTCATTTTGCACTACAAAGTAATTGTAAAACTAAATATACACATGCAAAATATTTTGCTTTTTCCTGCATTTGGTTGGCAGTGGGGTTTTTTTGTTCACATAGACCTCACTAAAAGTCAGCCATATGGAAAGGGCTTACAGTGTGTTGTAAACAGCAGGTTCAAATCAAGGCTAAACTAGTGCTCTTGCTCCAGCCAAAGCCACAGGGTGCTTCAAACTCCCATCTATTGCAATATTGGAAACAAACTACTGTGCAGTAAATTGTGAAGACTATTTTTTCATGTTGCTGCTATTACATGAATTCATTTTCTTTCAGCTATGAAATCGGGTGAAAAATCTGAGACAAAACAAAAGGAAGAAGGAAAAACTTTTTCAGTTACGTTTTCAGTTTCAGTTTTCTTAAGTTCACTTTGCAAACTAATAACTTGAGAAGGTCATTTATTTATATGCCCTAAAATTCTTTATTTCTTGATATGTATTTTATTTTATGTCTGGCAAGATGGCAGTCGAGTCCTGAAAATCAGCTTGGCTTAGACACTTCAAAGCAATTTTATAGTTCTGAAGTGACTTTGAAAAAAATTCTGCTTTTCTTCTAGTTCTATGAGCTTTAATCCTGGTCTGTACATGCAGATTCTGTAACACTCAGTAGAATCTTTGGGAATTCTCCATGTATTAAGTTTCCCATGAAGTTCTGAAAGCGGAGTTTTGCCTTTCTTATCTAATGGTCAAATGATGAAATATCTTCTCTTTTTTTTTCAGTTTTTAAGGCAGTAGGAGTTGAACACCTACTCATCTGTGTGCCACTGAAGTTGGGAAATATTAAGGCTCGTAGTTTACTCAAAGTCTTTATCTTTTCTGCTTTAGATTGACAAGACTTAATTATCATCTGATTGACTGTTTTTCAGTGTATGTCACTGTCACTGACAGAGCTCTGTGCATCCTGTGTATTACAGTGGCAGGAATCCAAGGCAATATTTGGCTATCAGTTTATTCACTGGATTTTTCATTCAAAATCCCTCTTGAGCTTTTCAGTATGGCTCAAATAAATTATTAGTTGGCTTAGAGTGCTGGCTGTAAATGTTTGGGCCTTTATTTGAGCATTAAAAAAGGCCTGGGAACTATTTCAGGGAAAGTATTATTAACAAATTCTGCATGATAAAAATCTACTATTTGTTTTGGTTTCCAACCAGGATCTTTTATTTTGGGGGAAAAGCAGGGAGGAGGTTGGTGGCAAGGAGAACCATTCATATCAGAAGCAGTGTCATAATTACACAGAGTAGAGAGCCTGTCTAGAAAACAGGATTTTAAAAAGTATACAGAAATCTTTATAGCTAAAGAGGGAGATTGCTGTGGATCCCATGCATGGCTGTCCAGCAGCCAGGTCTCAGCAGCCTGGTACAAGAGTCCTGCTGGAAGTAGAGCTTAAGGTTTCATTAAGAAAGCATTTCAGACAGCAGGCACACCCTGATTTCCAGGAAATAGGTATTATCCTTATTAACTCTTTGAATGCAAGTCAAGGTTCAAGTATTCCTGGGAGGAACCCAGAACCAAGCAAGGTTCCTTCAAAGGGCGATGCCCCTCCATGTTTTCCAGAATTACCCTGTGGAAGTGGATTTTCCAAGCAGTGGTCCTCAGCATCTTTCTAGCCCATGTTAAATTCCTTTTACGTGGTGTTTCTGGTAGTACCTTGGTCTTGTCAGGTGCAGGTTGAGATTCTCCATTGGTATTGCCAGGTGCATCATGGAGCCCAGAGTTTCCCCATGCAGCCTGCAGGTCTCTCTGCATTCCTTCTTCAGCAGGGATATCCTTCATAAACCCTAGTTTCTTACCATCCTCAAGAGACAGCCAGGGCTAAGATTTTTGATCCATGTCTCGTAAAACCACATGACCAGCTCTTACTGTTTTCTTTTCCCTCCATATTTTCCCTGGTAATCAGATCAATGTGTACAAGAAGTGCTTAACAAATTGAGCTATAGGGTCAAGATGGTTTCTTGCATCGCTGAAACTGAGTAAGACCAGAGATTAATGGAAAATTTTCACCTCTAAGGGTTGGATGGATTTATATTTTCCATCCATTTCTATAACTAAATGTCTTGGAGAGACTTTTTTTAGTCAAAATTTGAAAAAGTAGACTAGCACTAACACTAATTGACTGTGCAGATTGAAGCACCTCCAGGGGCAGCCCTGACCTGTATCCACCTGGGAGTAATCCTAAAGTAAGTGTGTGGTTGATAAAAAATAATTATTCTTGACTGTGCTTCTGCTGCTTTTAAAGTCAATGGCAAATGTCTGGCTAGCTTTATGGGACCTCCATCCCACTGTATTTTCACACAGTGATCCCAAAACACAGCCTGCATGTAAGACTCCCAGGTAAAACATGCTACCTATTCACCTTGAGCAAAGCTGGAGATCAAAAGGTGCACTTCAACCATCCAAAAACCATACAAAGGTTTTTGGCTGTCTTATCACTCTGCAGCATTAGCAGTTGGCTATTCCCTGTTCCGTAGAGGGAAAATCAATTTGTCTCCCCAGGGATTTCTGCTGGAAAGAGCTAGTTAGAGCCACTTTAAGAAACAGGAAATTCTGCAGTTTTGTAAATTATTTTCCAATTGATAGCCCTCGTGGCAGGTGGTTCTTCAGAGGCCTCTCCAAAGTGCTTCCCCAGTCTGCAGACACTTGGGTAACATCTCAGGAGGGCAAACTGGTGGCAAGTAAGGACTGAGAAATGGATGGGTTTTGTCATGGACAGGGGATGTTATTCACATAGTTAGAAGTCCTGAACTCCTTATTTTAGATAGAGGAGCCTTTCTGGGAAAAGAAGTTCCATTAGAAACCTCTTGGCTTATGTGAAGAAGACTTCTTAATAACATTTTCCATCAAATCCTCTTGGAATCATTGCTTTAGACTTTTTCATTGTGATCAGCATTTTAATCCAAGGACAGTGAAAGTCTGCACTTAGTCTGCTTTGTTGTGTTTTTATTTCTTCCAGGCCCTTTGGAATGGTAATAAAGTTTTAATTTTTTAATTAAATGTTTCAGTACTGTCAACATTCATTATTAAGCTAAAGCCATTTATGTGTTTCCAAATTAAAACAGTTTTGCCAATTCCACTCCTTGAAATATCTCCATGTTTTTAGAGGTTAAAAAAATTGTGACATGCCATAATTTCCCAAACAACAGAAATTCTATTTTCTGACCAAGGCATGTAATGGCAGCCTTTTTTCTGTAAAAGTAACCGAAAATGTGATGTTGAAGCCAAGTAGTGAAGCAGTTTGTCTTCCATTAACTGTATTTTGGGGTTTATTATAAATACACACCTCTTGTTTGTTGCCATCAGGAGTGCTTCAGAGCCTTACCAAAACTTTGTAAGACATTGCCCACCATAAGATTTTAATTGTGTGCATATTTAGCCACCTGACCTGAAGTTTTCCATTTTGGGTGTCTCAGATTCAAATTTATAGGAATATTTCAGCTGAAAAGCTTCAGCCATTCCAAGCAGAAAGAAAGGAAGAGACACATAATTTTCTGCATATTACTGTGGTTATTTTTAAGCCTAGTAAGTGTTTTGTGATGCTCTCCTATATCCATATTTTGGAATGAAGATTTGAAATCCATCTGGAAATTGAGTCCCAGGTACATTTATTCTTTCTATTAAAAAATACCCATATAAAAACTAACAACCAACAACAAAACAGAAGCTTGACTTCTTATTTGATCAGAGTAAGAGCCTCTAAAATCACACATTTTTAGGGCAAGGGAGGCAGCAGATGAGGAGGTGCTGATCACCTCTCTCTGGCCAACAGTATCAGAGCATGAGGAAATGGAATGAAGCTG
>VZTZ01046867.1:248295-274683 GCA_013400955.1 Drymodes brunneopygia | reverse complement strand
GGAAATGTCCAAGGCCAGGTTTGATTATGCTTGGAGCAACCTGGTGGGTGGTATGAGCAGAAAGGTACTTCTGTGCGCCCTGACCAAGCTCTGAGTGACCCCGCAGTGCCCTGGTCCCTGGCAGTATTCGGTTCGGTTCGCCTGACCTCCGCTCGGTTCGCCTGAACTCGGTGCCGCTCGCTTCGTTCGGCGGAGCTCGGTTCTGTTCGACTGAACTCGGAGCCGCTAGAGCGCATCCTGCCAAATCCAGCCCGGGAATGGGGAAAGCGGCCGTGGAGCAGCCCCGAAGCGTGCTCTGCCCAATTACAGCCGCTGCTGCCGCCCCACAGCGGCGCTTTCGGAACTAAAGCGGGGCTGCAGTCGGGCCGGCACTCGCTGCACGGTTCAAACGCCGCACACGCCGGGCCTGCAGCTGCTGCCGAGTGCGGGCCGCACCCACGGCTGATGTGCCGCATCCTCGGCTCCTTCTCACTCGCTGCCCGTGGCACCTCTGCCTGGGCCGAGCCCGAGCCGGCGGCAGAGTGAAAGAGCTCCTCCCGTCCCAGCCCTCTGTCCCTGCAGGGCCCTGCCCGCTCCCAGAATGTTTCCCGTGTCACCTCATAGCAGCTCCTAGGCTCGGTCCCTGATAGTTCTCGGTGAGGAGCGATCCCAGCTCTTCCCTGCTCCCGAACGGCCGCTGCTGCCAGAGAGCCCATTTCACATGGGACCGCTTCCTGTTTGGAACTGCCCTCCGTGGGCCTGCTCCCAGCAGCAACTCATGGGTCTCACACACTGCAGCCCCCTGGGAGGAAGAGGCTCATTTCTGGTGCATCTTTTATTACAGAGGAACACGAACACTCTTTGACATCCGGAGTCTTTTTCTTTCGTCTTTCCCGTTAAGCAGTTCGATGGAGTCAGAGGCCCTCTGCAGCACGGAGGGAGACTGAGCAGGCTTGCACAGACGGCCCCTCCTCTCCCTCAGCATAGCAATGCCCGTGTGCAGACTGCAGGAGCAGGGAACATCTAAGTGCTCCTTCTCGGGGAAACACTAGCAGCTCTTGCTCCCCCTGCGCTGCTCCAGGAGAGGCTTTGGCAGAGTTGCCGTGCTCTGCACCAGCCCTGACAGGCTCCTGTTTCTTCTCTTTGCCGAGGAGGGGACCTGAGTCACAGAGGGGACTTGGTCCTGCTTATGCAAACAATGATCCGCTCTGTCCCAGACAGAGCCCGCTCCTGTGCGCTCCACACAGAGCACACCCTCTCCTTCCTTACCGGCTTCTGGCAGTGCACAGGGGCCAGGAGGTGACACCGCAGCTGAGTTGTGTCCCTGGTCCCTTAGGACAAATGTGGTGACCACACGTTGCCCAGAGCAGCACTTGTGTAGCTGCACTATGGGACTTGCTGGCTGTGGGGGCTGCAGTGTGGGCAGGGAACCTCTAGGTCCTTGGTGCCCCGTTGTAGTACTTCTGGTTTAACTACTGAACATCGCCTCTCCAGACACTCAGGGACTACAGTTAGGGACAGGCCTGCAATGAAGCCTTCACCGCCACAAGGCAGTGGAGACGAACATCGTGCCAGCATCTGCAAAAGCTGCTCTAAGCTTTAATTCCTACAGACACAGCACTTCCCCCTGTTCCCACCCTTCCAAGGGAACAGCAAGTGCTGCAGCACCATTACCAAGATGTCTCCTTTCAGCTCAGGCCCAAGAACAGGAGGCAGAACACAAGCCAAAGGGACAATGCATTCCTAAGCTGCTTTTCTTCTCCTTGCAAGAAGCCAAGCTTTAACCAGAAACCAATGGCTTTCCCAAGGATTATGAGGGCAGCCTGCTATCTTCTTCCACCATGTCCAATAAATCACCGTTCCAGGCTGCATTTCTCCACATGGAATGCAAAACCCCAGCAATCGCTGTACTGCAAAGGCTTCTGTAAAACCACTGGACTTTGTAAAGGTACCAGAGTGTGTGCACGGCCAGGGGAACGGGTGAGGCCTCTGCAGCAGGAACCAGGTTGCTGCTTTGGGACATCCCTCAGCTGTCCTGGCTGTTCCTCTTTTACCTCCACTACAAACTGTCATGTCAGCTCCAGTGCTGACAGAAGGTGCTCCTGGACAATTTGACACACACAAGACTTCATGGCACAACACCAGGTTCTGGCTGACCCTGTGTGGTTTCAGACACCATTATCTCCCGCCCTTCTCTCAGCCCCAGGTAACAGGAACCTGCACAGGCCCCAACTGGTGGCAGAGGGAATCGTGTTTCTCTGGAGATCAGCAGATCTTGTAGCTGTCAAGGTGTGCTCCTCTGAGGAGTTTTTGGTGACTCTTTGGAACTTCCACAGGATCCAGTTTTTCATTCCAGTATTTCAACTCACATAACTGTATTACTTTTCAGTCACTTCCTAACTGCCTTTTATCAGGAAATATTACACCCAAGACCTGTCCTCAGCCAGACACAGCCAAGAGCAGCTAACAGCATTTCAGAGATTCCATGATTCAGCCACACCTTCTCTTTAAGTAGTGCAAGAATAACCCTTTTACCAACCTTTTAGGGTAACTGCCAACAAACACAAGAAGTAAAGAAACAGGAAAACAGGGGCAATCACTTCTGCACCACCAAGACTCAGACACTAAAGGGGAGAGCAAACAACTCCAGTCGGGCTTTTTAAGACAGCTCAGCTCCCATTCCTCTCAGCACCACTGCAATAACCACTTAAGCTGTATCCCACAGCCAGATGCTGCAGCTGGGCAGGGTGTAGAGGAATCCCAGCTGGGACATGTCTGAGAGGAGCTCACATCCTCCCTGGGCCACACATACCCCAAGGTGAGAGAAGCCACTTCAAAGCACATGATGCTGTGCTGCTGCAGCTTGCCACGGTCACCAGCCAGATGAGCAACGATGTTCTCACAAGCTTTTCTGTGAGCGAGGGGTGCCAGGGCTCTAAAGCCACCTGCATGCAAGAGAATTAGGGACATGGATAAATGCTGCAGACATCAGTAGTTTATTGGTATGTTTAGTCAAAACACATTCAGAATGGAAACTCAAAAGTAAAAATACTTTCCACCTGCAACAATTAAACTAGAATCTACTAGCATATAATGCTTGACACGTTACAGCAATAAAGATGGTAATCCACTGTCTCGAATACCTACTAAAGCCAAGATGGTCAGCCAAATTTGTTGAAATAGAACCGTAATGACAAAATACTCCCACCATTCACAAATCAGCGACTAACAGTAATGGTCAGTGAATCCCTTCCTTTGCTCTAAGAGGTACATTTACTATTAAGAGGGTCAAGAACACGTAAGAGTCCACAGTACAGCAGGTGAGCTATCACCATGTAAACTTCTCCGGCTGATGTTCCAAGGGTTCGTGTCACTTAAACAAGAAGCAAGCCAAAGAGCAGAATGGCTCAGGAGCTCTTTTTACTACTCCGTTTTTGTTGTCGATTATTTCCAGTGCCATTTGCTGTACAAATGAATTAGGTGGCAGCAAAACACCACAGCACTACAGAAGGAAAAACCCTCCAGGCTACACATACCACACTGGTGGCTGATGACAGCAGTTTGTCTGAGGGCTTCAAACCTAAGGAGTGGAGTTGTGTGGTGAGCAGTTCAAGTACCACAGATTTCCAGGTAACAGCTGAAATTGCAAGACCTTCAACAAAAAAACTGAAATATGAAAATGCCAATTGGTAGAAATGTGTCCCAGAAAAAAGTGTATGAAAATAGTGCAAGACTTACCACGGAACACAGAAGACCTCAAGTCTGGGAGAGAACAGATAGATGCCACTCGCCCTTGCCTAGCGTATCAGAAAAGATGTGCAAAATCTTCCACGTCACTTGAAACCAGCAAATGATTGCATAATCCAGAGACAGACTGCCAGGATGCCCTCCCTGCTTTTGCCTGAAATCACCATTTAATTTGAAGTGTTCTGTATTGAGGAGCAGCTGTGGGCAGTCACATTTGGCACAGCCGTGCGAAAAACACCCTCTGTGCTCCCAAGCCTGGAGCCAGTGCTCCCAGCATCAGGCCTGCCCGCACTGCCTGCTGCAGCAGCGGCTCACAGGAACACGCTGCGGGACATCAGCCACGAACACACCTCTCCACGGAGAGACAACCCACCAGTCACATTGCAGAAGAGGATGCTTCCTTTCTATCTGCCAGGCCAGAGCCACATCAGTGTCAACTTCAGCTGAGAGTTATGTGCAAAATGAGTACAAAGTGCAACTGGAAAATGCAAGAACTGAAGAGCTGCTGTTTAGTTCTCTGAAAATTGCAGTATCCCCGTTTGATAAGCTCACCTTCACAAAGGTCTTAGGGTCTGCCCATTACGAGCTGGGCAGAAGTGTCCACCATTCTGGACTGACTTCTGAAATTCATGTCCAAGAGAGACTGGAACTCCACTTTCTTTAACTCTGACACTGATTAAAGAAAAGAGACAACCTGGAGACTACTTGGATGCCTTCATCCTCCCTTCCCCCCCACTGCAAAAAAACCAGGCGAACTTGTTAATTGAAGAGCAAGGTGGATGATCATTTTAGCAACGTTTACTTATCGAAAGATACTGCAATTTTTTAAATACAATTTTCCAATTATTTCCTTTAAATGCTTTGCAGCCGCTTGGCTTTGCAGCACAGTACTTCATACACTATACTGTACAAAATCACCAGCAAGACTGGAATGATGTATTCATAGAAGGCACCATCATGCTTATTACATTACCAGAGAACTCAAATACAGTCAAGACGAGTTTCACTGTACAACACTTCTCGAAGGGGGAAGGGGAAGGAGGAGTGTGTTGAGCAGCCATCCCTGCACTGAAGAGGGGCAGATAGAAAAATCTAACGTGAGCTATCAAACTTGTTGCGTACTCAGGGCTACGACTCGGAAACTCTGGGTTCTGGTTACAGCTAACTGGATTCCTTCTGAAACAAAGGTGTAGTCTTATTAAGGTTTGTGTGTGTACAGAGGTTGGTCACAGCAAGCAGAGCAGATGCCCACATCGTTCCCCAAGCTATTCTGTCTGAGTAAGAGGATGAAGGTTTTCCCTCCGATGCCTCCTGCAGCTGTCAGTATAAATGAGTTCAGAGGACCCATTAGTGCATTTTGATGAGTGCGTAAACACGAGTTTGTTTGGAGCCAAGTGTTCTAAGAAGGAAAAAAAAAAGGCAAGCTTCTCCAATTGCACAAATTGCACTATTTGTGTTTCCAACAGTAGTAGGCAGAAACGGTAACACACAAAGTGTGCAGCAGAGGGTTTTTGACTGAAAGGACCTGAATTCTACTGGGCATGTCCTTTAGTTCAACTTCTGTTGCAGATAGTTAACTGGTCTTTTGTTTTGTTTCTTTTTTATTTTTAGTCCTCAATTCTCCAAGTATACATTTATAAATTAAGAGTGTGACTCCTGTTGTGAAACCGGGGAAAAAATGTCCACCTCAATTTAAACTGGAAACCAAAGGATGTTTTCACATCAAAGAAACGATCAGAAGGGCTGTGTCACATTCCAAAGCCAAAAAAAAAATAACAAGAATGCAAACACAATGGATAATGTACCACTGCCAAGACTGTCTGCCCACAGTGGAGATTTCAGCGACGCTGTCCAGTGAAACGGCCTTCCATCTGCCCGGTTCCTCGTCCAGAGCCAAGTTTTTGTGCCATGCCACCTCGTGGAGGAGGTCCTCTTCCGTCACGGTCCCGCATCATGCCACCACCCACTATTCCACGGGGCCCCCCTGGGCCTCTCTCATTGCGGCGAAGATCCCTGCGCTCGTCACCGCCGCCACGCGTCTCCCGCTCACGAGCGGCTCTGGTTTTTTTCTCTTCCACATTCAGACGCACCTCACCGCGGAACATTATGGGCTTGTGGGAAAAAGCAGTCAAGGCACATGTTAGTCACCGCAGCACAGTGTCTATTCCATGCAAGGCACACGAAAACTCTGCGCTGCCTGTGGGGCCCAGACTTCCTTCACATACATGCCCAAGACAAATGGGACCCGTTAAGGGTTCCTGGCAGCATGTAACCTTAGCCCTACAAAACACTCACTAGGGCATGCAAGGAATGAAAGTGTTTGTCTCAAGCAAAAGCAGTGTTGTCTTCAGCTTCTTCACTGCCAACTTTAGTCTTTTCACTTCAGGGTTGAAGTTCCTGAAGAGTTGCTCTACTGGGTCTCACCTCCATATCGCAGAAATGAAAACTGCTGCTTTCACCTCTCCTCAAAACAAAACCGCGAATAACCCAGCTCCCTCCTCTCAACCCCAGGGTGCAGAATTCAGAGATCCATGTGATGCCCTTCTAAAAGTTACCTGTTCCACTTTCAGCTAAAGGATTGCTAAAAGGATGCTGAGCTCTGTGTGGAGTATTTGTGTAAAAAACCCAAATTCTATATGATGCAGCATGAGGAACACTGGCACAGCTTTGGAAGCTACACAGCAGTGCTGACAGAATGGGTATGCCAAAACTCTGTTTTTCTTTCAGCTGTTTTTTGAATGCCAGAGCCAATGGCAAAGCAAACTAGGATGGCCCACATTACTTGTGGTTTAGGGCTTTTGGTCCACACCTGGAAGGGGATACTCAGTACCCAATACTTACTTTTGCAACTAAAATTCGCTGGACCGGCTCAGAATCATCAAATACCACGAAACCAAAATTAGGCAGTTTTCCTCCCACTCCCTTAGTATTTATGCGAAGTTCTACCACATTTCCAAAGCCTGGAGAAACACAAGGGAAGAGGCACTTTATCAAAACCCACAGTGCCAGCTCCACCACCCCTCTGCTCATTCCAGACATCTGTAGTGTGGCACTATGTAAAAGCTTACCCATGTAGTCCAAGTCAGTGTTACGTGACTTTTTAACACCGTTTTCCATCTCAGTCCCTGCAGCTGGAATCACTACTTACTCATGAAGAACTCTTTCAGTTCACTCTCATCAATATCGTGTGGCAAGTTCCCAACAAAGAGCTGGTGGCTGTCTGGATAGCGAATTATCCGACGATTATCTGACTCGTTCTGCTCCATGTCTCCCCTCCCTACCGTCAACACAAAGAGGAAGGTAGAACCACAGAGGTTAAAAGATGTGTGTAGATTTGCATGAACATATCTAGGGGCAGCACCAAGCACATTCTCTCCAGCCGGCTTGGACTGCAAATCACACTCCCTCATTTCCAGTAGAAGGCAGCAGGCACAGGCAGCTCACGATCAGCCAAACACGACACAGCTACAGACAAGGCCTCAGCAGACACCTCTCATTAGCCCGTCCCAAGCAGACACACAAGCTCATCCACGTTACCTGGCCGAGGTCCTCGCGGTGGAAATCCCGGTCTTTCCCTGGGACGCTGCTCACGAACGCGAGGAGGTTGAGACTGAGCTTCAGGTTTAGTTTCCGCTCTTGGCTAAAAGAGGAGAACAAGTGTTATTTAACACTGGCCCAGTAAAAAAATACCCAAACCCCCAAACTCACCAAAACAAAAACCCCCACAACACAAGACACGGGTAAGTGGCATGCACAAAACAAACTCCAGAAGATAGACAGCGATGTCAATGTGTTTGGGAGTGGTTTTTTCACCTGTCTAAATTCCTCTGTACCAATCCAGGACTGCAGTGCTCATTTATCACTGTTAAAAGGTGCAAAGCAAACATCTCTCAATCAGAGCATCTCCCCAAAACATGGCTAAGGTGAATTTTCCACGTTTGACCAGGCATTGAAACTTCAAGGTTCCGCTATTCACAAATCCCTCAGCCCGACTTAAATTGTGGAGGGCATAAAGCTTCCTCATGCCAAGCTCAAACTTCATGGATTAGGAGGCAGTTCAAGATGAACACAAAGAGATGGGCAAATCACATGTTCTGTCCAACTCCTTGAGGAATTATTTCCTTCCAGTGCAGAACAACTATATGAAAACTAACAAAAAGAAAGACGAGAACAAAAGCCCCCAAAGTGTCGTAAGTATTTCCTGAAATGAGTTTCTACAGGCTACCTCTTAGGATACACCTCAGCTTTCCTGATGTCAAGACCATGATGCTCAAAGTATTCATATTCAAGCACTAGAACACTCATTCCAATTTTTTGCAAGCAAAATATTTGCTTTATGAGAAATAGAACAATAAAAATGTTTCTACACAGACTGCTCAACACTAAAGCAATTCCCAATAGTTTTTAAATTCCATTTTCTGTACAACAGTTAAGCAGCTTCTGGTGCGCTGGGTTCTTATCTTAGAAAAACAAAATTATCTTTAAGAGCATAAAAATACACAAGTAGCCTGCAAGGAAGATTAAACACAAGGTGAACAGCTAGACCCAGACTGCTGAGGAGAAGTAGTTTATGTTAAACATCTCCCTTATTTTCCTTTAAGGACTCAGGACAACTGGCTGTTGGAGACAGAGTACTTCCCAGGGAAAAAAGACTGGATTTGACATGCAAAATGCAAGTGTTACACACCAAAGGAACATCTCAGCCCTCTTATCACTCATGCTCTACACAGCTAGGCATTAGTCTGTCCCTACAACACTTCAGGATCACTTTTTCAGTTCCAAGAAAAAGCTCGGAAGATCAGCCTTCCTGTTAAATCTTGTTCTGTTGTATTTCCTCATGACTCACCAGAGCTCCTCCACCATCTTTCACTCATACATCTTGAACACATCATAAATTACACCTCAAAAGCCAAACTTGCTACTTTCAGACCCCCATTTCTTAGACACTCATGGCTATCAGGCTTAAACTCAGTCCTTCTGTCAGCCCCAGCCAAGACCTGCTAAGTCATTGATGTCCTGCTGTTAAATCCCAAGTAGCAGTGACCTTGTACCTGCTTGTTTTGCATTTCGCTGTCATTCTCACCCAGCACACAAACAGCTGATCTCTCTGGTTGTTTTCTAAGGAGTACCATCCTTTTTTATGGAGAAAGGCTGCCTCAGTGCCACAAGAGGAAAGCCCTTGTGCAGAACTGTGCTCCCCACAACATTGCCACAATTAGCAGCACCACAAGCCTCCAGATCAGGGAGCCCATGTACAGCCCAAGCAGCAGCTCATTGCAACTCACATCTCCCAGCATGTCCCAGCAAACACAGAGGACGAAAGGACACTGAGTAAGGAGTTCAAGAGACAACTACCACAGGAGCCAAGTATGCCACAAACCTCAGCCCGGTGGAGGTTTGACAGCCATTAAGGAAAAGGTGGCATCATCTCCTCTCTTCAGGAGCTCACATGGGGAGGGAAAGGGACTCACACCAAAAGACAACAATCAGGCCCTGTCTGCCCCTGCCCCTCTGCAGCCCCATGACAAACAATGAGATAATAAAAATGGGAGATAAAAGTAACTGAAAATGCTATAAGGAAAAGCCCCAGTTGATCAATGTAGGCAGGTTGATTTCTAATAATCTACGATTAGAAAAAGAGCAAGAAAGGCTGACCTGTTTTCACTCCACAGCTGTAAGGAAACCGCGCTGGTTTATATTCAGAACAGTATGTGTGCAGTCTTTTGAGGAGCTAACACTACAGGGGCTGTATTTTTAACTTGATAGAAGAGGGGGGAAAACTGGATTGATGCTGAGAAAGGAATGAGCAGGGCAGTTATCTCTTTATAACAACACAGACACCAGCTAGAACAGCATCCCAAAGGAGCCACCCATCCACCCACCAGGGCATCTTCTGTCCTCGTTTACATGCACAGTGTCTGGCACTAATGGATCCAAGAGAAGAGGAAAAAGCTGCTACTGATTTGCAGCTCCTTGTTCAGGTGCCTTTTCTACCAGATTTCTACACACTGTGTCTATAATGTGTTCAAGAAAAGGAGCTCAGAACTGACTAACTCTGGCTACAGAAGAGCTGAGAGTTGAAATTCCTGCCATGTCAGTATTGTTTAGAAACTTCCCCACAACATCACTTAAAACATAAAGTCAAAGCAAAAGTAATCAAAAGGCACAAAGCACGACAAGCAGCAGAGGCAACACAGAAGAGTTGAGGGGACATCTATAAGCTATCTCCTGCTCTCTTGGGCAGATCATTTGAAATGATTTTTGCAGCTACATTACAATCATCTCTGTGGCAAATAAATTAAAACCAGTTTTGGTTTTGTGCAAGAAAAATCTATTCTGCACCAGAAAACCCACGGTTTTCATAGGTTAAATACCACCTAAGTATTCAAAGCCCTGTTTAAACTGATGAAGACAGACTTCTCAACTCATTACATAGCCTTTATCTGATGTCCATGATAGTCCCAGCAGACCAGAAGCGACATGACGAAAGGTGTTGGGGTTTGTTTGGTTAGTTTTCTTTCATTTTTCCTCTTTCTCTTTCCTGTTTCTTTTTTAACATGCATTTGGCTGAAGGCTAGTCCTAGACAGGGATCTCTCTATTACCACAAAACTGAGAAGAAACCAGTGCAAGAACAACAGCTGCAGCAACCCAGCTATTCTACTGAAAATTGCAGCCTTTCAAAAAAGCTGGACAGGGGCAACTCAAGATACAGCGCTCTGGCACACCAAATCAAAACACAGGGGTGATGGACACATTTTCTGGTTTAAGCACTTTTATACAGATGGAGGAAGCTGAACTCAGAGTCTCAGAATGTCTCACACCACCCTGGCATGAGCAGGACATGAGCTGTCACCGGGCCAAACTTGCTCTCCTCTTTTCCCTCCTCACCCAGTCAACCTAGGAATGGGAAGATAGCATTGTCCTGGCAAGGAAATGTGAATCCTTCCATTCCTCACACAGTCATAAGTTGGTACAGGGTTCTGTGACAAGCTAATGATCCATGGATAATGAAATCCAGCATAATTCTGTGGATGTTAGCCTTACAAAGCAGTCTTGCACCTCAGAAATGGTGCAATCTCTTTTTGCTGCTGGGCCATTTCCACCAATGCCCTTTTCAAACACGCTTCAGAAAAGTAGCATTTTGTAGGGAATTGGTGTTTCCCCTTTAAACCAAATCACATGCCATTAAGTTAGGTAAAAAACGCAGGAGTGATTTCCTGCTTCCACAAGAATACATTTTAACATTACCATCACCCAAAGTTACACCTGTTACATGTTCGTGCCTTCACTTGCGACAAAGAGGTGAGTACATTAACATTTAAGACACAATTAATTTGTGCAATTTAAGTCAAACAAGTTGATCTGTTAATTTAAAAAACTGAAGCAGTTTGCAGAAGTAATGAGACAATCCAAGGTGTTCACAGATGGGTTACCTGTGAGACTGGTGCTTTAACATGGGGTGGAATTCCAGAGGAAGAAACAGTACCACTAGGAGGCAGGTTTTTACTGGTCACTGAAGCCCAAGAGAAAGCCTGCAGGAAATGCAACAAACCTAGGCTACTAATCATGGCAAACCACTGGCATTCCTACAGGGAAACTTGTCTGCTGAAAATACACTTTTGGTTCATATCTGACTATTAAATAATGGTTGTGCAAGCATTACAACGGAGGTACAGAAGGGTTTGCAGTTCCAGCTGTCTGTGGATTCCAATGGCATGGAACAAGCGTGTACTGTGCCCACAGCTGCTACTCAAGTGAGCCCAGTGCCCTCAGCATTCCCAGATCACTGCTTTCCACGACGTAACCAAACCTAGGACTGAAAACCCTGTAGTGTTAAGTGTCTTTTGCATGAAGAAAGGAAGCGGATGCCTGAAGTTACAATCAAAAATGGAGAAGAGAAAAAGGACTGGAAAAAACTACAGGAGACACACTGGAGCTAGAAAATGACCTTGCTCCAGCTCTCCCTGGCTGCTCCCAGCACTTTGCAAGGTCGCAGGGGTAACCACACCAGAGGACGCATGGTGTGTACAGTGGTTTTTAAGATTAGGCATCCTGCCTCTTAGAGACAGTCAATGCCCCAGATTGATTTTGAACCCATGCTGCAGCAATTGTGCAAGCGTCAGTGTGTTCCACTTCTTTTCAAGGAAAGAGCAGCAGTTTTCATTTGTGTGAGATATTTGGTGATGGTAGCTCCAGGTGTTTTCCTAACATATGTTAACTCCACATTTAAAAATGTCTATACATGTATATATCCACACACATACTTTACAAGCAGAGCTTAAAATCTACAGTAGGTGATGAGCAGCACTTAAAGTTTTTTTCCATTTTTAGAGAAACTCAGCATTTCTACAAGTTCAAAGGTCAAGCCTAGTTGTTCACACAGCGTGACACTAAAGAGAGGTGCCAGTTTAGCCACCCAAAAGGACAAAGTTCAAAGGCCAAACCAGTTTTCATCTGCACTTAGTAGCACAGGTATCACTTGTAACTAACCTTTGGTGGTTCTTGTGGTAGTGAAACAGGTTCTACAGGAGGTGGAGATGGAGATTTGTCTTCTAGCTCCTCAAGGGTCTTTTCTTCTACTTCAGCTTTCAGCTCCTCAGCTTTTGTTTCAGATTCCAATTCTGGCTCAGGTTCATGAGAAGATTCTTCCAGTGCCTCCTCTATCCCATTGCTACAATAGTCAAATGCATTTTATGAGTTTATCAACTGCTTTGCATTTTAACACATTTTGCAAGCTGTGCTATGGCAACAGCTCTGCTCTGAAAAAGATCGTTGTGATCTGCTACAATGTGGTTTGCACGTATACAACACAGTGAGAAGTTAAGCTATACTCCTGTACTGGGTACAAAACCAGATTTCACTTCTGCTGAAGCAAAGACATGCTCTACCGTTCTCTGCAGAGAATCACACAGCCATTTAACCCTGGAGAAAAGGTGTTCAACTCAAGAACTGCTGCTTCTAAAAGAATACAAACACAGCAAAGGCCAACAGACGATTATACTAAACACATCAACAAAGCCAACTTTGGAATGAAATCTACTGTTTCTTTACCAAACTGCTGCACAGCTTCCTTACCAAAGCAGCTGTGAGTCCCATTTACAGAAAATCACATGCAACTTCTTCTCTGCTCTGTGTGGTTGAAAGGAAGGGGATCTGAATATCTTCTCTCTTCAGCCACCCCAAAATCTAACCAATCTGCAGTCACCTCTGTCTATACAGCTCCTGCCACAGGTCACCACATGCCCAAGTGACTCTATGATGAACAATGCCTTTACAGCCTCTTTCTGAATGACACAGTAACCCCCAAAACACGACCTGACTTAATGCTTTCAGGCATCCAAAACTTTCTGCATTATCTTGAGCAAGCCACTGCCAGCATTCCAGCAGATTCCACTTTTCCATCAGATTTCTCATGAGAAGCATTAAGTGACTTGTGTTTAGCACTACCACTGATGCACTCAGCAGGTATTGTCTAGTGAAGTCATACATGTTTTTTTAAACGAGGGAACCAGAAAGTTGGTTCTGGCCCTCATTCCACCAGTCCTATGTTTAAAAAAAAGCACAAGGGTCTGGTGTTGTTTGTTTCTTTGTGTTTGTGGGGGTTATTTGGTTGTTTTCTTACTTTTCTTAGAAAATCAAAAATATCTTTTTTCTTTAATCTTGCCTAGATTTGCAGGCACTCAGGACAGACCTATTCTTCCAATACAGCTGTACAGCGGCCTCTCAAAAAGTATGACACTCTCTCAGTTCCAATTGATATCCAAATATGAGTAACGGATCAATATGTCCTTGCAGGGGGTTGGACTAGATGACCTTTAAAAGGTCCCCTCCAACTCAAACTATTCTGTGATTCTGTGATCAACCATCCCTTTGCTAACACACCTGCGATATAAATCACATCATATCAATGTACTGTTCCAAGTCTGAATTACAAGGATTCCATTAAGTGTGTACATACATGTGGGTTGCTCCCTTTTCATCTCACATTTGAGACCAGAAGTGAAAATAACTAAAAAACATTAAAAAAAACCCATTCCCTCTCTTCAATAAACAAGCAAGTTCTCAAAATAATGTAATGTTAACACAGATTCCTATCGAGCTAAATGTATTTTCCTAAACTACCTGTTAAATCACATCCAGAACCTAAAGCCAAAGCAATTCTGTCTGCCATCGTTATTAAAATCCAACTTCATATAATAAAAAGGACTTCTTACGTTACAGGATGGTTTTCATAGTAAGTACTGCTTGCATTCTCTTGCACAGGTTCAGGTGATGGTTGTCTTTCCTCCTGCTCTTCTTCCACCTCTTCCTCAGATTCTGATACAAAAAAAACCAACTTGTCAGCTCTTATAGATCTCTGCAAGTGTACATGAGCCGCAGTTAAAATAAAAGCATATTAAATTAGTAGCAATCAAAATAAAGCTTCATGAGCAAAACATGGTTAAAGTAGCTGCAAAAAAAGATGGAGAGCCTGCCTTTCAGTCAAGAAGCTTGGCTGTTTATGATTTTCACAAAAAGAGGAAGCCAGAGACATATGGCTGCTAGGAAGTTCTGGGAGGAGGTTTTGAGGATCTTTTAAAGCAGCAGGTGCTTTTCACATGGTGACACTATTACCTCATTAATGTCAGGACCTCAGACTAAGAAGATGAACCTCAAACACAAGGATGATTGCCTAAGATGCTCTGTCCCATAGAATCAAGATCAATAAATTCCAGAAACCATCCAGTGAACACACATACATACGTTCTGGCTACACTCTGATTTGCTCTGCCTCATTGAACAGAGTGGAAAAAACGCATTCAGGTCCAATTCAGCCCTTGAGTAGCAATGAATTCCTGAGTGTGATGACGGTAATGATGTAAGAGTGAACTATGTGTCATATTTGAAGAGCAGTTAGATTTTCTTTTCAAATCACGTACAAATATGACTGATCACAGAACACAAGTGTGCCTGATGCAGGTATGGCAGCAGAAGTCCTGCGGCTCACTCCTTCCATTCTCTGTCAAGCCTCGTCCCCCGTGAGCCAGTTCAGCCCTTCAAGGGAACACGGCACTATGTAGCAGAGTATGGACCTTCATTTTCCAGAATGTTTTGAACCAGCAGAGCTTCGGTAACAACAGCTCCCTGCTCCACAAGAAGGCAACACAGTTTGCATCCCAACATCTCCACACGACACTTCTGGCAGCTCTGCACACGGGAGAGAGGAACAAGAACCACACAAACCCTACACGTGTGGTCCTTCTCACCTTCATCAAGTTCTCCTTCTGAATCCCCAAATACTTCATCTTCGTATCTGAAGATATCATTATGGACATAGAACTTGTTTGGAACAGATCCCTGTCAAAGAGGAACATGCAGTGTTTAGCATATGTGGAGCATCAGCAGGCAACAAAAGGATGGACTACAGATGTAGGTTTTGGGGTACACAATGACATTTTGCAAAACGACTACACCACTGAAGTTAGTTTCTGAGTTTCTTCTTCTCTAAGCAGACAATTGAACAATAGCTTCTGCCTAACTGAAAAAGGAAGTCTCAAGCAGAATAAAATCTGCTAATTTTGCTAAGTCACAGCAATCATAGGTTTAACTAAGCATACAGCCCCTCAGTTTCACAGAGGAATTTCATTTTTCCCTATTACAATAACTTTACAATAAAACCCCTGAACTTTCACAGAGTGGCTATAGGCTTACAGCACTGTGCAGGGAAACAACAAAGAAATCCAACATGAACCTAAAACATTTATCTCCAAGCACACAATAGTTCATGATGAAGTGGGGGGAAAGAAGTAGAAAGAACACACAATGCCTTTTACTTGTACACAGCTTTGCTCTCACCAAGAGCTAAATTTGAGCAGTAACTTGTGCTCACATTTGCCATTAGACTTGAAACTACACAACCACAGCAGAGATTTGATCTACAGAGCTGAACCTTATTTTTCAAAAAAAATTATTTATGCCAATGGCAGCTCCCAAACGCAAGCTTCAATTTTCTCTGTATTACTGTTCCAACTCTTCAAGTCCAAGGAAATAAAACAGCTCAGGATGGGTCCAATACACCAGTTTCTCTGCACTGACACACTGTGACACATTTAATGAGAGCCTCCAGACCAAGTTTTAAAGCCAGATTCTATTTTTTGTCCCAATATGAGAAATTGTAGCTACAGGTGGGGTCAGGTTTTTTTCCATCATTATTTGAAGTTTGACACAATCTTACACATACTTACTTCTGGAGCAAGCACAAAAGTCTGCATGAACTTTCTCATTGGCTGCCCGTTGTTTGACAGCTCCCCCATGACTTGCACAACCACCCCATCGCTCAGAGTGGCATGAGCATCCACGTGACGGATCTTGGTGTGACACTCACTGAACTGCAGCGACATCACTTTCTTGTGTATCTCCTGGAAAGAGACAGACACATTTTAGCTGCAGTGACTTCTGTACAGGGCTTTACACCTTTTACCCACCTGAGTCTCAACTAACCCCAAAACAGCACACCCCTGAAGTTCAGAAGATAAATACAGGAACCAAGAAATGTCTTTCACTGTGAACAGTCTTCCTGAGCTCACCTAACTTTTAATCTGAAGTTTTTCACTAGAATTCAAGTATTTCTCAGAGTAGTCAAAGGGCATACAACTTGCTATCCGATTTTTGCAGCTGTTTTAAAATCTGTGACCTATTTTAAGGCTTTAATTTTTAAAGGGCCTGTGAAAGGGACAAGATTTAGCCTGAGTTACGAAAATAAAGAAAACCTCCAAAAATACCCAACAACAAAAAACACTAGCCCCAAAACAAAAAAAACCACCCCAGACCAACCCTTTATACATTGCTGAAGTACCAAACATCACAGGAGCAGGGAACATCTGCACTGCCAATTTTTGTGCTGCAAATGAGATCTTGCTGGTGAAAGCAGAAGAAACCAAACCTGCCCTGGACAAAGCGCCACACTTCTCAAAGATGTGGCTGTCTCATGAAGAGATATCCTAGGTGACAGACAATTCTGATAATGCAGTACAACCAAAGCAAACCTCAATTCACTTCATTCACTTCTTCAGACAGTTATGTTCCACTTTAACAGAACTCCACTCACACAAGAATTTCATGAAATTCACAAGATCAGTCCTTTCCTGAGGAACTACTTCTAACTGAAATAAGATACTTTTATAGTACAAATCTATCAGGTCCTCTCGATTTTGTTTCCCATCCTAAAGGTATTTTCTGCAGCACAGATGCAAAGCTGAAGAATCAGACACAACTGCCAATGAAAGCGGAAATAAGAAAACAAAAACCCTCAAACTAACAAATTGCTACCTGTCTCTGAACAGGAAGCAGTGTCACAACCCATTACTCACAAAGTTAAGAAACTCAGAGTCACTGGTAAAGAAAAAACCTTGATTTATTCCGAACATTAACAAGGATTACAGGACAAATTTTAATACTCACAGCTTGACCATACACTGCTTCTTGTGGTTTCCCACTGGCATCCAGTCCTCCATGGACATAAGAAGAATTCCTGCCATAAAACCTGCAAGCAAAGAGATGGAAAAGTCACAGAAGTGAAAAAAATAGAACCAAATCCAAAAAGTATTTTAGCCAAAAGTTGTAGAGTTCAATGCATCAGAAATTTCACCAGATTCAAGAGGCTCCAGGAATACAGGAACAAACAATATTCAGCACTGCAGTTTGCTCAAGGTGGCATAGCAAACTCCTAAATCAACCTCAACCTTTGTCTTGCTTCCTTTCAGCAAAGTGGCCATTTAGGCTGGAAGGTTCCTCACCCTCAGAATCCGCTGCCTCTGACAGAGGCATCAGCCCAGCAAGGTACAACCTCCTGCCATTCCTCTGAACCCTGTTCACAGCCTTGGCCAGCACTGAGCTTGTGGTCTTGATATTTAAATACGAACACTCACTTCCAGTATTTTTCTTACATTTCAGTGACCCTTTGGCACTTTCATTTCATTTCCACATTTTGAGCCTAGAATAGTCTGGTTTGATTTGGATTGTTCTTATCAGCTTACAAAGCATGTGACAAATGCTTTATATTTTCAGTACGTCTATATTAATAGAAAAAAAATAGTATCATCCTGTGTTTTTACTTAGGAGCATGCTTTGCCTTGGGGGTGCTTGCCATGAGGTCCAGATGCCAACACGTACCTTTGTTATCCTCCCTTATATGGTATACAGGAAATAAAATTGTCACGAAGCAATTCTATGAACTCAGTGTTACACAGAGTGGCAAGAATACTGAATATTTCTCTCTACTTAAACAAGCCAGTGCAGAGGGTCAGCGTACAGAATTAAACCCTAGAACTTCCACATTTGCCATTTCTTGGTTTATTCTACTGAACTTAGAAACTCTTTTCAGTTCTACTTTTGTGAAAATACAAGCCCAAGACTTTTACTCCCTTGACTATGTCCAGAAAAAAGTCTGGGAAATACCAAATGGTTTCTTTGATACCAACCACATAATCATGATTTTGAGCACAGTCGAGTACTTCCTAACAGCAAGGAAATATAGAAACACAGCTGAAGCAGTGCACAAGCAGATAGGAAATCATCTTTTCTCTAAAACACTTCTCTCTAAATTCCAAAGCATCTCTCTGAAAGTCAGCAGTTCTTACTAAGGGCCTTCACAGGGGACCAAGAGTTTTAACTTGCTTTTAAGGAACTGCTCAAAGTCTCTGGGTGGCAGAGTCCCTAGTTAAATGGAATTAAAGACTTTTGGTTAAGTGGCCAGAAAAGCCTTACAAATTCAACTGAAATGCAACAGGAATCCAGCTACACACAGTAACACCCATTTAGAGGGCAAACTGATCTCTGATGCTCCCTAAGGCCCAGGCAAGCTTTGGATAATGACCAGCGACAGGATCCTCTGAGCTATTCTCAAGCTTTTAGTTGGATGAAACAGTAACACTCGTTGTCCAAACTCCCTCACTGCTGCAAAGAGCACATCAAGCAGGAAAGCAGGAAAATACAAATCTTTCTGTGGCAGAGAGCAAGCTGCTGTTCAGACTGACAGCAAGAGAAAGAGGCAGGATAAGATGCTCTCTGAAGAACATTCCTCACACACGAAGTGCAGCAAAAGAACACAAACACAAATGTCCTTCACATCTGAGCCTGACCAGAAGAAAGGGGCAGCGGTGGCATGGACTGCAAGTGCCTAGAAAACATTTCATACAAGCAGCTCCAGAACTGGGAAAGATTAAACCAAACCAGACCAAAACCTCTTGGACTCTTCTGTGCAGAGGTATTTAAGAGAAATTCCACAGATGCTGTTGTAAGGGACACTTGTGCCACCTTTCAAGCGGACATAGACTATTCCTGAGCACAGAGTATCACCTGCACCAGAGGAGCTTGCTCATGAATGTCTATCCAGCCTCCCCAACCTCAGCAGGTATTTCTGGAATCTGTCCACATTATCATTTCATCACCTTAGAAGCAGCACACTTTTCCACAGAGGAAATATCTTGATAATATGCCGTACATCCACATGATCTGACTTGGTTCTAGAAGCTAGGGAGTCTGCAGTAAGATGAAACAGTTTTTCCAAGAGCCCAAAAGTTAGCCAGGTCCATTCTCTCCCATACTCAGAAATGAATGTCTGATTTACAACAAATAGGACACACTTCTGTTCAAAACTGTTACCATTTGGTGAGTGCAAGTGTTACCTGTGCAAGAAGTCAGGAGCTTTGTTTAGCAGAGTGTAGTACTGTCTCACAAACTCCCGCCCTACAAGCAGGGGACTTGGCTTCTCCATCACCATTTCTTTGGTACTCGGTGTCAAACGCTGTAATTGAAAATACTCATGTTAGTTTGAAGGCACCCATATGTATCACAACTTCCCCATAAAGGATAAACCTTGTGGTATTGGAATTGAAACAATTATGCATGCAGGAACTTAATTCACCAGAAAATACTCAACCATTTCAGGACAGCCCTTCCCACCTTTTTTGAGTAAATAAGAATATTTCAGTCAATTCATGTATTACTTGGATGAAAAGGGAACAGTGGATACAAAGTGCCTTACAGAACAGGTGATTTGAAAAACACACAAAACCACCCTGAAATAAACTAACAAAAACCCTTTTAAAAATTTCTTGCACTATTTATTTATCCCTTTGACCGATAAATATTTCAAAACCCCAGATGAACAACCCTGCAAAGCAAACAGGAATACACTTTGTTAAGGCAGCTGGTACCTCTGCTTCAATAGGTTACCATCACATCTGTAGGATGAAGATGGAAGCACCAATATGAAGTGACCATGTGGGCTGGACCCGCATTCCATGAAGACGGAGAAGGGAAACCTCAGTGCCTCAGAGATGACCAAAGGCTGAGGTACTAGCTGTCCAACTTACCTGCATTTCACTTTTGACATAGAATCATCTAGGTTGGAAAGGACTTCCAGGGGGTCACCTGCTTCAGCCTGCTATGCTCCTACCTATCCATACTGTCCTGCAGATCATCCATGTCATAAAATAATCCTCAGTACTCTAAAAGACTTTTGGATGGCTTGCCAGCACCCAGAATGCTGCTTTTGCCAGCTCACTTAAGACTATCACTGTCTGTGATCATGAAATTCCCTCCAGTTCTCACACAGACGCTTCATCTACTTTCTCTCTCCTAAAATTAATGTGTAGGCAAGGCAACAGGCAAAGAAGAGCACGTCAAAAATCCAAGTTTCCAACTTGGGAGACAATCCTAAAGTTTTGAGTTTTTACCAAAATAACCTCGACCCATCAATCTAAACCAAGGGCCAAACAAAAGACTGTTAGTGATTACAGCCAGACAGCACATAAAGCATATGAAGTGGAACTGGGAGATTAACCTGAGCTTAAGAAGGGCCTGCAATAAAGGCAGAAAACACACAGGAACTGTGCCACAAACACATCAGATCCTGCATCATAATGGAACTGGGAAGAAAAAAGCCCACATACTTGGCTCAAATAGTTTACACTTCACAGACAACCAAAATTATCTCAGGCAAACAATCGACACCACAAGACAATAGCAGGAATGCTCCCAAATGCAGGTAGTCAGGAATCACACCTGAAACAACAGTCTCAAAAACACGCAGGTAAGGCAGAAGGCAAAGCCTGAAACACAAGTCTTGAGGCCGGAGATAAGAAATCAGCAAACTTATGATAGGGTTATCCAAAACCCTATCATAATACAGGGTTTTAAAATAAACTCTTGGATATAATCCACCAAGACTCTCCAACACAGCATTAGCTTTGCCTCACAGGAAGCCCCAGAGGAAGTAATTACGCTAATGAACACAAAACCAAATGTCAAAATACTAAGGGACATCAAAGGTTTGAGCCCTGTGCACGTTCAAAGTGGGAGCAAAGGAAAGAAAACAAAATATGAGCAATTTGAGGATCTTCCCAACACAACTCACACTACACCAATGGCAAGGACAAGGACATTTTATTTAGAAACCAGCCTTAAAAGAAGAAGGACACCTCCATTTCTACCTCACAAGCAGGTGATGAACATAAAACTGGTGACAGGATCTTCACCATGAGCACTTGGGAAAATACATAAGGATGGAGCCTCATCAGGATTTTTTTTAAAGAACTTGTTAAAAAGCAGACGATAGCCACCACGCATTCTTATGAATATGACAATAATCAAAGTATACTTGTTAACAAATTGCTGGCATACCTCACCGAACACTGGAAATGCCTCTGGGTACAAAACATAATAATCCATGACAAGTCATTACACTACAGGAGATCTGTATCACACTACATCTTTTCTTCATTGGAAGATGTCCTATTTCCTCACAGAGAGGAGCACCATGCACCTCTTCCATATTTCAAGTGACAGTATCAATAATACGTCACACCATCACAGAATTTTAGAGGATGTCTCAGTACAATTCTTCACCTGTCTCAGTATTATTTCCTTTCATTATTTCTTCAAAGACCTCAATAGGGATAGCAGAGCCTTAATGAACTGTTCAGGTCTCCCAGGTCATTAAAATGCAGTAAAATAAAATCAGAGGTACTCCTTGCTAGCAACACGGATGCCATGAAACCAGGTTTTCAAAAGATTAAAATCTCCACGTGTCCCAATTAGTATGCACCTCCCTAAAGTCAAGGACCTGAGCTTTAGCAGGCCCAAGGGGTTTGGAGGTAAAGACACCAGAGAAATTTAAGCCAAAAGTCAGGGCATGAGCATCAACAATTTAAACAGGCCAAATTTACAAAGACCAGTATTCTCCAAGGCTTACCAGGCACCAAGGGAAGCCACATCAATATCCATACTCTATAAAAGCTCTATTTCCAATTTCCATCAGTACACACTCAAGAGTCAGTGAATAATAAACTAAGAAAGAAGAATCTGAGTGCTCTTCTCAGCTGAATGAAATGAACCACACTCTTAGATCAGCCTGGGCAGCCATTGAGAAAGGTCTTAGGGAGAACTTATGGCTCAAGGCACTTGTGTACACATTACCCAGAAACAAAATGCTGCTGTTAGTCTGAGATCCTAGCACTGAGGTGGCAATCACCAGAAATCAAATATGCTTATCTGCTGGCTCATTTACAGTGCAACTGTACTGTTAAAAAAAGCCCTTCATCCTGCACAATGACCAAAAACCATAAGCCACATGGACAGGGTGACAGGAACATCCCTGCAGCTGCTGCTCATCCACAGCACTCCTACCTACATCCAGCTGACGTAACAACTCATCGACAAGATTTAATTTCCACCTTATCCACTGCTTCCGATTCCTCTGTTACCAGGAAGGCACTCCGAACTTCCAGGGCTTTCCTCAGTCAAGGAAAATTGGGAGCCACACAAAATATTTTGCAGTACACTCACAAGCTGAAAGGCACAACACAACACTGAATCTCTTTCTTCCCAAGACAAGACTCAGAAGTGAGGAACCCGATTCAAAAACTGAAGAACACACACACGTGCCAGTGCAACACTCCTTGCAACTTCAACTGGTGTGACTCAAGTTTATAACAACAACTTCAGTCTACAGGCAGGATTTCATTCAAGAGAACAAAACCAATGAGAAAACTGGCACAGAAAGGAATTATTTGTTATTTGCAGGCAAAAATAAGCAAACAAACAAAAGCAGAAAAGATAATTTTTTCCAAAGAGCAACGGCATAGTACTGAAATTCATCTAACACCTTCCAATGGCCATGACAAATAAAGCAAGAAGGTGAAACTGCTGAGGGCTAACAGGATGAGGTGCAGCCCACATGGGGACAATTGTGCTGAAGTACATGACAATCAACTATAATAATTTCTGAAGTCCACACTCCAGTAAGATCATGCAAAATCACTCAGCCTGTAATCATCTTTATATACAAAACTTTATTAAGCTGTGTTTGTCCCTTCTTCAACTGAATGAAATAAAAACATCAAGAAACCAAACCCCAAATCATGATCCATCAGTTTGCACAAGAGGGCAGGAGCAATTTGTTTCTGAAGAAGTAATGAAGACCACTACGTGTTGAGTAGTGAAATTTGCTCAATAAGAAATGCTTATTGAGCAAAAAATGCATTTTGCTCAATAAGCAGCTCTGACATTAGCAAAGCTTTTTCCCCTTGTAATATATGTAAGCATTCTCATTATTACTATTATTATTATTATCATTATTATTATTATTTCCCTTGCCCTGTAGAAAGCAGAAATATGACTCGTCTTCCGTGGCAAAGCACTGTTACCTGAGGCCATGACTGAGCTACAGAATGGTGGCCTACCTGCTCAAATTTAGGTATCCAGAGAATAAATTTTGGCACAAAGTCTTTGGTTGTGACCAAAGTATTTAAAAACCACTTTCATCCTGTTTCAAGACAGACCAACAACAGTGATGTTGCCTGGACGTTTCATCAATTCTACTTGGGGAAAAAAACCCACAAAAAACCAAACCAGAAAAAGGCTGAACTGAATTCTGACAGCAGCTGAAGAAAGCATCACCTGAACTTCAACATAACCTCCATCAAGAGAAACTTCTAAGCTTTGCAAGGGAGCAGTGGGCCTCCCCAGCTGTTTTAATTAAAAACCATAAGCAAATAAAATTTTGTTTTATTGATAAGCAAATTTCATCCTCTGAACAATTCATCCATAGAACAATGTCCATAACTAAAGGCACACAGACATCAAGCTATCATTTTATATAAATCTGCAACAGTATGGCTTGTTTGTACATCCAGAAGTTTGCAACTCTTGTCCGAGTCACTGATCAGATTTGAATACATTGCTTAAAATGAAAATAAATTTGAGAAAAATGTTCTTGGATATCAGGAAGATGTTCCCCACACAGCGGGCACACCAAGCCAAGCCACAAGAGACACAGTGCCACTTTCCACACATACTGGAGCTGAAGGAAAACAGAAGGGAAGGGGAGAGCAGCTCTCACAATCTTGGACAGGTTTCTCCTGAACCCAGATTATCACTTTTAAATTACTTCTTACTGTAGACAATCAAAAATAATGCCTTACAGAGCATGCTTGCCCCTGCAATCCATAAGCGTGACCCTGAGATGCCACCACTGCCACACACTGAGTGAGCAGCCATACCTTGAAAAAAGCTACAAATCCAAACTGATGGCCCAGCAGGCCCAAGGCATAGCATCTGGAGCACAGCCCTGCACAGGAAAGTCAAAGTAGCACCAACTGCAAGGAAAAAATCCTGAAAGGGCAATCAGAAGTTCCAACAACATTTCAGTATGGACAGTACCCTCTCTCTGTCACACTCTGCAAAGTTAGCACTCAGAACATCCTCCATTTGCAGCAAGGACCAGCAACCATGTGTGATCTACCAGAATCCCTTTACTTTGTGATCTCCGCTACCTATGTGCTACATTCCAAGGTGGCTGAGCCCAAAGGCATAGCACGCAGCTCTTTCAAATGAAGCTCTCCTGAGAGACTGGGTTTGGTTTTGGTTTGTGGTTGGGGTGTTTTGGGAGGAGTTTAACAGCACCGTGTATCTTAGGGGCATGGCTGCCATAGGGGACCATCCTCTGGGCAGTTCAGCTGAGCAGTCCACAAGGGCCAACACCTGCCCAAAGAGCAACAACACTGACCTGCTCTGGGACAGCTGTTCCACCTCTGTGCCATCACTCAAGACCAGGTTCAGTGCCTCTCTCCCAGTGTCCAACAGATACACCCATGAGTCTGACATATTCGTCTTTTCATGTTACTTGAGTCGCAACACAGCTGTTTATTTGTTAAATGCTCTCAAAAGCAGTGACATCCTGTGCCATAAATACAACAGCATCATACCCAACACTGTGCCTTAAGGTACAGTGGTTCCTCACTGTATTTTAATCTTAAGCGTGAGAATAGATGGCTAATTTGAATCCTCAGTTTCATAAAGGGAAACATTCATATGGACATAGGCAGCTAAGTGGATGATGGACATTTGGTTTTCTCTTCAGTTTAAGCTAGTTTTCACAGAAAAGATTTTACTCTCCTAATGAAAAAATCATCAGATACAGATCATAATTTCACACAGCAAGCTCACATCTGCCAAGAAGACTATTCCAAGAACAGTTCCAATGGCAAACCAAGATTATGTTTCTGACATCGAAGCAACCAGAGCTCACAAGAAGGAATCCTTAAGCTTTCCTAGGGGATGTATGGCCCTGTACTCACACCCACAATCACAATGGGTACAGAATGCCTCCTGAACGATACATCAACTCCAGAAGTAAAGCAACACCACTTTGTCAGCAATCACAACTTCTCAGCTCAGAATCCAAGTTGACAAATCCCATACTCACTTGCAGCGCTACAGTAACAGAGCCATATTACATTCAGCAATTTGGGTATGGATTGAGATAACTTCCCCTATTTCTCAACTGTTCAAAAGTACTTTGGGCATCTTTACACTTCTTTCTGCATGAAAGCAGACCATTTGCACACTGAACGTGAAGCATCTAGAACATACAGAGGGCTTGGAATTGCCAAACCAGCACGGAAGGCTGCAATAACAATATCTACACGACTTACTAAGACTTTCTGGTTGAAATTGAACAATAATCTCATATGGGCTCTTTCTCTCCTGTGATAGTTCTTTCATTCACTGGTACCTGGCACCAAGCTCAAGATCCAGGCTCACCCAGCTACCTACTATTAATTTTTTTTTTTAAAATTTATTTAAAAGATTAGTTGTGGAGATGTTCTTGGGCACCCACACTGGAACTGCAGTGACCTCCGAGGTGAAGGGAGGCAGAAGTCTGGGAACACAATAAGCTCAACTCAGGTGACAAACAAGAGGAGCTCAAAAAAGATCTTCACAAGGCATGCAGCTCTGCAGGATAAAAGGTGCTCACAACAACTTCTGCGATATCACTCCGTGTGCAGCCAGAGCAGCCCAGGTTATGACTGGGGAAAGGGGAAGTGCAGAAAGGTGAGGTCTGCAGAGCTGGAGCAGCCCTTAACAGCCAGGATGCCACGGCTGTACTAACTTGTAGGAGGGCAGAGGGGCCCGCTGAGTCGAGGATGGGGAGCTAAGGGAGCTTCAGCAGCACGACCGAGGCTGGCGGAGCAGCACCCTACACATGCCGAAGTCCACGAACCTCTAGAGGCTCCTGCACAGCGATCGATCCATGAGGTGAGACGGGAAGCGGCGACCGCAGAGCCCAACACCACAGCCAGCATACAGTAACGCGGGACTTGGGGGCGCTTTTCCCC
>VZTZ01046867.1:0-248283 GCA_013400955.1 Drymodes brunneopygia | reverse complement strand
GGGCAGCCTGGGCAAGGGCGGGGCGTTCTCCGGCGTTCTCCGCCAATAAGCAGCGGGCTGTGGCGGTGACGTCAGGCGCGAGCGCTGTTTCCCGCGCCGGGTCAAGGAGTGGTGAGAGCGGGGCCGCGGGCGGAGGAGGGTTCTGTCCTTGCATCTGCTTCAACTGATCCCGTTCTTTTCTACGTGTGCCTGACTGCCTGGCCTTTACTGTGGCCTCCAGGCACCGCTGTCCATCATGGAGCGTGGCCGGGCGAGCCGGATTCTTGACCCCTTTGGTGCCGCCCACCGGTGCTGTTTCGCTGGAACGGGGATCTCCAGCCTGTAGGGCCAGGGTGCGGTCGGTGTTGGGATGCTGCAGGGGTCTGCGGAGTGCTGTGCCCCCATCCTTTGCTCAGTTAGGAGTTTACAGCTTCTCACTGAAATAGAAACGTTTTTGAGTTATGCTGAAATAAAAAACAGTCCATGACTGCAGGTCAGATACCAAATAACTCCTTTCCGGTGTGGCAGAATTTGCCCCTTGGCGTATATTGTGTCTCCAAGAGGACAGCTGGGGTGTCAGATATCTCTTCTGGAAGCAACTCGCTTTGTTTTTTAGGGGTTGTGTATGTAAGGATGGAAATACTGAAATAAATTTTGGCTTATGGAAGAACCCAGTGTTGGTTGGTTGTTTTTTTTTCTTGCTGAGGACCAGAATCTCTTATGTCCAACTTGAACATGTCAGGTGAGTTCTGGTGTGTGTCTGTACTGGCCTAGAATGGGCCTTGAACCATCACTGTTCGGAAGGGGTGGAACCTTTCTTAACTTTTGAGTATCTAAACCCCTTTGGTTTAGAAGGAGGGGTTTTCTTTTTTCCTCAGATTTACTTTGCTGCTTTGTAGCCCCAGCGTCAGGGATACACAGCCCGGGTGGGCAGACTGTGTTCGGCAAGGCTGTGCGGTCACTGCAGGCTGGAATTGCCCTCCTGTGGATCGTAAACTGCTGACATGGCTGTGGTTGCTGTAACCACCTCGTTATTTGGTGACCAAACCTGACTAAGGGGTTCTTTGTTGCTCAATAAGGTAAAAAGCCTCAGGGCCACGTGCTGGGTGGTTAATTTCATTCTTTCGTTGATAAGGAAAATGAAATCCCCGAAGCTCTTGATTTAAATTGTGATGTAAGAGGAGTTGTCTCCCTGGAATGAAATAAACTAGTTTTTGGAACTGATGATCTTGGCACTTTCTGTGCCCATTTGCTGTAGTTGCAATCAAAATTGCTTTAATTGGATATGTAGAGTAAGACAAACACTGCCAAACTCTCCCAGTAACCATGAGGAAGGCAGCATCAGGCTGGGAGCTGGTGGGAGGGTGCAGCGCCAGAAGGGTTTGAAGTTCTGGGTCTTGGTTGTTGCTCCTCAGTAGGAATCCAGAATATGCTGCAGTAGCATCCAAGGGGGGCATTCAGCATCTGAAAGTAATTAAAGTACTTTGCGCTTTTCTCTGGGACNCCGCGGGGGGAGCGTGAGCGCCGGCCTGGCCGAGCCGCCATGAACTTCTTGCGGGGCGTCATGGGCGGCCCCAGCGCCGGCCCGCAGCCCTCGGGAGCCGACACGGTGAGCGGGGGATGGGACAGGGCCGGGGGGCCGCGACAGCCCCGGCTGGGGCCGCTCTGTGGTCGCCGGCTGGGCCGGTGCCGCTGAAAGGCCCGGGTGGTGNTATGTAAGGATGGAAATACTGAAATAAATTTTGGCTTATGGAAGAACCCAGTGTTGGTTGGTTGTTTTTTTTTCTTGCTGAGGACCAGAATCTCTTATGTCCAACTTGAACATGTCAGGTGAGTTCTGGTGTGTGTCTGTACTGGCCTAGAATGGGCCTTGAACCATCACTGTTCGGAAGGGGTGGAACCTTTCTTAACTTTTGAGTATCTAAACCCCTTTGGTTTAGAAGGAGGGGTTTTCTTTTTTCCTCAGATTTACTTTGCTGCTTTGTAGCCCCAGCGTCAGGGATACACAGGTGGGCAGACTGTGTTCGGCAAGGCTGTGCGGTCACTGCAGGCTGGAATTGCCCTCCTGTGGATCGTAAACTGCTGACATGGCTGTGGTTGCTGTAACCACCTCGTTATTTGGTGACCAAACCTGACTAAGGGGTTCTTTGTTGCTCAATAAGGTAAAAAGCCTCAGGGCCACGTGCTGGGTGGTTAATTTCATTCTTTCGTTGATAAGGAAAATGAAATCCCCGAAGCTCTTGATTTAAATTGTGATGTAAGAGGAGTTGTCTCCCTGGAATGAAATAAACTAGTTTTTGGAACTGATGATCTTGGCACTTTCTGTGCCCATTTGCTGTAGTTGCAATCAAAATTGCTTTAATTGGATATGTAGAGTAAGACAAACACTGCCAAACTCTCCCAGTAACCATGAGGAAGGCAGCATCAGGCTGGGAGCTGGTGGGAGGGTGCAGCGCCAGAAGGGTTTGAAGTTCTGGGTCTTGGTTGTTGCTCCTCAGTAGGAATCCAGAATATGCTGCAGTAGCATCCAAGGGGGGCATTCAGCATCTGAAAGTAATTAAAGTACTTTGCGCTTTTCTCTGGGACTTGAGCTATCAATGGTATCTAGGTAAGCTTCTGGTTTTCACTGAGGTACTCAGTTTCAAAAGTATTTGGTCATTTTCTACTTGTAGTTAAAGAGTCGCTAACACCTGTCTTTTTTTCGTTAGAAGTGACTGCAATTTCTGACTTCCAAGCCTTCGCGCTTGCCCGGGGCTTCTTGTGGCCGCCCACACCCCGAGCCGCGGGGCGAGCTGTGTTCCGGGGATGTGCTGTTTCACTTTTCAGGCAGGTTACTGCCCCCAGCCCCTGCGTGCCAGCCGCTCACAGTGAGCAAAGGCGCAGCAGGAGCGCTCAGCGAGCTGCCCCGCCATTCACACTGTTCGGGAGGCNAAGGAGCGGCTCTCCCGTGCGGTTCCTGACCTCAGGCTGTGTGTCGAGAGTCTGCCCCGCTGCCCCGGCGGGCTGGCTTACCCCGTGTGTTTTCCGTACCCTTCCAGATCCAAAAGCTGTGTGACCGAGTAGCTTCGTCCACGTTACTGGAGGACCGCAGGGATGCTGTGCGTGCTCTCAAGTCGTTATCCAAGGTAAGGAGCCAACTTCCTGAGCAGCGGCGTGAATTTCAAGTAGCTTTGTCAGGTACTACTGAAAAGGCTTTGTTTGGTGTTTGGGCTCGACCATTTACCACTTGTCTCCTCTCCGAACAGAAATACCGGCTGGAAGTCGGCATCCAAGCCATGGAACACCTCATCCACGTTCTGCAGACAGACCGGTAAGCATCCTGCAGCCGCTTGGGGATGCTGCCCAGGCCCTTCTCTGCTGCTGACACCACAAATGCACACCTGGTGCCCCGTACTGGCACAGCTGAGAGGGCAGCTGGGTTTCTGGGAACTCTGCTGCCACCTTGGTTTTTTTGTGCTGGTAAACGTCCTCTGAGCCTATTCGGAGGTAAAAAGAACAGAATTCCAGGAACCAGGATGAGGGGCAGAAAGACAAGCTCTAGAGAGAAGGTACTACCAAAGTGTGTCTTAATGGTTCTCAGGGGCATCTTTCCACTGCTGTAGGAAGGTGAGTCCAAACAGATGATGTTAACTAAATACCCAGTTTGAAATAACCCAGATCAACCTGTTGTTGGGCAAAAGGTGAGCTAGACACAATTAAGAGGAAAAGAAGTCAGCAGGTGTGTGTTAAAAAACACGTTGGGTTCAGGTAAACAGGAGAGCAGGACTCCAGGGTTGCTGTTAAGACAGATGGGACAAGTCTGAGTTGTCTGTGTGGACTAGAATGTAGTGGTTATACAATCCAATATTTGGAATATTTTTGTTATCCATCCTTGCAATGACTGCTGTACTTGGTAGTACCCATGTGTTGTACTGTGGAACATTTTTGCTCTCCTTGGATTTAAGCTTCAAATACTGCACATACTTGGTGTTTAGGTAGGTAAATGTATGGGGATAGTCATTGTCTGGGTTTGAACATCCAGCTGGTGAATTGATAGGAGACGGTCATAAGGCTGTGGGATACCTAGATGTGCATACACTGCAAGGAGGAGCACGTCCTTTGATGCCAGTACCCAGGAGAATTAGGAAAGCGGCAGGTCAGTGTCTACAAGGAGGCCTCCTGCTCCAATTGTGGATATAGGACATGAAACCCTTCAGTGCTCAACCCAGGGCTGCTGGTTGAGGCCTTTCCTGCCTGGCCAGTTATGCCAGCTGGGAAAAAGGTGTGAGGCTGTCTAGGCAGGTCCATGTTATTCCTGTTCTGTGGGCTGGGTAGTGAAAATTGAATGTCCGACCTGGTGCACACAGTGAAAGGGAAGGTTATAGGAGCACCTGTCTCGGATGTGAAGGGGAAGCCCTTTAAAAAACTAGGTTAAGGAGCCTACTTTCATCCACTTATCTGCTCTGAGGGCAGATTTGAACTTTGAGAAGAGAGGCGGGGCTCTACTGATCCACTTGAGAAGGCAGCCTGAACCCTTTAGGGCAGGGCCTTGAGGCTTTTCAGTGCTTTTTGGGCTCCAGTTCGGTCCACATCCTTCAGAATTTGTGTGTGATGGGGTTCTGCGCATATGCCTTGTGTGACTTGGGCTTCAGTTGGAAAAAATAGTAAGTCCAGGGTTTTTTTTGGGTTTTCAGCTGAAGAAATGCTGGCTTTGAGATGTTGCTAGAGTCATTTGCTATTGCATGGGGCAGCACATCAGCTGGGCCAAGCATTGTGTGCCGTGGCTTCTTGGAGAGAGTTGTAGTCCCTGTGTGTGATCAGTGCAGGTGTTACACGTATTGGAGTTTGTGTTACTGTTTGGTGTCAGTAATGGCAGAGGTGAGGCTTTGGGGACTCTGTCAATGGAAATCAAAGCCAGTTGAACCGGTTACGTGACTGATAAAGGAGTCACAGGCTCAGCTGTCCCCATAGCCCAGTGTGATGGGTATATTGAACTGGGAGGCTGCTGGTGTGACAGGGACTGCTCTTTTGCTGTGTGCCCACAGGTCTGATTTTTGGACCCTTCCAGTATCCCCCTGAAGTGCCCTGGAGTTTTCTGCAGAAGTGGAAAATGCTCTTTTCCCCCTGTTTCTTTTTTTTTTTTTTTGTATTACAGCTGCTTAAGAAGAGAAGTCAATGACTGACTGAAGTTGTCTTCTCATATGTCACTGTATTCATGTAAATCATGCACATGTGCTGGCCTGTGGCCCATTGGCTGTGTTGCTGTGAAGTTCAAGATGACAGCAGGTTTAATTTGATTAGAAAAATATAAGTGCTATCTGTGTCCAGTTCTCAGTTCCTTGGATCCTGGGGTCTTCCTTTGAATTAGTTACAGCCTCTACCCTGAAACAGCAACATAGCACTTCTTAAGTGGAAGACGTCATTCCACTTGTTAAACAGTTGATTGTAGGTTGCCTGAAGCTCTGTCTCCTGCTCAAGTGCTTTAACCTTGTTCTATTGAAAACTGATTTCTGCAATCTAAGTTTTCCAGTTCTGTGAATTGGGTGTCCTGGACCCTGAGTCAGCTTTTATGTATTCCAGACTTACATACACTAGAATTCTTATGCCATGTGTTCATTTTGTAATATGAAGTAGTGATCTGGTAGAGGACTTCTACTGACTTCTTGTTGAGATGTTGCTACAGCCCACCTGGGATTATTTTGAAAAAAAAATTGGCATTTGACTGTAGAATGGGGCAATACCACTTAACTGTTGGTGTGAGAGAAGGCACTGGAGTGAGAAGTCAACTTGATCCTTAACTGCTTTGTTTCTACATATATTAAGAGGTTTTTGAATTTCAGTGTGACAGTTGAGTTTGGAGCTTAATATGTGGACCTAAGAGATGGCCTGTTTTTTCCCTAAGGCACAGACCACAGTCAGGCATGTGCAGGACAGTCAGTACCCAGGTGCCTTCACTTCCACGTGGTTCTGCTCTGCTGTTGTTTGTGAACTTGGGGTGCCCTGATGTCTCATTTGAATGCCATGGAAAACCACCCCTAGCACAGGCAGGTTGGCTGAGGTGGCTTGTGCTGGATTGTTGCATTGCACAAAGGCTGCCTCTTAGGGGTGCCTGAGAAGTCTTCTTTCTGGACTGGTTTTTACTATAGAGTAAAAGCTGTACAGCTTCAGCCTGAACAGAATAATCAATGAGATGTGGGATGTGCCGAACAGCAGATGGTGGCAAGGCAGTGAACAGCAGAGGTGGGATGCTGCTGTCCTCATTTTGTGATGTCTTTCATCCAGAGAAACAAGGCCTGCTTTTAATCACAGGTACATTAAATACGCTTATTCTTTTGGAGCTGCTGTAATTTCCCTAACAAGGGAAGTTAAAAAACTCACCAAGCTGCAGCCTTTCTTTTCAAGTTTCCAAGAAATAATTTCTGTGTGTTTTTAGATGTGGAATTGTTTCATTCCTATGAAAAGGGAAATGTAGACTTTGTAGTAGTGTGCTCAAGGACTAAAATGACAGTGAAGGGAAAGCATAAGCAGGCTGGAGATGTGATCATACCTGCTAGATGAGACTGTTTTCATGGATTAAAAGGTTAGGTGGTTGTTCAGACCTCTGCTCTGAACCAGCCTAGCAGCCTCATGAAATGCAAATTTATCTTTGGTGTGGAGGCCTTACTTGGCATGCCTTGGAGATCAATGAGAGTAAATACTTAGAAGATGGAATGAGAGACCTATTTTTGACAGTCTTCTTTTTAGATGCTTGACAGAGTCATGAAAATGCTGTGAGGTGTGTCCTTCTGCACTTGGATACACTTTTCTTTGTGATTTTAGGTTCTATTTTCCTTTTTTTTTTTTTTTAATCAACTGTGCTTTCATTCTCTTTTGGTTTAAGAGCAACGAAACAAGTAGTAGAAATGGTTATATTCTGCCCCGTAAACTCTTGTGCTGTGTCTTGGTTGTAGCATAGAGTTTACAGGTGGTTCAGCCTTGGTAATGCAGAAGAAACAGGTCCCTCCTGAGAGAAGAGTCTGGGTGTGGGCAGGCGAACTAATGCTTTGGGATTAGCAAGGCTTCCCTGCAGCTTCCTGGGGATGCTGGAGTTCAAAACCTTGTAGTAATTAGGTTTAGTGAGTTTGGTGACACAGAGGGTGCCTGTTTGTGAGAACCCACAGCTGCTGCTGCATTCCCCTGGAGCTCTGAGGTTTGGCTCTGGTTCTGACAGCATAGTGGGGAGGGTCCCACCTGGGAAATGCTGAAGCCTGTCTGCAGCTTCCTTGGGTGATCTTCTGGCAAGTCTGAAGCATTCCCAGAGATTTCTGCTGCTATAGGAGCAGGTTGGAGGGAGTGACTCAGAAAATTAAAGACACACCTACAGTGGAGAGCCCTGTGGTCACCTGGTTTCACCAGACTTCCTGAGGCTCACCTGAGGGAATGGAACTGGGAAAAGGAGCTTGACTCTGTTCAGGGAGCAGACAGCTCATGGTTAAGTGATGCTGCAATAAATCTGTGCTTCTTACTTGGCCTAGTGCTGCAAAGGGAACTGCCTGGGCAGAAGAGCAATGTTGTAAGAGTAGTTGGAAATAAGTCATGAAATAAAAGTGGTTCTTTCATTTGCAGTTCAGATTCTGAAATAATTGGCTATGCTTTGGACACACTCTACAATGTAATATCGAATGACCTAGAAGAGGAGGAGCAAGGTAAGCCCTTGGTAGTAATAGTTGTATTAACTGTGGGATTGCTTTCCTTGGTGCTTTGTTCAAATTATCCATTGTAATGCTATGATTTACTAATGCTTACCTAGACTTGCTTTGTTATTGAGTATAGCTCTTAGGACAATGCTAAAGATCTTGTATGCAGCTTGCATTAAAGTAATACCGGATCTCTTGCTTATTAATTTTAAAAACTTTGTTCTGTGAACAGGAGCCAGGTTGGAATGGGATAACTTTTTTTTCTAGTATGTAAGTCAAGAATCAAGTCCTTTGCTGTTGGGAAAGGATAGTTCTGGCTGTTACTGTCAAATGGGACATTACCATCTCATGATTTAACAAGGATGTTGGGATGTGAAACTCAGGAACCTGTGATAAGGTGCCACATAGAAGTGTGAAAACCTTTTTCAACTCTGCTGTGGCAGTGGAGAAAGAGATTCAGCAAGATTGTTTCTCATTATATAGCTGGGCTATGAAAATCCATGCTACTCCTACCTGTTTCAGTTTTGAATGCCATTAAACCGGTCTCAAAGGCCAATGAATGTTATTCTAAGCCATGTTTCAAATTGTGCTTGGCTTACTTGGCTTTATTTTCCGTGTTCTTCCAGTTCCCCATCCTGATTAAAAAGGTTTAGAACAAGATCAGAGTTTCATAGTGCTGGTGAATTCCTGTTTGTGGTAGAGGCCTTCATGATGGACTGGACAAAAGTTTTTCCAAAGAGCAAGGAATTGTCCAGCTGGAGTTTTGTGTGAGAGATGACCAGGGCTGTAGGAGTTATGGGGTGCTTCAGTTTAAACCCTTCCATAAGAACTTCCCGCAGGAGTCCAGCTGCTGTAGGAAGCTGGGCTAGCTGCTTTTGAAACCTGAGCTTACGCTGTCATTGGTTGTGCTGTGTGGAAAGCTGTTCAACTTGTAAACCTGTCTCTTGTTTCTTTTTGTTTTATCTGCACTGACAGATGACTCTGAAGGTAAAAGAACCTCTACTTATGTAAATATGGCACTTTGTTTTAGCCCTAGTCGCTACTCCTGCCAGTAACACTTGCTGCCATTTAAAAAGGACACTGTAAAAACTTGCACTGGAGCTCAGGGAAGGCATTTTGCCTTCTGCTCTATCCTTAGTCTTTGGAGCTCGAGTGTGTTTCCAATTTGATTTCTCCTGTGATGGGCATGCTGAGTGCCAGCAGATCCCCAGGGACTGCAGTAATGGGAAATTCTTGACAAGGATGTCAAAGGTGTGCAGCCCCAAACTGGTAGGATTTTAAGGGGCCAGAGTTGTGAACAGAGTTTCTGTTTGCAAGAAGCCTTGAAGCTGGACACCCATGCATGAGCTGCACATGAGCATCCTTCACAGTGTCTCTTTTAAGCAATGCGTGTTAAAATACCATGTTCACTTCTACCCTAGGTTTCCACTAATGCTTTGCATGTTCTCTTTTTGAAACTGATTTTAGTTTTTAAAACTAAGTTCTAGTTTGCAGTGCTGCTTGGTAGTGAATTTCTAAGAGCTGATCTTACTAGATGGAAGCTGTTGGCTTGATTTGAGATGGCCCTGGGAACGGGTAGATTTAAGGAACTATTTTGGGTACAAGGCTAGTTGCAAGATCTCTTGTGTAAGTGGAAAATACAGTTTCCCTTTTTCTGTTTGGTTTTTTTGTTAAACATGGTAGAAGAAATACTTGAGAAGAAAAAACGTGATTTGGCCCTTTCATAGAAGAATACTGAGCTAGAGTAAGAAAAACCAACTACAGCCTGAGAGAGGCTGTTCAGGTTTTGCCTTAGCACCTGGAACTCGTGCAAAGGCAACAGTTGGCATCAAGACTTCAAACACTTGCTGTTTGCAGCTGGGGGTGGGACAAGGCAAAGATGTTCAGTCACAGCCCATGGAAAAGTCCAAGTGAAATATTTTAACTTCATTTTGAAAGTAAAATGTTTAGGTTTTTTGGGCTCTGTCTCCTTGGCCTGCAGCCAGCTACAGGATGTGCAATCCGTGTGTGATTGATTCCCAGCTGAGTTGCCTCTTAGTCTACACAGCAAGTGCAGAAGCTGAACTTGTGTGGAGTTTTTAATCATCATTTCTGCAAATGAATATGTGTCAGTTCAGGAATGGCCCAGATTTGAGAAGTCCCTCAGCTTCAGAGAGATTACTGTTGGACTTGGGTCCTGCAAGGTGTGACATGCCTGGGCCAGAGCTGTTTTCGCACATAGTCTTCCCTTGTAACATTTTTTGTAGTATTTCATCATTTCTGCAGCTAGAAATTTAGTGCAGAGTGTTGCTGCTCCTCTGCCCCTTTTGTGAGCTGTGTACTGCTAAGCCTGCTTCAAGGGGGAAATACAGCTCTAAGGCATGAGAAATGATCAGCTGCTCTGCTGTCTGGGAGGCCAGACAAATCTTCTGCTGCCCTGGAAATCTTTCACAAGTAGACCTTACAGGGTGGTACCTTGCAGTGAATTGCCGTCACCAACAGTTTGAATTAGGTTGGATGAATTAAAATGGTGTCCTTGGCACCAGACTTTTCTAGTAGTCTTTTGATTTCTCTGTTTTGCCATAGCCCAGCAAGATGCAGAGTGTGATGTTGTGTTGTCTTTGACCCTTTTGGTAGCTGCTCAGTTGTGAATTGTTTGTTAGTGTTTCCTTGATAAGGCTATAAATCCTGTACTCCAAGTGAGAGAAAAAAATCCAAAATCTTTTGGTTTTGGTCAGAAATTCACTTGCTTTACTGTTTATTTTCTGTTTATTTCTATTAAAACCAACACTTTCCCTTTGAGTTAGAATTGCTCTTGCTCAGTTTTTCAGCTGAAATCCTTAATTATGTCAACCAGTAGTACCTACATGCCACTGTTTTGTGGAACAGTTACATAAATTGTCAGTCAGCCTAGAAAAATAGCAGTGCTGCAGAAATGCAGCTTGCATGGGGTTTGGTCATTTTGTGGGATACTTTTGCATTTGTTTTTTGTTCATGCAACAGTGTTGCATGAAATAATTATGTAAGACAATTCATGTGCTAGCCCAATTCTGTGTAACTGTAAAGAATGGAATGGCACTCAGTTTTGGCACATTTGAAATCAATTCAAGTTCCAAGACTGAGAGGTGTTGATGCTTATCTGTGTGACTCTTCTTTTCCCTTCCTGATGTTTAGGTCTTTTCCTTTTGCTAAACCCAATAGAATAATTAAGATATTTGGGCCACTTAACTTTAGATGATTTATATTCCTTATGGTTCAAGGCTTTTGGTGTGAAATGTACTTTGCCCAGCAGTGTAGGGTACTCCTGAGGGGCTGCACTCTTGGATTAATGGAGCTATATGGGAATGTAGCTGCTGAGATTCAAAAGTTAAATTTAGAATAATATAGGCTTTTTGTGTTGTGAAAAGCTTGTTTTAGTGTTTGTTTTGAAAATAATTCAATTAATATTTATAACTGTGACTCAAAACCTTTTGGTCACCCATGACCTTATTTTAGTAAGAATAAAAATCACAGCTGCTGAAGCTGTTCCACTTGTGTTGTAATACATTGTTTTTTACTGTTCCAGAAGAAAACTCAGCAAAACAAGTTGATGATTTGGGGAGTCAGTTCACAGAGATTTTCATTAAACAGCAAGAAAATGTCACTCTGCTGTTGACTCTGGTGGAGGTGAGTAACTGTGTCAAGTTTAGGCTGCTGAGAGATGGGTGGTGCTTTACCTAATAGAGAGAGCTGTAGTTTTGTCCTGGATTCAGTGAAGGTGGGGCTGGAGCTGAATCAGGACTGACCTGGATGAACACCATTGGTGCAGCTTTTAAAGGAAGGAAACATGGAAGAGAATCACAGAACCATTTAGGCTGGAAAACACCTCCAGGATCATAGAGTCCAGCTGTAAACTCAGCACCACAACATTCACTGCTAAACTGTGCCCCAAAGTGCCACATCCATGTTTCCTCAACTCTTCCAGGGATGACTCCACCACTGCCCTAGGCAGTCTTTTGAATGCCCAACCACCTTTTCAGTGAAGAAGTTTTCCTGAATAGCTAATCTAAATATCCCTTGGTTCCCATTTTCTCTCATCCTGTTAGTTGAGAAAGGGGTTTAGTTGCTTATTGTTCCCCAAACAGCAGTGGTTGTCCCTTGTGCCAGGATTATTTTTCAGATGATCGTTAAATCATCATGAGACAGTTTTTTCCACCAGCATGATATTTAACTCATTTTTCCAGTGGTTTTGTCCTCGTGGACTGCCTTTTTACTTACAGCTGCTAAAATTTTTGTTCCCATACTAAGAATATGATTGTGCTTGAGAGAGAGAACAATACAATACTGTTCTTGTTTTCCTTTCCTTTGTAGTCCAATTACAGTAAAAAAACATGATATTCTGCTCTTCCCATATGGAACCTATGTCATGATTTGAGCAGTATTAAGGCACAGTCAGTGTATCTGAGTTTCATACAGAGGAGTTTGTTACTTAACATGCTCCTTTGCGTCCTTTCAGGAATTTGATTTCCATGTTCGTTGGCCTGGAGTGAAGCTACTGACGTCTCTCTTAAAGCAGCAAGGGCCTCAAGTGCAGCAGATCATTCTGGTCAGCCCCATGGGTAAGTGCTTGAATCCATTGCTGGTACACTTGGAGCTTGATGCTCAGCAGACATGGCAGAGGCCTAGAGGAGTCTCAAGCAAGATGTTTTCAAGACTTCCAGCATGAAAAAGCTGCACTTTCTCATGTTTGTTTTTTTCTTAACCTGTTTCTTGCAGGTGTTTCCCGCCTGATGGATTTGCTGGCAGACTCCAGGGAGGTGATCCGCAATGATGTAAGTGCAGAGGTTCTGGTGGCCCCTTGCCATCCTCTCTATCTGTGTGTGCCTGTGATCCTGGCTGAGGATTATGCTGCTGATTCAGCATCCTCCCGAGCGCTGTGACTTGTGAAAAACAATGGAATTCTATTAAAACCCATGTTTGATTTCTTTTCTCCCCCACCTGTCAAGGGAGTCCTGTTGTTACAGCAGTTGACCAAAAGTAATGCAGCCATCCAGAAGATTGTTGCCTTTGAAAATGCCTTTGAGAGACTTCTGGATATCATAACAGAGGAAGGAAACAGTGACGGAGGTACAGTGGGGTCTAAGACTTAGCCTTGTGCTTCTGCAACTATGAGCTGATGTTTCCAGGCTTACCTTAGTGGCTGGTTGGAGCTCAGTCAGTGGGTAAAAGGACCACAGTTTATAGACTGGTTGTAACAAAATAAGCAAAACCAGATTGACCAGGTAGCTGTGTTTCATTTTGAGAAATTGGCGTACTTACTTAAAATATCAGGTCACTCCTATGAGCATGCTTGCATGAGTTAGTGGGTTCTTGCTTGACCTAGGGCTGTGCATGTATCTGCTGGGAATGGCAGTGTCAGATGTGTGTGCTGCATTTGTCACTTACCGAGTTAAGCATCTGCATTCCTCCCACGAGATCCTTGGATGCTTGGAGTGGCTGGAAGTAACAGCTTGCTGAGTTCCTTCAGATGCACTAACAACTTCAGTTTTCTGGTCAGTTCCTTGACAAGTCAGTCACCTGTTGGGAGGGGAAATGAATTTTACAGAGGAGCAAAACAACAATGCAGCACTTGAGGGCTTATATTTTTTCCTAGCAGTACATGATGTGTTTACTACAGTCGATTTCAGTAGCAGGACAGGTTGCTGTTCCATGACCTTTCTGTGGGCTGCAGGAGCACTTAATGCTTCTCTCCCAGCTATATTATTTCAGGTATGTTGGCATGGAAATATTCAGCAAACCTTTGATCTACCGCTGCTATTTTTAGGCAGTTAATATTTTTAGGACACTTGTTATGTTAATTCCTAAGTGGTGAGACTTCTCTGCTTTCCCCCTTGCTTACTTATCTGTTCCTCTGATAGGCGGAGCCTTTATCTGAGCGTAATTCGAAAACTAAAAAGTAGCTTTGAAATGAGTTGAAGATGGTAGCCAGTGATTGAAGAGAATGAATATGTGAGCCAGGAAGAGCTGCTGCCTCAGAATGACAATGCAGTTCAGGAGGAACTTCATTTGGGTGCATTTGATAGGGACAGTGTAGTCTGATTCTAGAACAATGAACTTCGGGACACAAAGTGATGGTGAGGTTTTGTTGGCAGTTTTTCCCATTTACCCACTTAACTGATACGAGCTGTACATGCTTTGGAAATTTGCTCTGGACTCATGGAAGAAAAACAGTTATGGTTTCACAAGGTTCATAGTTACTGATCCAAGCCTAATGTGTGTTAAGAAGGAAGAGCTCAGAAATGCGTGCTCTGTTCCATCTAGAATATGCTCAGTGTGCAGACAAGCTCATTTGTTTCCATGTGGCAGATTTTGAGTCACCTTGTGATACTTTGTCTCATCAGGCATAGTGGTGGAAGACTGTCTCCTCCTGTTGCAAAACTTGTTGAAGAATAATAATTCCAATCAGAATTTCTTCAAGGAAGGTTCATACATTCAGCGTATGAAGCCTTGGTTTGAGGTTGGAGATGACAACTGTGGGTGGTCTGCACAGAAAGTAACTAATCTTCACCTGATGCTGCAGGTAAGATGCTATTACAGCTCCTAATTACCCGTGTCAGCTCTTGTGCAGTGACAAGTGTCATGTAAAAACTGTGCAATCCATTTCTTCAGCTCAGGATTAGCTACCAGCGCTCGTGAACTGTGCTGCTTTCAGCACAAATGCTGTCAGAGTTGAATCTGTGATGGCTGGCGTATTGTGTAACTTGATGTCACCTGAGATGTAACAAAGATTTAAACTAAAAACATAATGAGGGGTATTCTGTGTAAAGAATCCGCCGGTATGAAACTGAAAATCAAGCAGCCATATGTTGCAATGAGATAAACATGCTGTTCACTGTCTCTAGTCTCCATTTTAAGAAGCAGCTCTATTTCATAGTGACTCATCAGATGAGTTTGGTTTTGCGTTCAGAAGGTGCCAGGCTCTGTTCATGTTCACACGGCAGCGTTTCCTTCTCCGCAGCTTGTGCGTGTGCTGGTGTCCCCCACCAACCCTCCTGGTGCCACCAGCAGCTGTCAGAAGGCCATGTTCCACTGTGGGCTCCTACAGCAGCTCTGCACCATCCTCATGGCCACTGGGGTTCCTGCTGATATCCTCACAGAAGTAAGAGGGGCAGTGGATGGAGGAGTGGCAGGGACCAGATGGGTGGTAACAGCAGCCTGCAGGGATAACCAGCTGCTGCAGGGACTAACTCTGTTTGCTAAGCAACTATTTCACATGCCAGAGATGTCAGCTTCCTCTGTGGGCAGCACAAATGGAAGAGTCATTTACATTGTATTCTGCAACCAGAAAGGATTTGGATTTGCCTATTTTTTTTCCTTTTGATTTCAGCATCTCCCAGAGAAGCTGAGTTGATTAATGACTTTTCCTAGTTTGAGGGTGGGTTTCTTGCTGTTTTAATTTTTTGAGAGTGTCTACAAATATTCTAATTTGATAGGCTTCCAATGATGAGGGATTTTAACTTCTAGAAAGCCCTGCCAGCAATGTAGGATGAGGAATTTTTCTCTTAATAAAACCATGTTCTTGGATTGAGTGTGGACTCCTTTATTCCAGTTCTTAATTTTTTAAAAGGTTTCACCTTTTAACTGTTTAAAAATGTCCAGTTTAGCTGTCATTTTGCTGTCATAGCAAAACTGATCTGGCCCACAAAATGAAGCTGGAGGTGACTGAGCTTTGTGTCTCTTAACCTTTGCTCAGCATCTTTCACAGCTGTTAAATGCCTTGCTTTCATGCACACTGGTTTTACTTAAGTCTCTAAGCTGAGACTTTGTATGTGCTTTTCAATACTGAACTGTCAGGGTAAACGAATAATTTTGAGGGATCTAGGTGGTAGACCATGGCTCAGATTTAAACATGGATTTAACTTTTCTCTGCCCTTTCCCTAGACCATTAATACTGTATCGGAGGTCATCCGAGGATGCCAGACAAATCAAGACTACTTTGCCTCTGTAAATGCACCTTCTAATCCACCAAGGTAGAGGAAGAAAAGTGTTTTAAATCTGTTAGGTGATAATGTATTGGTATGGGCAATCCAAAGGATTTTTTAAATTCCACACTTGGAATTAAGATCCGGAGTAACAGCTTCAAGTTAATGTGGGGTGTATTGGATACAGCATTAGCGTGTCAGGTGTGTTTGCAGAGATGAGGCCTAGAACTGGTTTTATGTGGCACCTGAGAAATGAATGAGCAATGACTGAGAAATTCCTAGATCAGGATGAGCTGCCACTGTCGGCCAGGGGTCAGTCCAAAGAGGATTTAGAGGCAAAGGAGACGGATAATCGATCTCTTGTTCTGTGTATAAGTAACTGAATAACTTTTAACACCTTGAGTTTTAATAGCCTTCTTTGAAATAGTAATAGAGGCAGTGGTAGGCCACAATATCTATTCTTACGTGTGGCATACATCCATATTATGTACCTGCAGTTGCTTTCATTCACAGCTTAGTTCTCAAGGCTTTTTCTTGCTTTCCAACAGGCCTGCAATCGTAGTGCTGCTCATGTCCATGGTAAACGAGAGGCAGCCATTTGTGCTGCGCTGTGCTGTTCTCTACTGCTTCCAGTGCTTTCTGTACAAAAACCAGAAAGGACAAGGAGAAATTGTTTCAACGCTCCTCCCATCCACTATTGACGGTAGGCCGGGGCACTGTCTCTGCAGTGAGTCCTGAACCAGCACCTGTTCAGTGCACCAGCTGATGTCCTGTGAAAAATTATTTACTTGCTGTTAAGTGACTGGTCTAGGCAGGGTGATTTGGCTTAGATTCGTCTAAAACCTCATTAGTTTGTTTTTTTTCTGTGTTTTGTCTATGTCATCTTAAGTATTTTGCCAGTTATGTGGGCTTGTTTTAATCTCCCTCGTACCCCTTGGCCCCTCTGGTAGCCACAGGTAACTCTGTCTCAGCGGGCCAGCTGCTCTGCGGAGGCCTCTTCTCCACGGACTCTCTGTCCAACTGGTGTGCTGCCGTGGCCCTGGCCCACGCCCTGCAGGAGAATGCCACGCTCAAGGAGCAGCTGCTGCGGGTACAGCTGGCCACCAGCATCGGCAACCCGCCCGTGTCACTGCTGCAGCAGTGCACCAACATCCTCTCGCAGGTACGGCACCGCCCGCCCACCGCAGCCCCAGGGTCCAGGGGCAAGGGCTATCCTGGGGACACAAGTGTTGGCTTGAGGAGGAGGAGGTTTCTCTTTTGCAGGCTGTTTTTAAAGCATTGCTTAAAGCTCCTTTGGGTGGAGGAAAATAGCAGCAAATCTTCCTTTTCTATCGGACTGCTGCTTGATGCTGCCTGTTCTCAGCTGGCCCCAAAGCATCCAGGCCTTAAACCTGGTTTAAAGGACAAGGCCAACTGGCAGAATGCCCACTCATGTTGGGTTTTTTCACTGAAGAAGTGCCTGTTTGGTATTTAACCTGAACCTGCTAACTGAAAGAATCATGAGAAAAACAGGCTGTCATGTATTGATGGTTGATTTTGCTATGCAAAGATAAAACTTTTTTGAGCTTGTTCATCATGTTAATACCTGGCTTAGCAAATGCCAAGTGAGTGAAGTTCCCCTCCTGGCCCATGCCTCCTTGTGACATTCACCTCTGTTAGAACCACTCAGGGAAAAAGCCTGTGAAGTACTAAGGAGTTTAACTCTGGTGGCAATTTGACTTTCCTGCAAGTGAAAAAAATGGCAATTTTGAATTTGTTCCTATGTCTTTTCACCAGTTTTAGCTAAAAATAGCCAAGTATTCATTTTTATCCTATTCCTGGCATTTCCGTGTAAGGTAAATTTGATTTAGTAAAAGTGCTTGTGATTGTTCAGCACTACATGATGAAAGGGACTCAGACCTGGGGGAATATTTCTGAAATGTTCCACTTGAAGGTTCTCAAGTAATATGTGTGTAACTTGCAGGGTGATAAGATCGACAGACGGGTATGTATTTTTTGGCACAGCTTGTGCATTTTCCTGCCAAAAGCAGGCCTTTCCCTCTTGTCTGGGGTCTGCTGGGGAGGATTTCTTTAACTGCTTTTTGATGTGTTTCCACTTACAGCTTTGTGTTGCAGTGGTTTGGGTTTTACCTGGCATAACAAACTCTTGGTGCCTCCAGGGGAATCTCTGGGGGTGCTCCCCAGAACTATGGGATATGTATCTTGGGCAGCACGGGTGCTTTCTTTCTTGGGGGGCAGACTAATGGACCATCTGTTCACATAATAGGTGGGATTTCTTGTAAGGAAAACGAAAACTGTTAGAAACAGTGTGTTCTAAATGGCCTGTAGCAAACAGCTGGTACCATCAGAAGTGGGGATATGCTGCTGATGTCCTGACTGCTAGGAGAAAAACTGTTTAAACCTGCCTGCCTGCCTGCCTAATTGAGAATAGCAGGGATCTTGTTATGAGCAGGTGACACCTGAAGAGTTGTTTGATTTCCAGGCTGTTACTTAAAACACAGCTGACCTGGTTTTTGGTGTCACAAAAAAAAAAAAGTGGAATTCTGTTGTGTTTTACCCTGTTGCTCACAGCTGTCCTGAGGGGTGGGGCTAGGTTGTTTCCAGACCTGAACTGTGGAACAGCAGCCATGGGGAGCTGTCATCTGCCAGAGTAGGTGTTATCACCATGGTATGTCTAGAAAATAGCTGTTTTTAGAGATGATGTTTTGGACTGTGTGAAAATCCTTAGGCAGAACACATCAATTTGACCTCTGAGCAGCAAGCAGTGCTTGAGAATAAATGTCGTTTCCAGGTGCTTCCAGCATATGAGTGTGCTGAAGTGCTGGGCTGCACGAGCAGAAGTAACTCTGTGTTTCTGAGGAGGGAAGGGACACTGGTACCAAGGCTGGGGAAGGCTCAGGTGTGGCCATGTGATGTAGGGCCACTGCCAGCTGCAGGGATTATTCTCAGCGTGCATGGGCTGGCAGATGCTGCTGGGACAATCAGAGCCAGTGTGTGTAAATGTGGGAGGGAACACTTTTCCTTGGTTGCCATCCCAAATGCAGCAGAGACAGAATTGATACGAATCTATTTGGAGATGAAAACTAATTTTGTCTGTCAAACAAAAATAAAATGCTGCAGTTAGCATTTGTCTTGCTGGCTTAATTGTCTGAACCAAAGGCCACAACAGGATTATTGTTCTTTTAATTAGAAAATAATACTAGGAACACCTGGCAGTTTTTAGTCAGCAAGGTAGATCATGGTGATGGATCTTTTCCGGGGAATCCTTACCTGACTAAATGTCCACCTTGTTCCTTCTTGTAAAGGGGTCTTGTGTATGTTCCTTCATGCCACCCTTGTATTAAAAATGCAGAACTAACACGTTATGGTTTTATATTGGTGCTGATTTGCATTGAGTCACATTTCACGTCTGTGTTGCTTGCTAGTTTGCTCTGAAAACAGTTCAATGTGAATGGTTTGATCCTTGTTTTATCCAAGCATTAAAGCTGTTCAGTATCACTAATGAATGGGTATTTGGAAAGACATGACTTGTAGTTTATGAAACAATAAGGTGGTCATAGGTGAGTTCTAATCCAATACACCATGGGTTTGTATTTGAGTCCTCTCTGTGGAAAGGTAATGATGGGGGTGTTTGTTCTTCACAGGGCAGCAAGGTACAGACCAGAGTTGGACTACTGATGTTGCTTTGTACCTGGCTGAGCAACTGCTCCATCGCTGTCACTCACTTCCTTCACAATCCAGCCAATGTTCCTTTTGTATCCTTGACCTGCTTGTGGAGTGGAACTTGTTGCTTAGGCATGACTTGGGTTATTCCTGTTCAAGTTAAGTGTTTGTCTGGATCAGTTTACAGGGATTCTGCAAAACAGGAAATGCACTGGGCCAAGAGACAAAATCACCCTTTTGCTGCCAGTGCTGTGTACACTGACTTGTGTATAAGATGCACATACCAAAATAGTGTGGAAAGATGTCTCAGTCTGCCGGCCAAGTGAGTTTGTAATGCAACAAGCCTGTTGGTATTTTTAGTGTGAATTAAACTTACACTCAAGAGGCAGGAAGAATGCTTTGCACTTCTGGTAATTTCTGTGCTTGCTTTTCAGGAAAAGATTTGTCAAGTACATGAGCACAAAAAGCTAAACTGGCACCTTTATCTACACTGCAGGTGTGCTTTGGAAAAAGTAAATCTCTCAGGTTAAATAGCTACTGAGAAATTTATGGGAAACCACTGATAACCCAAGTCCTTCAAAATAGGAGTAAACTTTGTCAGCTCTTTTGTCTTACTTCCTAACAAAACTTGTGTTTGCCTGTAAATAAAAGGGAATGTATACAGGGAGAAGTGTTACATGTGTTGTGGTTATGAAATATCTCCAATATCCTTATCTAGAGTTCTAGCTCACAGGGCAGATAGCTGAAAACCTTGGAGAAGAGGAGCAGCTTGTCCAAGGCCTCTGTGCACTTCTGCTTGGCATTTCCATCTACTACAATGACAATTCCCTTGAGAATTACAGGAAGTAAGTATGATAGAGAAACAACAGGACTGTAGGGAAAGGTTCTGTGAAAGGCAGATGGTGCTTCTAGAGGCTTTTAAGTGGGACAGCAGTGAGGTTAAGACTTGAGACGGATAATAAGAGTTGTATCTGCAGAACCCACCTTGAGGGAGTGGTGGGTTCACTTCTTGTCCAGTTGTTGCACTGTCATTGATTTGTTTCTTCCTTGTAGAGAGAAACTGAAGCAGCTGATTGAGAAGAGGATTGGCAGGGAGAACTTCATTGAGAAGCTTGGCTTCATTAGCAAACATGAACTTTATTCCAGAGCTGCTCAGAAACCACAACCTAGTTTCTCTAGCCCAGACCACATGATGTTTGACCATGAATTTACAAAGCTGGTAAAGGAATTGGAAGGTGAGATGTTGCACTCATTTCTCTAGTTTTTGTCATAAACTGATGGATGAGCTACCAAATATGTTGTGTTACTCTTAAAAGTATTGTGATGACACTAAAGGTTATAGTAATAGCTGTAAGTAACCACATACCCAAGTTGCAGTTTAACTGTTAAGTATAAATACTCTAACTGGATTACCTGATATTCTTAGGTGAAATGATTATCAATAGTTTCTGTGAATTATCACACTGGCCAAGAGATGTTTACCTGTGCTCACATGGAAACTCAAGTGTTGAGCACATACAGTGGTCATAGAAGCTTCATTTATTGGAGTACATAATCCTCCAGATATTTGCTGTTTCTAACTGATAAATTAAAAAAGGTGAATGCTGAAATTCTTGGCTTGTTAGGAAACAGACACTTGCTTTAGTCTGTGCTTCATGGATTGTCATCATCCCTGACATCTGACTGGTGTCCTGTTTATTAGTATCACTCTAAAATCTAGAGAAAGAAAAAACCTTAAAAGTGAATGGTAAAGATGGATTTTCCCAAGCACTTTCGTCTGCATATTTCTCTTGCAGTCCTAGGTCTTTCACTTATATGCAAAATTATTTGGGCTGCAGCTGTAGTGGAGCCATAGTGCAAGTAAAACACAGCTTTTTTGATAGGAAGAACCCATTAACTTGTCTGAAGCAGAAAAAAGCAGTAAATGTGCAAACTGCAATAAAATAATTTCTATTAAACCTTTGTGACAATCCCTTTTTTAATGTGCAGGTTGAGTTTGTAATGCAATGAACTCAAACTGTGAGACTGTTTTGAGGACAAAGATGTGAACTGGGCTCTAGGTGACAGAAACTGTTTTTGACAGGTGTCATAAGTAAAGCAATTTACAAGTCCAGTGAGGAAGATAAAAAGGAAGAGGAGGTCAAGAAGACATTGGAACAGCATGACAACATTGTGACTCACTACAAAAAAGTCATTAGAGAGCAGGTAAGAGGGAGCTGGTCCATAAGTGTGCCTCTAAAAGCTGTTGGTTTTGTCTTTTGGAGGCACTGCGGTGCACTTTGATCCCTCTTGTTCCAGAACACGTAACAAGGAGTCTAGCAATGCAGAAATGTTTCTAACGACACTGATGTCAAGGTTCAACTGAAATGTCAGTGTTAAGAACATAGTTGGTTTTTTTTTTTTCCTTTGGGCTACATGCTCTTACCTGTGTTGGAATGTTTGTTTTCCAATGAGGAACTGGAGAACTCACTGCCCTGTGGATATACAATTCTTAGTTCTGTGCTCTCCTTTTGATGACAGATGAAATGGGGCTGAATGAAGAAACGATTTGTTGGTGAAGCTGGGGTGTACCTGCTGGGACTGGACTCTCAAAACCTTTTCTGGGGGTAGTTAACTTGTGTGGATGCTGCAGCCTAGATGGATAAGTAGAGGAACAAAGCTAATTAATGTAAACTGCTAATGGGAAACCAAAGCAGGCGTTCTGTGTTCAGAGATCAGAGCATGGGGTACATGAGGCATTAGGGGCACTTTGGAGCTACCACAGGGTTTATTGAACATGTGATGTCTGTAGTTATCATGATTTCTTTAAAGACTCCTGAAGTAGTAGACTAAACAAATGCAGGCTGTAGTATGTGAGATAAAAATTACAATCAGCAAATTTCCCACCTTGCTCTTTCTCCTCCTGTTGTTGGTGTGACAAACTGCTGCTGTCTTTCCCAGGTGTTTCTCCTAGCTAGCTACTTTTGCAGGGGGCTTTCCTGCTCATCTGTCCCAGGTAGCACTGAGTGGTGGAGCTCAGGTGTTGCTGCTGCTTTCCTTCACCTTCCCGACAGAGATGTATTGAAGAGTTACTAGTATAACTATATATATATATATGACTACTATATATATATATATAGTACAGTGCCTTTTTTTCTTTCACAGGACCAGGAGCTTGAAGAACTAAAACAACGAATCAACACTTTAACATCTCAAAATGAGCAGCTACAAGCCACAGTCACACAGCAAGTGTCTCAGATCCAACAGCATAAGGATCAATATAATCTCCTGAAAGTACAGCTAGGTAGGCTTCATGAGTAACAATATAAAATCATCTTGCTTGTGCAAAGATGATTTCTGGCAAGCTGCAGCAGAGCTCCAGCAGAGATAGCCTTATGGGTATAAGAGCTCAAACTTGCTGTGGGAGCTGCTGGGAGAGGCTGCCTCTGCCTTGGGTCAAGTTAATCCAAACCAGTTGCTGCCTGTCCAGGTTCAGAACATGACTAGATGGGCCCTGGAGTGTGCTGAAGTTTGGGTCTGGAATGAAAGTGTGAACTGGGGAAGATGGTATGGCAGATATGCAGGATGAAGCCTGTTACTGTCACTGGAGAAATTGCTAATTTAGTGTGTCAATCAGGGCAGTATGTTCTCTTTATCCCCAGGTCAAAATGCCTGATAAGGTGTACATGACATGATTAAAAAACCCAAACTGCCTTCATGAGTACTTATGATTAAAAACACATAGCGAATCAATTACCTTCAGAATTTATCCATGCTGTTACTTTGGATGAACTGAATGGCTGAAGCAACAGGCAGCATACAGACCTGAAGGAATGGCAAATGAGAGCTCTTCATTGTTTATTCTGTTTTATATGTAAAGAATTCTTAAGCACTGTGCTTTACTCCTTTAGTTAGAATGAGAAGGGCAGGAGCAGGAGCAGAATGGATAACAAGTGCTTTGATTGGTGTGCTGGAAGCTGAAATACAAAACTGCTTGTTTGACCTTGGTTGTAAACTCTTGCTGTTTAGGAAAGGACACCCAGCATCATAATTCCTATGGTGACACACTTCAGATGAATGGCATCCAGACAGAAGAAGTGAGCAAATTGAAAGAGGAATTGGAAGAGTGGAAAAACAAGCATGACCTGCTGCAAGGGCAGTTAAAGGAAAAGGATTCTGTGATAGAAAAATTGGTAAGTGCTGTGTCACCAGAAGTTGATCCAGCTGCCAATTCCTGGTTCCAGTGTAACTTGCCTTAAGCTGTGCATGTCCTCATTGTGGTGACAGCCAAGCCATCCTGACTGATTCATGCTGGAAATAGGGAATCTGCTGGGAGATGGCCTGAGCAGAGCTTTGTCTGCCTCACACTGTTGCCAAGAAGAATTGGTGCAGCTGTAGAATCAGTGGGTTTTAGCCTGTGTTCAAAGGGTGGGGATCTGCTAGGAGCTTAGTGCATTGTCACAGTGCAGGGTGGTGTGGGCTATGTTTATTTGGCGTACATCTCCTGCATTTGCACTGGTGAAAGGTCCTTCTGCACCCACAACCAGCTGCTCTCCTCTTATCAGAGAGCTTTGATGTGCATTGCTTAGCCTGCCTGCAGCTTCTCTGCTGGGGATTTGATAATGCAAGAACAGCTAGGGTTTTTTTGACAACATGATTACATTTAGAATTCTAGTAGAAAAGTTGATTTTTCCTGTTTTTCTTACAGAATTCTTCCCAGTTGGAAATGGGAACTACAGAGCAGTCTTCACAGACCAGAAAATTTGGTGACTTGGAGCAGAATAATGAACTACAGAAGGTGAACTTGTGGTATTTCAGCACAGCTGGGGTGACCAGGGGTGGCTTGGGATGTGAAGGGAGCTTTACTCTTCAGGAAGGAGAGTTGATTCCTAAATGTTTTGCTGTTTTTTGTCAGGTATCTTTTTGATGATGGTCTTAATATTGGAGCATCAAGGTTATGCATCTAAAAATGAATCAGTTGTTTTTAGTAAGCAGGTTTGAGCCAGAAGAAGACACTGGAACTGATTTGTAAAATGTGTTTATCCAGTGCAAAATGCATGTTTTAATGTTGCTGTGAAAGTTTCCAGGTATTAGATGTACAGTACAGAATAAATGTCTTAAATAACTGGAGGTTCAGTTCTTGAAGGTAGCTGTTGCTCCAAAAGTCCCTGGCAGAGTTCCTCTGGTGGGAGAACTAATGGTTATTAATGATTACTAAGTCATCAGGGGTTTTTCCACCAAGGGGGGGCAATGCACAGATGAGAGCAATGGGAGTGCAAGTGGTATGAGACACCTTTATGCAAGTGACTGAGGCTCAGAGAGCTGCCTTGGTTGGGCATTCTACAGAAGAGGGTTTGTAAGAGCAGGGTGCACAATGGTGCCATGTTGCTGTCTAGACTTGTTATTTAAGGAAAGATCTATTGTGGTCTCATTGAGAGGCAGCTTTCCTGTTATAATTGCTACTATGAAGCAGCTAGTCTGGGAGCATTTAACCACAGGAAAATTTCATGTGAATATGTTGTTTTTATCAAATTAAAGTTTTGTCTCTGTTTCCCAAAGGAGCTAGAAATGCTCAGGAGTCAGATACAACTACAGTCTACGGAAATCTCTAAGCTTCAGATGGAGAATCAAAAGCTACAAGTACTGGTACTGGTGAATAACTTGTTTCTTTTATCTATGGGAACTAAATTTTCGAGACTTGCCTTCCTGCTGCTGTTCATAGCTACTTTCCTAAACCAAGCTTGTTTTAAGTGCACACATCAGCAAGTGATTCCAACAGTGTTTCAAATTAAGTAATGAGCTACCCAGACAAATCCTTTGTGAGCATAGAGGGGACTTTCAGTCAAGCTAGTTCTCTCTGATGACACTGGTCCTCGGTATTTTTAAACAATTATAAACTATTGGCCGTTTCAAACTTTTACTCTAGTAAAAGGAAGTAGCCTTTGTGAGACACACCTGTGTGATATCATACACATGAGAGAGATCATTATTCTTACAAGCAGTTGAGGATACTAATTTGAAAGTTCATGTATAGTTGAATGGCAGATGATTGAGGCATCTGTCTGTGCTGGCCTCCAAATGCTGCAGAGGTTCTTTTGGCTGTGTTCTGAACTGATCAGGCAGTCAAGCTTTGTGGCTAAATAAATGTGGCTGTCTTCAAAATTAATAAAAAGCTTTAGAAAGGCTATGTTGGGCAACAGAACCTGTACAAGCTGTCTGACAATGTTCAAGACACCTCCACAGCAGAGCTAACAAATAGTGCTGCAGGAACATGGGCCCCACAAGCAGTTGGCAAACAAGTGTTGAATGTACACATGGTCTGAGGGGCAGACTCAGCTGCTGGGAGGAAAGATGCCATTGCACAGGTGCTGGCCATGTGTGCTTGTGATGATGCCTTTTGAGGCAGAGGCGTGTCCTGGTGTCCCACCAGCTGTCAGGCCACCTCACGGCCATCCTACATCCTACTGCCAGGCAGCTGCCACATTTTGGAAGTAACTTTTTGTAGGGATGGCTGAGACAAAACTGTTGCTATTTTTAGTAGTCTCACGCAAAGAATTGGATCTTTAGTCTAATAAAAATACTTCTGTGGCACCTCAGAAGCATTAGAGCAAAGGTGGATTGCCTGTAATAGGGTCTGCCTAGAAAAAGCCTTCAAAGTCTTTCAAGTGCAGCTGCTATGAAATAAAGGTTTCCCTTTGTGTTCTTCTTGGCGTGTACGAGTCTGAGACGGAGGAAGCACAGATCTGTTTGCTGATGCCTTGCAGCATGGAGTGTATGTAATCACCATACCTTGGCTGTGCTGTAAAAAGAGAATATGCTTTTTAAAAAATGCCTGTGTAATGTCTCAGCTTGCTGTCTTAGTATGTGCAGCACTGAGAGGGAATTCCTTGTCCACAGAATACCGCTGCAGATTCTGTGGTAAGAGACAGTGGTGCAACAGCAGCAACCAACTCGGAACTGGAGGGACGACTGGAGCAAGAAATAAAAGAACTGAAGGTGGGTAGTGGGTGAGCATCAAAGCAAGCCACTGGATACTCAGCCTTCAATTACGAGGCTTCTATGGAAGCTGAAGGCTGGTGGAAGTGGTTTGTTTCCTCAGCATCCTCAGTGTTTCAGGCTCTGGAAGGGAAGCTGGATGTCTCCTTCATTTTTCACTTGGGAAATGGGAACTTGTCTGTCTGTAAGGAGCTGGTAAGGACAGTCTAGGGTGTAGCTTTACTCTGACTGAGAGGAAGGTAACCACTGTTAATTCTGTTCCTACTTTATCCAAGTTGTATTAATTTCCATAAGTATGTGTAAGTGTGTGTGGGAACAAGGCTACAGGAACCAACGGTGGGCCAGAGCTGCTGAAGGTTGTGTATAAATGTGTTTGTAGGATACAGGGCTTCAGCTCTACCTGTGCTTCTATTGTAATTTGTGGGATTTTCCCTGTTGCCAGAGTGAAGTCAAAGCCCTTTCTGAGGAGAAGGAATCACTAAAGCAGCACCTGGACTCATCTAGTAGCACGGTTGCCATATTGCAAGATGAGAAGAGTAAACTGCAGCGAGAAGTTGCAGAATCCAAGAAAGAGCAGGATGATCTCCTGGTGCTTTTGGCTGACCAGGATCAGAAAATATCTGCACTGAAGATGAAATTGAAGGACCTTGGTGTACCGGTAAGCAAAGGAATGGATCCAGTGAGTGAATAAATGAATTCCTGGGTCTGATACAGGTCTGGGCATGGTAATAACTTGATCCAAGAAGTCTGGTGAGGCTCTTTTCTATAACTATAGAGGGAAGTTAAATCTGTCAGAGTTACTTTTTAAACTTCTTTTGGCAGCCATCAATGAAAGATCACCACTGCCTGTTGTCCCCAGTGGTCAGCTGCCTTCAGCAGAGAAGGAAAGAACTGTGGACACTACAACATGACAATCGCATTTAATAACCTAAAACTACTACGCCAGATCAATTAATGCTTATCTTTAAGCTTATTTGCACTCAGCATTTGTCTTGCCTTCAAAAGGTTGGATCAGAATAAGGGATTTTACTGCTCACGACAGATGTTGTATTAATTTCAGGTTGAAGATGAGGATGATACTGAATCTGGAGATCAAGGGGATGAAGATGAGGATGGGGATGAAGAGGAACAAGACTAGAACGCTGTTGTGTGTTACCATGAAAACTAGACTGCATTGTTTTTGGGGCAAAATCTATTACTGGTGTACAAAGGAAAACATTTGCTTGTGGGAAGCAGATGGGGAAATGACGACCATGGGTCTAGTTATGAGTCACTCGAGTGCTGGAAAATCCTTTGTCCTAGGTAAAGCAAACAAAAATCACAGTTTCAGTTCTACGTGAATATCCCAAATTGTACTTGTTTAGAAGTTGCTTCAGACACCGTTTAAAGCAGGGGATGACAATGTTGCTGCCTCGGTTCAGTGTCATTGACAGTTCTGTGCATTTGTCTATGGTTTTAACTGCCTTGAGCTCTTAACATAATTAAACACAGAAGTATTTGGTTTAACATCTGTCACATGGAGTCATTCCCCCTGCCTTCAGCATGGAGCTTCAGTGTAGTTGGTGGCTTTGTGTGAAGAGCAGTGGGAGGCAGCTGGGTTGGGGTGTGGCTGTGGGGGTGCCCTGCACCAAGGTGTGTGCCTGGACCCTGCTTTGGCTGCACTCAGAGCGTCCCGGGGAACCACAGTGCTCTGCCAATGACATCCAAGGGTTTTCATTGAGAGCTGTGCAAGAAATGTAGCCTTGGCGTTGAAGGATTGCTGTAGAAAACAAAGACCAGTGCACTCTGAGATCTGAAGTGCTACTGAGTCAGCATAAATCTAAGTTAAAATCTTATTGACTACTTCAGTAAGGAAATGAAAACTACTCTGATTTATATAACTTATTGGCTCTTTATGAGTAAATAAAAGATGAAATTTTAAAAGAAAACTGAGAATGAGAAATGCATCAAATTCTTTTTTTTGGTAATAAAAAGAATATGTCTACTTAGTCCTCATTTTATTCTCTTGTCCTAATTTAAAAGCATTCATTTTAACATGCATAAGAGCATCTAAAATCTCTCTACTCTGATGGATTAAGGTAATAATACACCACATACTGAGGCTCTCACCACATGAATAGGGAGGGGTGGGGGTTCAGTTTTTGTTTTATGGAACACTACAGTCTTCAGTGACTATTTATTTTTAAGAATGATCCAAGAAAGTTAAACACAATCATTCTTTAAACAACAGCTAATTTGAAGAAGACCAGGACTCACAGGCATAACTAGTAGTTAAAGGCTGTGGATTGGAGTAAAGGATCTCCAAAGCTCTACCCTGAAGGGGACCTGTTAATCTGGCAGCCAGACCTGGACACTGGTGCTCCTCCCAAAAGGTGGCATGCTGCAACGTATTTTTTTGTTGCCATTCTCTGCAGTGTTATGCTTAGGAAATTTTTTCTTTTGGATGCAACTTCAAAATGTTTAAAATTGCAGGAAATGAAGGAAGAGATAAGGACGTGGGGCTAGGGAGTTCAGGAGACAGACAAACTGGTTTCAAACAGGTTATAAAAAAGCCTGTTCAAAGTGCCTTTCCCAATTACAAAACCTGTTTTGTGGATTATTTCATTGCACCATCCTAGTGGTCTGTCTTCCTGCTGGTAGCAGATGTGTCTGCCGATAACTGGATGACTGTCAAATGGAGGTATTCACTTGTCTGCATTCTTGGCTGTGTCATGAAAATCAGATTTATTCTTAGGTCTTAGGAATCTTTTCTTGTCCCATTGTGACTGGGATATTACGAGCACAGGCTGGTTTTCCTTCCTCTGCACAGCATTCAGAGCCCTCGCACAGGCTCTCTTTGTCAAAGCAAGCAGCTGCTGCCAGCAAGAAGGTAAATCCATCACAGATTCTCCTTTGCTTGTTGCATGTGCTCCCACTGATACAGAGAAACAGAAAGAGGTGCTGAGCTGCAGAGAGCACCAGGAGCGAAGAGCAGGAGTGAGTAATTCTGATGAGGATGTGCTAACAGCAGAGCTGGGGCCTTGCACACCATGTCCAGACCAGGCAGTGCAGATCGCTTCATGCACACCCTTTCCATGATGGGTTCCCAGGAACAGCCATGTGCTGCCCAGTCTGAATATGGGAAGGCTTTGTCATTTCTTTAAGGCAGGTGCTACACTATTTTCTGGACTAGTTGTTTGCAAAATACAGATTTCAGGGAAGCAAAAGCAGCCTGACCTGTGTTACCAGCCTCTGCCAGCTGCTGGTCTCCTGCAAGCTCAAAAACTACCAAACCCTCTTCATTTGTGTGAAGTTTTTCCTAGAATTTATTTTCAACAAAGGGTTCAGCAGTGCAATCAAGCCTAAGAGATATTTCCTTTTGTGAATATTTTTCTAGAAAGATTGTCTCCCTTTCTTTAAACTATAGGAGTGAGGAGAAGTTTGAATAGGGAGAGACTGGAGACTAATTGAGGGGGAAACTGATAAGGAATCAGCCCCTGGCCTGTGTGGCACTCAGGTGAGGCAGGTGTGGGGGTCTGTGGAACACAACTACTCACTACAACCCTTAAACCAGCTGTCAGTGTGCTGAGTGGCCAGTGGCTGAGGGGGATTTAATGCTGGGATAGGTGAGGGGCCCCAGCACCACGTGCAGTATCATTTGCCATTGTCCCACTGGAGGGTTCCTCCCTTAGCCCCTAAGAGACCTGGAGGAGAATCAGGACCTTTTCTCCTGTTCCTCATGAGTGCCCAAGTGTTCAGCAAGCAGCATCTCCTTTAAATAGAATGCTGATCAGGTTAACCCAGCTTTGTGCACTTACGTGCAGATGGACAGCAGCTCCAAAAGGACAACTGCCATCAAACGAGCAGAGACTCTGTGGGGGGGCCAGGTTTGTACTTTACTCCTAAAGCCAAACTCTGCTGTGGAAAGAGAAGTGCAATAGATTGCTTATGTGCTCACTGCCCCTCTCACACTGAAGGTGTGACTCTGTCATGCCACTTGGCTCATTTGTTCCTCACATCCGCACAGCACTGCTGTGCATGGAACAGCCTCACAGCGTCCCTTTGGCTCTGAGCAAGTGGTTCTACAGCTCGAGTCCCCATGCTCACCTGGTATGCTGATCCAGCTAAAATGACTTTTGAAAACCCACAGAGAGGCCTCTGTGGAGGCAGGTGGTGAATCTGTCACTAGATAGGTAGTTGTGGCACTCCCAAGCTGCTCTTTGCTCATTTTATAGCTCCATTGTGGCCGGCTCTGGGTTCTACTGTACTTTTCCAGCTCCTTTTCTCCATGAAGCAGGTGCTAGAACATGATATTTGAAATGACATTTCAGAAACAAGAACTGGGTCTGAACAAGCTTGTGATCATACCCTACCACTTCTATAAGAAACCAATAACCTTATGACACTGCTCTTGATAAAGGACATCCTACTGGGGGCAAATGGTGATGCAATGGCTTTGAACCCTGAGGCTGATGTGAAGGTCAGGCCAAGGCTGAAAATACCTTTGGTGCAGTGCTGTGCCTTGAGGCTCAAAGTGTCACTGCTGGGCAAAGAGGGGGCAGTCAGGGGTCATTACTGCTGCTGGCAGGCAGCACTGGCTGTACCAGAAGCAGTGTAACAGGCCCCAGGGCAGATAGCCCTCCTGATTGCAGGGAAACACTAGTGCCAATCAAAAAGGGATGTGGCTCCTCAGGCTGCTGCCCCTACACACGGGAAAGTCCTTGAGAAAGAACGTGCTCCAGGGTTGGTGTTACGGAATGGCCTCAGACCGGCCCTGAGACAGCAAGTGACAGATGAGCTCAGCACCAAGAAAAATGATTCAGCCCTGCTCACTGGTGAGACCTGAGGCACGGCACAGCTGGGATCCCCAGCCATGTCAGCAGGTGCAGCCCCTGCAGCCAGATCCTGTCTCCGTGCCAAGATGGGATGTCCAGGCTACGTGACAGACAGGGCAGAGGGGTTCCCCAGCTCCCAGGGCTGACCCTGAGCACACAGCTCACAGTATCCAACCCACGTTACAGGAACGAGCCATTTCTGACCTCTCTCTTGCTGCGCCTCCATTCAGACAAGGGAAGAACAGCCTGACTTTTATGCAGGTCCCTGGCTGTGTCTGGAAATGTCATCATGAAAATGAACAGAGCAGCATGGATGTATACCTGACTCTGCACTCCCTGCATCTAAGGGATGCATGAGGGCATCTAAGATAACACAAGAGGACTACACTGCACAGAGAAAGGCTCTCATCTGAGTTTCACCGCCAAAGAGGGATTCCCAGAGCTTCCCTGACAGCTCCTGAGTTGTCAGGTGCAGCAGGACTATAGGCAAGGCAGGAAATTCTAAACACCCTGTCTTATACCAGGGAACCATGTGGTGAGCTCCAGGAAGGCAATTCTGCATTCACAACAGGAAACCAGCTTGCTCTTGGGCTTCTTGGCTCTACACTGGAGCCATGCTGGGGCCAAAGAGAGAGCTGGTGCTTATGTCCTTCTCAATTATGCTGACGCCAGATTTCCCACAAAATAGGATCCAGCTCACGGAAGCATGCAAGGAGAAGCTTTGTCAACACTTGCACGACTCTAAATTTGTTCCTTGAACTCCCAAGTCACCTGCTCCTCCTCTGCAGACAGATTTATTGCCTGTACCTTAATGCAGTTCTGTGGATGTTACCTGAAAGACCTCACTCATTGTGTATCATTCTGTATCATTACTCGCAGTTTCAGCCTGCCCTGTCTGTTCCTACCTTCTCTCTCAGAACAAAGGGTCTACAGAGTTGCGATTTGCAGCTTAAGTCACGAAATAGGTGCACAGTGGGGCCAGGTTGCTGCATGCTCAACATCTCTCACTCTACAGGTTCCTTCCCTGGGGAGCGTTTACATCTGTAAATCCATCACGTGTCTGGACATGGCACTGGGTAAAGAGCTTATCCCCCAGATAGACATATGGTTCAAAGGCACAGGAGAAATAGGGTTCCACATTAATCAGCGGAGCCCTGACATGCACAGGTTTAAGCTTATTGATACAAGCCTTCCTGGCCCTCAACTGGGGACAGATTCTCGCCACTGAACACTCACAGTGACATTCAGGCTAGACTGAGACCAGGCCAGCAGGTTTGCCCCAGGCTGCATTCTTCTCCCAGTGGCTCAGGACGTGTGCAGCTGGGAAGGAGAAAGCTGCCAAGGCGATTATTTAGCCCTTTTTAATCCCCTGGCATGGTTCTGTCTCCATCAAGGCCTGCCACACTGATCCTTGGGGAACGTTTAGCTACCAGGGGTCCTGGCGCTTGCTAAACTCGAGTGTGGCCACCAGATGTCATGGTTTACCCACGGATGGACCAATCCCAGTAGGCTGCAATAAAAACCTTGCAGATGCGGAGATTACATGAGTAGAATGGTTTCCAAGCTAACTAGATGGCTGCTTTCGGTTTTAAACAGAGCTGTCAGTAAACAACTATAATATAACTTACTGTCCTGCTACCTAATTCAGGTAATCCTCAACCTAAAATAGTTCTAGCATCTGGCTCAGTGTCAGGACATAAGTTTATTAAAAACAACACGCTAAAGCAAAGAAGACCGGTTAGGGTGCCTGGTGATGAGCAAATGGGCAAAGGGCTTGTGTGCCCTGTCACAGCCACAGATGAGTACAGGAATATGAGGGGCTACCAAGGGTCTGACTTACTGGATCTGCTTGTGATAGGAGACAGTTTTGGCCCAAAGCAGCAAGCAGAGACAGCAGGCATGGCATGCCAAGGTGGCAGCAGCAAGATGCTCTCCATGGAGCTTAGTTCACCCCTGTTCCCTCTCACTGAGCTGCCCTGGAGCAGGCACAAGGGCTGGGGCTGGTGCAGCAGAGGCAGGGACATAGCAGGCTCTAACACAGTACTTTTAAGGGCAACTGCTCCTTTCTCACTAGAAATGAATGAGGTTGTGTCAGCCTGCCAGATGTACAGGCATATGCCAAAGGCAGAGTGGAGACATGCCAGGCCCACTCATTGCCGCAGGAAATCCGCTTGGATAAGAACAAACTTTCTCTGTTGTTTTTTTAAAAACCTCTTAGACACCTACACTCACCTTGTCATCAGCTATCTGCAGCTGATGTTATCTTACACGCTATGTGCTTCACTGGCAACGTTGGGGGCAATGGTTGGGCAACTGACACAAGGCTTCTACTCTGAGCACCCTCAACTGCAGGCACCCCTTTACTCCCTGCTCTCGCTGTCAGCACCCAGTAAGACGTTCCCCCTCCTGTGAGAGGGAAACAGGCTGCCACAGGGGCTGCCACTTGCCCTCATTTATCATGTACTCTGCAGGTCCGCAGCAGTGTCTGGACTTAGTGCAGCTCTGTTAGATGCCCTTTACCCAAAGCTGAGTACTGGTTGTGCACTCTGAGGCTGGTTGCATCATCCTTACAATCCCTGACCTGGCCACCTAAAGTTGAGTGCCCCTGCTCAGCACACAGAGTGCGTGAGGGCCCGAGCTGGGCCCTCACTGCTCGGGGTGAAGTGCTCTGATGTCAGTATTGTGGGACTTGAGACAAAGTTTCATGTACACTTGAGGCACTCTGCCCTTTGCTCTAGAAATCTCCTGCTTTGACCTCAACAGAGAGCAGAAAAGAACAAGTGAGACATTTCCCCCCCAATCCATTTCTGCTCTTACCCTTGCAATGCGGCTTTTACAATGGGGTGGCTATGCAGAAATTTTCTTCAACCTTCAACTCCTGTTTGAATGTTCCTGGTGGTGCTCCCAGCTCCCCATCAGAGGAACAGACTTCTGATTCAGCAGATAATGTGACTGTTATCCCTTCTTCCCTGATGCTTGGGAATGCAACAGGACATTAGCTAAAATATTTGCTTCTCAGGTACACGCTGTTTAACCTGTCTACAAATACAGATTTTCTTTCTTTGGCTGTATTTCCCTGAAGAATGGCCCAAATGAAGTGTCAGGATAACAGGATGAAAAATGTAGCTCACCTGTCCATCTCTGAGATGACAGGATTGACAGCAGCTTTACCCCAAAGCCCCTTCTTGTGTGCAGTCCCCTGTTCCAGCAGTGGGAAGCAGCAGTACTTTCCTTGGAGGATGCTGGCAAAGAGGAGCCCATGCTCAGCTTCTCCCTGTGTCTCTGTGGTTTGCCAGGCAGATTTCCAGGGGTGCATGTGTATGTTTTGCGCCTATCTAGGCCCCCCACAGAACCCCCCTGAGGTTCTTTTCCTCAGGAAAGAAAGAGAGCGATGGAAATCCCCATTTCGGATGGCTTCTCTCTCAAAAGGTGTCAGACCAAGAGATCAAGGGGCAAAGAAAACTGTAGAGGAATGCACAGCTCAGCACAGCCCGTAGGCAGATGCACAGAGACAACTTGGAAGCTGTGCTTCCGTGTTGCTCCCTTTCTTTCTGTTTGGTTTCCCTTTTTATACTCTCAAGGTAATTTTTGGCAAAACAAAACTGAGCAAACCCTCTGGCTCTAGCAGGCAGAAGGCTCAGACTCTGCCCGAATGGATTCTGTCAGTTGCAGAAGGCAGACCTCACTCCCCCGGTCACAAAATTAGAAATGAGTTAAACATGCAGCAGGTGCTAATGGGAGGCACGAACCAGCTGGCAAACCGCAGCCCTTGGAAAAGATACAAACCAAACGCAGACAGGAAATCCCCCACCCAGCCAGGACCTGGAAGCTGTCTACACCTGAAGGAAAAGTAACTGCATGATTTACTTTAGATCAATTATTTGCAAATGACTGAATGTGAATGACGTTCATTCTTAGTTCTACAGTGACTTTATCAAATGAGTGAAAAACCAGCCCTTGCTAACTCCTGCAACTGGTTTCCTCTGAAGAGTAGGTTCTCTACAAACACTGAAGACCTGCTCCTGACCTCCTTGAGTCACTTCATCATGACGCAAGTGTCAAAGGAACATTGCTGCCAGCCAGCCTCTCTCTATACGGCTGGGTCACAATCTCAGGGCAGTCAGGGCTGGCTGAGGGATGTGGAAAGGGAATTAAGTCCATGAGCTGCAAGGAAGGCTACATTTATCGGTAGAACCAGACTGGGATGCCTCAAGGACTGCTGCTCACATAAAATGTGTTTGCTCCCACCTTTACTATTCCTCCACAGCAATCCAAAAGCTGGAAAGATTACAGGGCAACACCTAGAGGTGGGTATTTGACAGATAAGGCAAAACAGTCTTAAATATGGACAACACTCACAAGGAGGAAGCTGGCTGGGACAACAGGGCCATACTTTTTTCCCTGGCATGCCATTTCACCAGGCCTGAATCTCTGCTTGAGTAGCATGCCTCTTCTGAACCCCCACTCATCCCTTGGAGTAATCAGTTTTCCATTTCCCTATTCCCACCCCTCCCCTGCCCCAGCATGCCCTCGTTAGCTCACACTGGCTCCAGCCAACTCTACACATATTTATTTCACAGAAACAATCCATCACTTATATTTTGTAGTTTATTGACCTTCTCCCATCTGGCACGCGGCTCCATCACAGTTTGCTGTGTTACATGACCTCCGTGTCCTCATGGAGACGCTGCTATGGCTCCCAGCTCCAGATCAGCACCAACACCCTCAGGTTAGAGCCTCCAACATAACAGGGAAGGACCGTGTCTCCACACTGGCCAGTAACTCCTTTCGATTCACAGCTATGTTTTGTTGGAAAATGGAAACTCATTTTAACTGTCTGCTGGCAGAGGTGGACTGTGCTGGGTGAATTTTGGAGTTCTCTGACTGTTGCTACAGATGGGACAGAGAGACACCCAGCATACACACTTCCACATGGCATTTTTTCCACACAGAAATCACTCACTGTGAATAAAGGGAAAAGGATAACCCAAGGCCTCTGAGGGAGGCTGTGGCAGTGACAAGGTGTGCTCCTAAAAGAGGTATGAGCCTGTTATCTAATTCTTAGTGTACCAAGGGAGCATATTTACATTGCAAAGTGTTCCTCAATTAGTAAGTATTTTTAAAGCTTTCCAAATAAACTTCAAAGCAGGAGCACTTCCTTTTGGTAGTGAAGGGCTGGCTACAAGTGGGAGCTCTGAATGTCACGGTCTAATCACTTCCTTCCTGCCATCAGGACTCTCCCCACGGGTGGGCTTCTCTTTCCTTTGTTTCCTACAGAAAAGCCCCATGAAATACGAGAAGGCTCCAGGGAGGGGGCTCAGAGTGGGCTGCTTATCACCTCTCTCCCAGTCAGTATTCCAGAGCACAACTACATGCAAGGAAAGTCAGGCATTAAGGGCTCCTGGCCTGCCCTCCCTGTACCCACCACATTCCCCAGGGTCAGGCTCAGATTTCAGGGCACATCCTGGTTTCACTGGACACACAATGTAATTCAGAAACGTGTCTTTCGGAAATATGATTGACCCTTTGAAACTGACACACCACGAAGGTGAAATTAAGGAACGCAACAATGCATTGTGAATATTCAGGCAATTTCCTCTTGGCACATAATTGCTTGTTTTGTGACCTAAAACCCAGTATTCCTTGCAGACCTTCACAAGGAGACAGGTTACTTAAACTATTTATAGATGCTTTGATCCTTTCTGCAATGGAGACAGATCAACCAGCCGTGACAGAATTCCTGGTGCTGCCACCTTGAGCCATGTCTCATGTGACCTGCACCTCGTAGGTGCTGTGGGCACACATTATCAGCTCCATCTGTTGCAGACATCGCAGAGGTCCCTCCCTAGCACAGAGGATGCTTGGGAAATACAGGATACCAGGCATGCTATGCTGTGTCATTGGCTCTTGAGGAGGAGGTGAGGGAAGTCCACTTCGGCAGTACTTTTCCACTCGCATTCCCACCCAGGAGCTGGTAACCAGGCTGTTGGGACAGAGGTCAGGTGTAGCTTGGAATCCCTCAGTAGCTCAGTGATGCTAACACTGAGTTATTCTCAGGTATGAGAGGTATCAGGTGTTTCTTCCTTCCAGAAAGCACCTCCCATTATCCAGGGAATGATTTGTATTAGTAGTCACTTAAGCCTCTTTTCAATCAGCAGTACTTTGTAGCTTTTTCCATGGTTGGGTAGGAGCAAAACTCCAGAGTTGTCAATTTCCCACGGAGCAGGAATCCTTAAGGAACATGAACTTGCTGTTTCAACAATGCAATTTCTTTGTTGCCATAACATCAGTGTGCTTCAATTTGCCAATGGTGACAATATTTTTTGTCAAAAGGCAGTAATGATGTATTGCATATAAGATATGAGACGGTAATAAACATAACTGTGAAAGCAAATTTCAACACAAAGAAATGAATGAAAATTACAGGTAACCTTTGGAGTTAGGAAAAGGGAAGGGGAGCAGTCCCTATGTAAAGGAAGCCCGAAGGGAAGAAACAGGGAGAGTACCCTGCACAAGAGTGTGGTTGGCAAGCCAAAAGGCTGGCTGATGAGCAGATGGACCCGGCCTGGGCACTACTGCTGCTCAGGGCTGAGGATGTCAAGGAAGTCTGGAAGCCTCAGACAAGCTGCAGGCCTTTTGGACTGTGACCTACTGGAATGAGCTAGTCAGCTTTTGATCCATTGCCAAAGAAACCTGGAAAAGGCTCCTCTTCTTTAAGTTTGTATCACCACTGCAACAGCAAAGCTTAACTTGGAACTTCCCACATTGATCTTCAGCTCCTGAAATCTGGACCTTTCAAAGTCAGCATTCCCATTTGACCCCCTTCTGTAGTTCTATTACAAAGAACTTACAGTTACACATACAGGGAAATTGCCCCATCTCCTGCCTAAGAAATGATGTGACACATAAGCAAAAGAACCTCCAAGGGAGCATCTGAGACAAACTTCACTAAGTGACCTGTTCCTCAAAAATTCCATTTCCTATAAATATTTTCCCTTCTCATTTCCTGTGTGCTACTTGTTACGTTATTTGTTTAACGCTGTGTGGCAATTGCTAAGATATGGAAGCTGACTGAAATTGCCCCAGGAGCAAGTGAAACTCCATGCATGAGAAGGACAACTAAGTGAAAATGGAAATCACTGATAGGGCAAAGTGCAAACTGGTCAAACACTATAAAGTCCTTTCCAACTGGCAATGGCTTACTTGGTTAAACTGGTCTTTAAATATGGATGAGAGACCTGCTCTAGGAAGAGTTTTTTAAAGACCAGAGGGCGCAGGTTTGGGCTAATGTGGCTGTCCATGACTCAGGGCCTCTGAGGTCATTGCTGTTACTGGCATGAAAAGAAAGAAAGGGTAGAAAGTTCATGTAGGACCATAGCAGCTTCTCACTTAAAATGGGTGGGATGTCACCCCCCAGGCTGCAGGAAGGCAGTGGCATCCCAGTTGCCCCTGCATGTCTGCAAGCAAGTTCAGGGGAGACACCATCTTGAAAGTCCTTTTCTCTCTTGTCCCCAAAAGGTTAGGGGCTTCTGTTGTCATCCCTGCTCACAGCGATTTCCCTTCTCCCTTTTCCATTAAGCAGCATTTTGTCCCCAGCATTGACTCATCCTCTGCAGCCCGCACAAGCAGCATCAAAGGAACCCACAGCAAGCTGTGGCCTGTCCCTAGGAATGCCATCCACAGGCAGAGGGAGCAGAGGGAGCAGTGGGAAGCGCACAGGACTGACTTGGCTGCTGGCGGCAGGCAACTGCAGAAGATAAAATGCACCTGTTTTATTGAAGACGTGTTTACATCAAGGATCAGGTCCTGCCTTGCTCTGCTAAAACCGTAAAGTGGAGTGGCTTTTCTGGAACAGCTCCTGAATGAGCTTGTCCAAACAGCAGCCGGGGAACATCAAAAGGTGAAGCGATCACCCACAGATAAGCACCGCAACTGTCTGATCCTGAGCTGCCCCCAGGCACGGCTCAGCAGCTTGTCTGCCCGCGATGAGCTCTCTCTACAGCCTGCCCTTGTGCCAGAGCCTCTTTCCATGGTGACTGCTCCATACGCACGGCAGAGCGCTAACTGACTGCCAGTCAACAAATTCTGATCTCCAAAGAAAAGAAAAGCCTCTGTGTGAAGCCCTTTGAGCAGAGAAGGGACTGGCAACACAGGACTGGGTCAGTGCTCGAGCAACAGAGTCCTCGCTGTAGTGACCCAGCCGCAGTGGGAAGTGTTTGCATCAACCATCGCTCAGTAATTATAGCAACAGATAACTTGAGATCAAAGTGCTTTTGCGAATGATGTGGCAAAGGAAATCAATGGAAATCTGAGCTTTTTTATCTTTGGATCTGTCTTTAATGCTGACTTTCTGTCCGGCTTGAACCTCCCCTGGGATAACATCTCCGCTCCCAGTGCTGCGGTGCTGGCCCAGGCAGAGCCCCGTGCAGTGCCCGGCTCCATCCAGGCTCCTGCCTCCTGCCTGGCAGGGATGGCAGCAGGCAAGGTGGCCCTGGGCACAGCAGCCACTGGGCTTTGGGGCCTGATTCCCACAGTGGATCTCAGTGCAGAAGGGCACATTTGCTGTCACAGTGAGTCAACAGAGCCAGGTGCCCCGGTGCTTTGTGCTGACATGCCGAGGTGCTGTGGTGTTGCTTCCAGGGACTGCCCCTCCCATTATGAGCACCGCAGCAGGCAGCTGCTCCTCCACTGGATGCAGCCCAAGTGCTCCAGAGACGGCTTCTGATTCAACTGCTCCTGGCCTTGCCCACCCATAAAGACAGATCCTAAAGAGGGCTGGGCAGGAAGGCCTCTTGATCCAGGGTGGCACAGCACATAGAAACCATGGCTGACCAGCTCATGGAAAGGGCTCCATTTGCCAACCCCTCTGAGTACATCCCATGATCACCCTTCACCTAGGCTGCATCTGTCTCCTCATCTGCTTTCTGACATGTATGCTCCTATCAGCTTCTATCATGTGTTTATCCTACATTTTGGAAAGAGTTAATTACTTTGCTAAGATGCTAAGCTCCAGTTGTTACCACACCAAGTGTTCCTTTGGTGCCATGGATCGGTGAGTGATCCATTGATTCCACACACTGGTCTCTTGTGTGGTTGCACACTGGCTCCAGACATCTTTCCTGCACGATTCCTGACTAAAGGTCACAAGCAGCAGAGTGTGGAGAGAAGGCCAGGGTGGCTATAGGTTAGGTGAAGAGAACAGATCCTGACTTACAAGTGTTCCTCAGGTGTCTCTGAGACAGTCTTGATCTCTCTGGGTGATATCTGTTGCTTTAATTTGCTGTTTTAATTCCACAGGCAGTGCCTCCTGCACAGTTATCACAAGGCAAGGAGGCCCACGTTGGATAAAGTTTCGAGCTGCCTCCTGGGACTCGGCACCAAGGCCATCTAAACATGGGATTTCTCAAATCACATCAATCATCTGGGTTTTTCCTTGCTTATGCTGAGATGCTGTGCTGCTCCTACCTGCTTATTTCCCAATAGAGCAGAGAGGCTTAATTATTGGGTTGCAAAGTTCCCAAGGGTCTTATGAATATTGAATTGGAAAAGCGAGGTATCATGACGTACTAAAGCGTGATAAATTGTTATCCAAAAATTTGTTGTAAACCAGGGGAAGTCTGCCCCCCAAACCAGCTACCCAACGTGCATGTGTTTTGGTTGCTATCATCAAAATCTACAAGATGAACAGGCAATTCATTATCATTTTGGGTAGTGCTTTGAATGTTATCATTTGAGCTTCTTAAAAGGTTAATCTTCTGTCCCTGGGATCCCGATGAGGAACAATTAGAGTATCCTGTGGTGAAACACATTATTATTAATGAAACTTGTGCTGCCCTGGAGTTTTAATTGACTCAGGTGTTTAAACACATGCCTGACTTAAAAGATGTGGGCACTCTCATTCCTGCCACGGGAGCTACCGATGCTTTTCACGCAATGCCAGGAAATGTTAAATGTTAAAACCATGTTTGATCATTTACTGACTCTAGTTCCTCACATGTCTCACCCAAAGTCCCTCAACAGGAAGGGCTGAGCATTGAATGTGCCCTTGAGGTGCCCTGCTCCAGCAGGTTCCATGCTAGGGACAAAGGGGGTCCCCTGGGCCACCACTGCACCTGGCTCACGCTATAAAGACAACAGAGTTGAGGCTTTTGCTCACATGCAGAAGGCAAAGGGAGGTTTGCTGATTATTTAAAAGAAGCCAGGGTTTGACATCAGTCTGTTCCCTCATCCCACCCTTGCAATTCTCCTTTCCCATTGCAAGCCATCGGATGGAGACAGAGAGGTTTCAGGAGCAGGCCCACTGTGCTACCTGTGTGTACGACCAGGATACAGCTGCATCTCAGTTCCTGCATGGAGATTCCCAACCACTCCCTCACTGCTGCCTGGATTTCCTGGGCCATATGCTGGAGCAGATGCAAGCTTCTTGCACAAGATGGCGCAGACCTGGCTGGATTTGGATCTTTGTGGGAGGAGGCCCACAGGGAGTAAAGGCACTGCTTGCTGCCAATGGCTCTCAGCAAGCAGCACTTCATGCAAGTCCCATCTGTGTCCCTATTCAATGTCATGATCTAGGAATGTAGCTACTGCTCAGGCAGTTGCCAGCTGGCCACAGCAACTGTAGGTGTGTATTTTTTTATTTGTTTATATATGTAAATCGAGTCCAAAGTCTCAAATGATTAAGTCATGCAATGCAAGGCATGTGACAGAGTGGTTAATAGTGAGGGGTAGACAAGGATGACAGGAGGAAAGCATTTCAAAGTGGCAGCTATGAGGTAAATCATATTGGAATTGGGTAACCTGGTTTTAGGGGAGAGGTTGGAAAGGAAGGGCGTAGCACTGGGAGAGCTCTTTCTTTTTTTTTTTTCTTCTCTGGGAAGGGCTCTGATCCTCAGACTTGGGCTCTGATTTTTGTTTTACATCTGCTACTGTAGGGCTGATGTGTGCCCACTATCCTCAGTGGAGAGGGGCCTGACTGACAGCAAGAGAAGCCTGAAATTATTGGGGTTGGCTACAGATTTTGGGACATGCTCTCAGCACAAGCCGTGTCTCTCCCTCTCTCTCGTTCTCTCCCTCTCCCTCTCCTTCCCCCAGCCTCTCCATGGCACATGAGGAAGGGAGGAGGGGTGAATGAAATGGGCTTGTGGATGGGACTCTGTCTGCTGGACTCACGCTGCATCACATGGGAATTTTCCACACCTGAGCGGAAAATGCCCACTTGAACAGCAAGTGGATCAGAACCTGTAATTAGCTCTGCCATCACGTGTCTGATTTGCAGCTGTGTGCACAAACAAATGACTAGTCCATGTGCTGCTTGTTCTTACACATAAAACACTCCTCGGTCCAGGTCTTTCAGAAAGGAACAAAACACCTGGTCTGATCCTCATGGAGAAGAGTGGGGACCTCTCTATGGCCTTCCAGGAGAGCTGTACCCTGACACCAGCCCCGTGGCACACATCAAATGCTGTTGTTCCCTATCTGTCTGCTTATGTTATCACTGTTTCTTTGAAGAGTGAGAAACAACAAGATCCTGCAATGACAAACCATAACGCCTCTTGTGGTACATAAAGACAGGTAAAAAACCACCACCACTAAAAACAACAAAAAAGAAACCTTCCCAAATAATTGCAAAAAAAAAAAAAAGAGCATTTCATGTCCTTTGTATTTTTCAGGACCAAGCACCTTGCAGATAATTTGCTCATGATCTGCCAAACAAAGGGGGCTCAAGGAACCATCCTGAAAGACAGACATAAAGCAGCAAGAAAATAAAATCTGGAGAGAAGAATAGGACTATTATGGGGGAATCATTACTCTTACACTTAGAACTCTAAATAAGAACCACATTTACTGAGCTTTCAGGCTCACAATCCCAAGGAACAAGGAAAAGCTTATTTTACATTAATTGATATGTTACTTTGCAGGTTCTTGTTGGTGGCTGCTGTCACCCAGAGACTAACTGCTGTTTATGGCACTACCTCATGCAAAGCACCACCACAGGCAGAAACTGTTTCACCCTCACCAGCTATTGGCTTGGTAGAAATTAAGGGTTTTCATTTTTTGCTATGAGTATTTTTTATTTTTTGAAGTATAAGGCTAATACAAAAACAGAATGAAGAACTGGAATGGAATCTCTGATAAGCAGGAATGTCAAATTTTACAGGCTGTTGTCATCTGTATAGTTTTGTTTCATTTGTTTGGTTTTTTTCATAAAGGATTTCCAAACTCTTAAGCTCAAATTTTCTGAGGTTCTGAGTCCATAATAGACCAACAAGGTGACGTGAAATGTGTTAAGGACCAAACTTGGGTCCAAACCCAGTCCAACAGAGAGTAAGAGGTGTGCAGGCAGGGATGCACACTGACATCCTGATGTGATCCTTCAGCCAGGGAAGCTGTGGCAGGAAAACTAAGTGGGTTTAAACAGGAGTGTGATAAATGAATTAACTGGATTATATAAGGTGATAGTTTGCCATGCCAGTGCCTGTACTTGATGCACTGAATTACTTTCCAGTCCTGTATTCCTACACAAAAATACTTATTAAGTCCTTTAATAAAAGTGCTCCCTGATCTCACTGGATGTTGCAGGGATGTTGCACAGAGGAGAAAAATCAGCCTGTCTGTATGCAAAGTTTACTCATTAGATACTTACACTAACACCACAATTTACAGCACTGCTGAATGTAGATGCTGACCTGCCTTTTGAGGTTGTACTGAAGGCATTCACTCCAACAAGCCATATTAGCTTGGCCATTTCCTTGCTAGATACCCTTGGCAGCTCTGCCCTAGAAAAGGAGCCACTCCAGATCTAGGAAGATGTCAAGAGGGTTGAGCAATGTGCCCTTAGACTGCTGTGTCCTGTCATCAGGAGACCATATGATTTCATGCAATTACCAAGGCCTAACACTCCTGGGCTTTTGGATTGACAGTCCGTTGCCTTTTCCAGAGCTGTTAGACAGAGGGGAAGAGTATTTTTTTCAATTGGTGCTGTTTGTTTTTGCACTGTGAACTCCCCCAGCTCCCTGCTGTCAAAACACCTGGCAGGGCTGCCATGTAGGTGCTGCTTGTTTGTCCTGTTGCTCTGATGCTGCAGCGGGTGGGAATTTGGCTGGCCCTGGGGAAGTGAGCCACATCAAACACCTGTGCTCAGAGTCGCATGGGGATTGTGCTGCCTGTTTATTCCCTGCTGGGATTCAGGTAGGTTGGAGCTCTGGGGGAAGATGATCCTCCAAGATGATGTTGCTGCACCAATGAAAATGATGGGAAGGATCTCCATAAATGATACAAGGTTAATGTGGGGAGCACAGTGAATCTGAATAACAGCACCAGTGTAGGAGACATCCAAGCCCCCCTGGGACCGGCCATGTGGGGTCGTGGAAGTCAGATGTAAGCTTGAGGAAGAAATATCGTATAACCTGACAGGAGTGAAGTGCTACATCCACATGTGCATCACCAGGTTTGGTTGACCTCTTTTCAGAAGGCCCACAAACTCAGCCAGGTCAGCTGCAGCCCCTACTACTGTATGGCCTCACATAGAGAAGCACCTGCAAATCCAGTTCAGTCCCTAGAAAAATGTGAGCAGAGGAGTGGTACAGACCATACTTCAGGGTGGAGACTCTTCTCCCCAAACCAGCTGCAATTGTTTGTTGTGTAATGGTGCCAATGAAGTTTTGTAACTCCCTCACACAATGGGAGGATTCATTTGATCAAAAGAGCAATTTCACTTTCTGGCATCTACCATCCATCAGAAATTCCAGGCCAGAGCTTTAAAGAGCAACTAATGACTATGGATCTTATGACTGCTAAACATTTCAATTGAGGCACCTTGGCAGGCATGCACAGTCCTCTTCTCCAAACCTCCTCCACAGAACAGACATCAAAACTGTGGGTCGCCCCAAAAACCCTACCCAGGCTGTGATGTGGAGTTACCAGCTCAAGATGAGTCACAAAAGGTCCTCCTGAACCAAAACGTCAGCTCTAACCCCCAGGTGAAGATCCCTGCCCAGGATCCCTTCAGGGAGCACATGCAGCCTTCCCTCAGCTACGGGACCACACAAGCTTTAGGCACAGTGGTCCCACAGGCACAAGAGGCACAGCCTAGGAGTGCTCGAGGGCACCTGTGGCAGAGGCTACAAGTCCTGGCAGTGCTGCCAGGCTTATGGCAGCACCAAAACACAACCACTCTCAGCCTCATGCTGGATTTTGAAGCTCACACAACCAGCTGGCAACATGTGAGGGGGATGTAGACACAGGGCAGTGTTTAATACTGAGGGTATGATGTCCCTGCAGGGCACACCTAGCTAAGAAGCTCCAAGACCTTTCCATCCAGTGAGACTGACCCTATTTGGGAAGTGTGAATCCATTGAAGCTTGGCAACTTTCCTACAGCTAAAGGTCCATAGTTAAGCTCTGAAAAAAGCATCCTACCTCCCCTGAACTCATCTTGAACTCTGCCCTACACCAATCCCTAGCAAAATGGTACCTGCATCTGTTCCATCAAGGCATACAATCAAACAGTGACTCATTGTCACAATCCTTATTCATACATTTATTGCCCAGATAACTCTCCATTAAGCTAATGAGTCATTCTTTTACACCCACCAAATGCATAGTTTGAATGCTGCTGATTTCTGCTATTCATAAATGGGAAGGAGAAGAAAAGAGAAGAGCCTTGATCCAGAGAATTTGCCTCTAGTGGCAGGTTCAAGGAATTCAAGGTTTTCCATGTGTGCTACAGGGAACAAGCAAGGCTCCAGTAGCTCCTTCACACAAGCACTGGAGAGCTAATGCTGCTTGGTGAAGCGCCTCACACCAGTCTGCTTCCAGAGCCAAGGATCTTGGCCAGGGCTCCGCAGGCCTTGGATGCTCAGGACTCGTTGGCCATGTTTGAAGCAGCTTTGCTGAGATGAGCAGGCAGCTCTACTCCAGGCATCATTAAATTTTAAGTGGGGCAGGAGATAAAATATTTGGCATAGCGTTAATTACCTGCATGCACAATCCATGCAAACTTTTCCAACATATTAAACTAAGAACTTCCAGGTGTTGCTAGCTTGGCAATATTTTGAGTAATTTATTTTTTACAGGCCTGGTGTGGTCCATAACATAAAGATGCAGCTAAATGGTGTCTTAACCTTTTTCAGCAGTGCTTTGCAGCTGAGATGAACTGCCTGAGCCTTGTAAATAAAACAGGTGACCAGGAAAGTTCCACTGGCTTTGACTCTGGTTTGTGTGGCTGACACAGGCCGGGAGTGTGATAGCAGCCCTTGGTTTCACAGTGACCTTCCCCCTGCTGGAGCAGTGGTGCCCTCAGACAGGGTGCTGACAGTTGCTCATGGCAACAGCCAACCAGTTCAGCTTCTTAAGGCTTATCAGACTGTTTGCAAAACCACTGGGACTAGAGCAAGAATGAAGGAAGCATGGGCTTGGGCTTTAGAAAGGCTTTATCCTACAGTTTTCTTATCCACTCTCCTCTGTCTGTCTGTCCCCTCCATGTCTGTTTAAAGGACTTGCTCCTCAGGAACTAATGATCCCAGGTTTCTTCTGGATTGGAACTGGAGCCTGCAGGCTGACTGAGGTGAGCTTGCAGTGCTCTGCCAGTTCCATCCGATGTAGCTCCCTCCCTGGTCAGTTCAGGTTTGAGTCCAAGGAAACTGTTCTGGAAGGGAGCAGGGAGTCATCCAGTCCATATGCACACATGAGGAAGCAGGTCCCGTGACTCCCCTCTGCTTCTGGAACTCCAGACTCCTCACTGGACTGCTGGAGCTTCTGCAAATATCCCATGTTTCTTTTTCTAAACAACTAGGCACACATTTAAATGCTGAGCTCTTCTTGGTAGATACCACTGCTAGTTCCCTGAACTTGCAGAGGATCCCAGGACTATCATCTCTGCTAAGAAAAAAAGTTCTCCCATCTTTTCAAAAGGGGAAGGATGTAATAATGACCAAGATTGAGAAATGTATTCTCCTGGTTTCAGAGGCAGTTATTGGAATGTACTTGGTATTCAAATGATAACTTACACCTGCAGCAACTTGCTGAGTGATACCTGAATCACACTGTGATAAAGAGATGTGTTTGAAGTTTTTGAAGGCAGTACCTCACTATCATTGCCTTTCAGTGCTGTCACTCAGAGCTCTGCAGCCTTGCCTGTGTCAGCAGGTAGTCAGACTAAACTTTGCACTCATCTAAAGCGAAAACTCATCTGGGCATACTCAGTCATTGATTAAAAACAGGCACTGGATAAAACAAGGAAAACAATTTTTTCCTGAACACATTATCTTAACACAAAGAGCAATGGTGTGTTTCCCCCAGTGAATGTGAGCTGCAGACCAAGATCCTTGCAGCCACCCTGCAAGTCCAGCGCAGGCCATGTCATGTGGACTTTGGGGTGTTGGCTTCTCTTGTTTCGAGGCTCTCTCCTACAGAAATTGGGTTTAATTGCTCCTGCCATCAAGCCTGACAGGGGAGTGCTAACACACCCACTGGCTATGAGCAGGCCTGTGACTGCACATCAAAGCTGATCCCACCTCACAGCAGCAGCCACGAGCACATTCCAGGGCAACAAGAGCCCTGCAAAAAGTAGACGGAGAACCCTGTGGCCTCTGAACCTCTCCACCCACTGCCAACTTCCATTAATTAATTAACTCTGCAGCTTTGTTCCCTTATCATAATCCTCCCAGCAACAGCATGATAAATTGTACTTGCAACAGATGCCTAAACGAGATGATCCCAAGTCTTTGCAACTTGAACCAAGGGTGGGAAACTCGCAGCTTTGTGGTGATCTCCAATTCATTCATTATACAATCGGATCTTAATTGCTTTAAGAATGTAATTCTAGTAAATCTGGCCTCTAGTACCGCTCCTATTAGAGACTTCTGTTGCTAAATCTCTGCTGCTAAACACTGTCAGTCCATCCCATGAAGTCTTTTTTATTTCAGTGGGCTCTGAAGTATTGAACTATTTGTAGAAATTACCGCCATGTTCACCCACCCCATATTTACCCACTGAATGGACAGGCATCAAACCCAATTCAGCTGTTCCAGCAGCAGCAGTTTTCAATAGCTCCTGTGGGAGCTTCATGCTATGAAGAGGAACATCCTTGGGGTGCTTTTGAAGGTGATTCTTCTTTAAAAGAAAATACTGCATGGAGCAAACTCATCCCAAAGTTCTGCTATGCAAATGCAATATATCTAAATATAAATACAGTGCAAAAGACTGATGCCACTTGTGAAAACTTCAGATCCAAGGGATCCTGACTGAGATCCTCCCCTCCAGCAGTGTGCCAGCTGGGAAACCTCAAAGGCACAGTCAGGTGTCTCCAGAGCCAGCTCTGGGGACTCAGTAGGTGGCAGTCTTCACCTTGGCTTTGCAGAGATCTGTCACCCTGTGAAAGGTGCTGGGGGATCACTGGGCACAGAGGACACACACAGAGGACCTCCTGGACAACAAGAGGTGGGCTGGCTGCAGTTGACAGTTCAGGAGGTACTGTCAGCATCTCCAGCTTCAGTGTGCTCCAAACGATCTTTATGCACAACCAATGCAATTAAAAAGACAAAATGGATGGGTTTGGCAATTTGGAAGAGGTTTGGATCAGCAGAATCACTGCTCATTCACAGGATAAGCAAGAAGAGGGAACAGTATAGTCTTTAGTCTTTCCCGAATTTTTTAGGGGGGAAATTTGGTACAGGGATGAAAATGGAACCCATGAGAGTTGTGTTTTGGGACAGGGACAGTTTGGGTAGAAAGCAGAACTTAGCAGGGCTTTATGTGGGATATAACTCACAAGCCCACAAAGAGGGAAACGCCTTCACCGTGCAAGTCTACATTCGCTCTTGGAGGAAGGTGGAAGGAGAAACAAGGGGAGTGGGATCTGGCCACAGAAGAGGTGAGACAGGCTCCTGACCGTGAATGAAATTGCTGATTTCAGCCTGCCTCCTCCTAGAGCCAAGAACAGGGACCAGCCCCCAGGGAACAGTTGGGTGAGGACCAGCATCCTCCACCCGAGTAGGACAGGGCTGAGCGACAGGGGCAGAAGCCTCTTCACGTGGTACAGCTGGAATGACCGAGCTGGTCCCAGCCTCAGCCTTTGCATCCCTGCAAACCCAGGGTTGTTCCTAAGCCTTGTAGTTTTGAGCTATGACACTGGACTGCTTTCCCAAAGCTCTTACAGTTTCAGGCACTGTCAAGCTGAATGTTTTTGAACTTTTCACATGAAAATGAGAGGAGGAGCCATTGCTAATGTGAGAAAGCTTCCTGGTTTCCTCAGTGGATACTGACAACATCTGCCTTAGTACTCAGCATTACGCCTGCCTGCCTTTTTTTCTCCCCTGAGCGAGGTTGAACGAAATAGCAAGCATATTTTCCCCTCTTACCCAAAGGCAGATGTATACTCACGCTCCTGCCATTCTCTCACAGCATCTTACATAAATCACCATTGGTTTTGGAGAGATGCCAAAACAAGTCTGAAGGAATGTGTACAAGATCTACCAGAACAGGGTTTCCCCATGTTTCTGACTCTATAATCCCCTTATTCAGAGGTAAACCAATAGGCTCAGACCTCCTAAACTGAAAACCTTTGCCAAGTCCATCCACTGCCTTTAAAAACAAACAAGGAAACCCACAAGCTCATGCCCAGTTATTACCATGAAAGAAAAAACAAGAGATACAAAGTAAAAGAATTTGCCACATGCAGCTCTGTAAGTGCTAAGTCCATAAGTGAGGAGACATTTGTCTTTGTTCCGTGTAGTCAAACATGTCCTAATCTTTAAAACACCTTCACTCCAAAATTGCAGCTGATTGCTGAGTCACAGGGCACTTGCTATTTAAGCAAGGGCCTTTGCTCAGGCCCCAAAGTGGTGATACGCCTAGAGTATAAATTCAAGCAATGGGCAAGGTTTAGGGAAGAGACTTCTGTGAAGAGCTGCCTGAAGTTAACAGGGGTGGCAGGATTTTCCTAGGATCCCTGTATTGCCACCACAGGTTGAAAAATTCAAAGCTGCAACTCAGAATAGGCTCCTCACAGTGAGTGCCAGGTATGGAAATTGTTTGGTGTCCACTAAATGCTTTGGTGATCAGCTCTGGGGGAGGTGATGATGAAGGGCAGAGTTCCCTCCATCCCTGCAGTGGTCCAGCCCTGGCTCCCTTAAAGCAGAGCAGTCAGACAGAATGTGGTTAAGGCTGACAACACGTTTATAATAACAGCTAAATATCTATCTGGAAAAGACTACTATCACTACAGGGCCTAAAGCAGGTAAATGGAGAAAGGCAGACCAGAGGAGCCATGCTTACAATATGGCTTTTGGAAGATGTTTCCCCTGACCCAAGGGGAACAGGCAAGAAGCAGTGCATATACTCAGGGAGTCTCCTCTAAGCACCACCTCCTACAGCATGATGTGGCAGACAGCCCTTTGTGAACCCCTGAGTGCCTAACCTGCTCTGGTGCTTGAAAGACTCCCCTGGCTATTACTTCATCCTTAAATCTCTATAGAGATCCCAAAACAGCCCAGGGTCCTTGGGCGGCACAGACCAAGTTATGTGTACACAGCTAAATGTGCTACTGCCGTCTGGCTACCGGAGAGGAATGCTCAGGCTTGCAAAACACCGTGAGAACGCGTGAATGAAGTCTGCAGACTTCTTCCTTGTTCCCAGTTTACTCTGGAATAATAGTTTACTCTACCCAAGCTCTTCCTGATCCATATCCACAGATCAGCATTAGGCTCAGCACTGCAGCCTGGCATGCAGACAACAGAGCTACAACCAGGCAATTTTCTCCTCCACACCTCTCTCTGACAGCTTTGAGAGTGTCGTGGCTTTTCAGTGCAAGACAGCAAATCCGAGGCTGGTACTGGCTTTGAGTCACTGCCTTTCCAGCCTGAGCATCTGGCCTGCTGTTGGCCCCAGAAGTGCAGTGCCATTTTCCAGAGCAAGTGTGGCTGTTCTGTGGTTTCTACTGTTTACCTGCTTGAGAATACCAGCTTTTATTCCCTGGTTACCTGCCCACCTCCCGCCAGTCGTTCAGGTCTTGTGTTTGGCCAAGAGTGTCCTGGGAATCTCCAGTGGCATCTCGCTGGTCCCAGCCACGTGGGTCCCGCCTGTGCCTGTGTAGTGTGTGCCCCATGCGCAGACCGCCCCTCACCCCCGAGGCTCCGTGCAAAGGAAGGAGTGACCCACCTCTGGGTGCCACCCAGGGGAAGTCTGTGCTCAGACACCCTGTCCTGATGCTAATCACCCACCTTTGATCCAGCTGCCTTTCAACTGCACCTACCAAATTCTCCCTGTCTTCCTCCAGGCTCACAAGGAAGCCCTGCACAGCTGCCAGGGAACATGATAGGAAGTGCCACATCCAAGCAGACCACAAATTTCAAGCGATGGTCAGGATTTTCAACAGGTAATTGAGGGTGTTTGCATTTTGCACCAGCAAAGTCAGTACCAGCTTGTGTGCTATGTCTGTGGCAGCACCACTGCCTGGTCCAGACACGCAAATAGTCCTTGGGGAGAAGAGGCACAGCCTTTGCAGAGACAACAGAAACCTGAGCCCCAGAAAACTGGGGTTTACTTTGCTAGCCCAAAAACAAGTAAGGAATTCAGTCACTAGAAACCAATGCCTTCAGTGATTTAGAGATGGGTAAAGCTCCACTCACAGCCCCTGCAGATCTTTCTGCCTTCTTCTAAATGTATTTTCTATATATGAATTTTATTTTGATTTTTAGTTAGTAGGTTTTAAATAGTTACTTTTGTCCCCTCGATCCTTATTTCAGGCTGGATATCAAACTTACAAGCATTTGGGAGACATTATTCCTAACCAGAATCCAAATTTGACCCCAGAGGCAGCTTTTTTTTTAAACTTTTGAAATCTAGAGCTGAAGACCATACCCTTTTCTGGGTTTGGATGCAGGTATCCAGTAGAGGACCAAATAACACAGGGCCCCTCTGCCCCATCTAACTCCCCAAATGAATCCAAAGGAGTGCATCTCTGGGCAGACTGTTTCTAGGAACAGTATCAGTATATGAGCCTTGGAACTCATTAATGCTAAAAGCAGTTGCATAACGCACAGCTGAAATGTGGTTGTACAGTGAACTAAGAACACATCCCAGTTACACGAGGAACAATTGCCAGGCAAAGTTTCTAATGGGTAGCTTTCCTTACCATCAAAGCTGAATTTATCTATTATAAATGCTCTGGAGAGGTCAAATTTCCAGATATCAAAAAGTTATGCTGCCAATTCTAGTATAATTCTCTGCTTAAATGCTGCATAAGTGGCCATGCTCTGGAAGGAGGTGTGAGCTCACCCTGTCATTGCTCTCTGTGCAAAACCTCAGGGGATGTCCAGAAGGACCTTGGTCAGTCACTGCACCTAACTGAAAGGGAGCTCAAGCATCAAGGATGGCACAGTGTCTTCAAACCCTCAAGGAGCCCTGAAGCAGTGAGATACAATGGAAATCTCAAGCTTTACAAAAACTGCTACAGCCTGGTGTGCTGCACACAGGTGCAGAACTGACTTCTTTCATATTCTGCAGCTTTGGTCAGTTGCCATGACTCACACTAGCTGTCTCATCCGTAGCTGGCTTGCTATGAGAATATTAACTATGCCTTCTTAAGGCCCTGTTTCTCTTCTTCTGTCATAGCCTCACTTAATGCCCTTGACTGTCTTGAGATAAACAAGCTTTGGACAATATTTAAAATTCAAGGCTGGCTGTATCCTAGGGCCATCAGATAACAGCCAAAGGAGCTCTGTATGTAAAAGTAGGACTTAGCCCTTAGTTTCTATTGCAAACAGCTTTCCACTGCCTGCTCCCTGCCAGCAGAAGCGTGGCAGGTAATTCCCTCAGGAGACACTTCTCTGTGTCCTGACCCTTGAGCTGCCTGTGCCAACTTGACACGATGCAGCAACAACACCCAACACAGACTAGGCTTCTCGAGGACGCTCTCTACCTCCCCCCTGTCTGGGGTGCTCTGATGCCATTGTGGTGCCCAGAGGGAGGTGTGGTTTATCCTGCCCTCCCCTCTGGCCAGAGCCTGCCCTGACTGTGGCCCTTGGCAGGGGATTCCCCCACGTGTGCCCCTGAGATCAGGGCACATCAGGAGGCAGCTCCCTGGCTGTCTAAGCCCTCCTATTCTCATTCTGATCATCCTTTTTGCTCTGGAGGCAAGGGTTTTGCCCAGAGCCATGGAAAATGGTGTTTAGCTGTGTTGAAGGTTGCTCCTTCCCAGCTTCTGTGACTACTGCAGTATCACTTCCATTTGGGAAATGTGTCCTGATTGCAGCTGAGTGAAATGAATGATGGGGCTGTCAGAGGATGAAGAATGCTGCTACAGCTTTGAAACAACAAAGAAAATGAAATAAATCTTATCTCCTGCTGGCACAAATGGGCAGTATAAATAAACATTGTAACTATGTAAATAGCACAAAGCTCCTAGGAGCTGGATCACCCTCTGATATAGCAGGCAGAGGAGTCTGCTACTCTGCAATAGAGGGATCGTGCTTGGCTAAATTATGTAATTAATTTAAATTCACACTGTACAGTAACATAATTTTTGAAAACCATAGTTTGGCCCTCCAAAATGAATCCCAGAAGTAATTCCTGCGAGGAGCACACACCCAAGCCAGTCAGAATTTCTGGAATGACATTCCAGTTGCTCAACACTTGGTTATGCAGATAGAAAACATAGCGACGCCTTAGCCAGTATAATAGATAAGGGTGTGAGAATCCAACTTGCTGGCTAGCACATGAAAGTGTGAATGACCTCGCCCCACGTCCAGGATTGCTCAAGCCAGAGCAGATGTCAGTATCAATACACACATCTTCCTCCATAGTCACAGGACTCTCCTCAGTGCTTGCTGCTGCCCTCAGATCTTAACCCCAGAACGGAGGTAAAGCACCATGCCTGTTGAAAAGCTGGCTTGCAAAGGTCTTTGCTTCTGCAAACCAAATGCAGAGAAGTATTAAAGAAATTCTCTTTTATTATTCCATGCAGTGGAACACCTTCCACCTCTACAGATAAACTCACATGCAATTAGAGGGAGGTCAAAGTAACGGGTTCTCCGTTTTCTTCAAAATTAAACTCGTGGCTCCACACTTTCCAGTGATCATGGGAACTGAGGACATCCATTCTGTCCCATGGAATGACTGGGATACCTTCCCTGCACTAAATAGAAAGCAGCTCCTCTGGGTCAAAATCACTGAGTATATCCAACTTCTTTTTTTATTAAACACCTAACAGCTTGAAGTAAATACCATTTCCAACTGTGTCCTCAGTATCTATCAGGACTAGGCCAAGAATTCTCAATTTGCCTCCCTAACCAGCAGAAAATATGTATATCAATAGTAGTTCTTTAATTCACTGTCTAGTGCATTTTGGCAGCTGTAGCCCAAACCCTGGGATAAGGTAGGAGGGATGAGGGGAGTTTCTTGATGTGGATTCCTCCTTGGCCCAGCTGAGGTGCAGAGACCACTTAGCAGGAGTGAGATGTGAGGAAACAGATGGTGAGTAGGAGTTGGGGATAAGTGCTGGGTGAAAGGGCACCTAAATTCTCATGCCAGTGACACCCGGAGAAGTTCTGAAAGGACTCCAAAACCAAGCAGCCTGATGCTAATACAACAGGCCTAGCATGTGTCCTGCAAATCCCTGAAAGAAATAAAGAAATGAAAGAGGTACCTGGCTGCAGAGCAGGGGCTTACATTTAAGTAAATGTTTCCCCCGAGCTGGAGGGAGACCTTCAGCAGCAGCCAGTGCCTCTTGTGTTACAGCATTGGCTGAAGTGGTCAGTCCAGCCCTGTAAGGGCAGCATTGGTAAACAAAGATCCATGAATATGAGTAGGCAGGACTAGGTGAGGGAAAAACACAGCACGTGGTGCCTCTCCCATAGGAAGGGAAGATGTTTGCAACAGATGCTGGTACCTATCCCAAAAGCCCTAAGGAATCCCTCAATGGGTGAACTGGCAGAAAACTTCTGCTTTTCTTTATTAGCAATGAATCAAACCTTTCATTCCCATGAAGGAAGTTCCTAAGGCATAGGTTTTCCTACTGACTTCTCTGTTCTCCAAGGGAGAGACAGTAAATGTAACAAATTAGGAAAGCAGTCTTCTATTTTTTTTTCTTTTCTTTTTTAACCTTTCTAACAGCTCCACAACAGCTGTCACACAAAAAATATATGGGAGTCTCGTGTGACTTGAGGCATGAAGTTACACTAGAACGTCTGGTGGTCTCCCAGTTGTGGGAGAAGGGCCAGATCCTCAAAGATAAAAAGACCCTTAATTCTTGCTGGAAGAAAAGGATCTTCAGGTATCTGGATCTGTTAGTCTAATGTCCTTCTTCTAAATATCTCTGTCTGTAACTTGTCACACAGTAAGTGACACATGCCAAGTCTCTTGGTTTCTCACTAATTCCGTGGGATTAGGCTAGCAAATGGTTCTCTGGAAATGCTTGCCTCAAGCCCTGCTGAGATCCCACGTATGCAGCTCCCTCTCCCAGCCTGCTCTGCAGTGTTACTGAAGTTGTCACACCAAGCACTCCCAACTCATAATGAGCCTTCCTTCTACCTCCTTGCACATGTGCCTCATGGAAGACCTCGAAGTACAGGCTACACCCAGCCATGTCTAAAATTTTCCTGCACCAGTTTGCTTTAATTGAAGCCAATGGCCAGACTGTTCACCTGTTCAGCAGGTAAACTTCAGTGAAATCCACAGACGGGCTCATCTGAGTGTCCACAAGGTCTGTTTGGGTGGGTACAAGTCATATTAGACAAAAAAGAGAAAAGGAGGTGAGAACAAAAAATTTCTGTAACAGAGAGATGTGAGACACTGAGCAGCTAAGGAAACCCCCTTGGCCAGCACTAGAAAGCCCCACTGAGGTTTTTGTGCTTGTCAGCCAGCTCTCTACCCAGAAAGCAGAGCATGGGGTAAGTGACCAAGGGTGTTCATTTTATCAAACCTATGCCACTGAGAACAGATACATTAACAATTCCTTTGATTTAAAATGAAACAAAAGATATGAAGTCAATAAAAGGTTTGGGTTTACCTCAAAGCACTGCTATGCCTGTTAGCTGAACGAGTGAGCTTCCCTTCAGTATCACTTTGGTTCTGTGTGCTTTCCGGGAATGGCACTGGTTCCTAGGCCATTCAATATTTGCCTGCATGACTGATGTGTTTTCCCTCCTGTTCATGTGCACTGCTAACGCACTTTCACCAGGAGATGGAATGTTTGTCGTACCAAAATAGCAACTAAATGAATGAAAGTTCAAGCAGGGCTATAAATAGAAAGGGCACCAGGTTTTCACAGTGCACATATAAGCTACTTCACACCCACTTCCTTTTGTCTGCCATTAACTCTGAGATCTGAAGCGGAATAACCTTTCTGCACTTTGGAAGAATGAATAGCAGAACAATTAGGAGACCAATCTGTTATGAGGATGTCACTGAAGTGCTGGGCAGAAAAAATGGACAGACTATTTGACAGATACATAGATAGATGGATAGATAGATAGATAGATAGATAGATAGATAGATAGACAGACATATAGATAGTGCTGTGCCCCACAGCCAGAGTTGCCAGCTAGTAAATTTTAGCTAGACTCACAGGGAAATTTGGGGATGGCTGAATTGAACTGCTTTGAGTGAAATTTCATTCTATCTGTCCTTCTTTAGCCATCCCTCTCGTGCCTGATGTGCAGCAGAGCCAGAGCTCAGGCAATGGGAAAGGCACAGTGGCCCCTCCTGGTGGAAACCAGCTTACAGGGCTGCGGGTTGCAAGGGAGGGAGAAAAACGTGATGAGTTGTAAAATAAGACAGAAAAGCTAAAAAAAACCCAAAAACCATCAACTTTTTTTTTTAAGGGACAAAACCCACTTGCTTTTCCTACCAAAGTCAGAACACACTGGCACTATTCCAGTGTTGCTTTTCCATATAAATAAATTACTTCTCATATTGCCACAACTATGGGTGGAAGGGAGGGGGTTGCAAAAACAGAAGGGGTGGGGAGGTGCTCCAGGAGGTCATGTCAGCTCAGCTCTCAAAGTTCACAAGCCCTCACACTCCACTGCATTTTCCCGTGCTCACCCTGTACCTGACTAGAGATTGTCTTGTGGAAGGCTGTTAATAGTCAATAATTGACATTCAGATAAAAACCAAATAGAACTGGGAGAAAGTAGCTGAGTCACACAAGGTTAAATTAGGTGGCAATTTACTATTTTTAGTTTTAGTTGTTGGATACCAAACACAATCTCACTAAAAAGAAACACCTGCCCCAAATGTAGGCTCATAAAAATGTAAAAAGTTCACAGGTTAGGTTTATTGTGGTTTCAGTGTGTGATATGAGAGGTGTATGGACAAAGGGAACCTTTTCTCTGTTTATGGAGATTCTTTGGAGTTTGGCTTGTGGGACACTTGGCCTGTTTGGAGTTTCGTGCTGTTTCTAGGTACAAATGCAATACTGAGTAATAGAACAAAGTATCACAACATGTGTCTCATTGTCGGCTGAGAACTCCAGACCATTTCTGCACAGCTGTCTGAACAGAGCTCCCAGCTGATCCTTATCATTTTGCTCCTTGCAATAGAGGTGGCTGTACTTTTTTTTTCCCACTTTAAAAATGCTGAGGAAATGAGATGGAAATGCTGACAGACCAACTTCCTGCCTTTTCTTCTGAGCAACTGGACGTGCCAGATATTTGCTCTCTCATCTCTTTTACCTTATCATGCACGGTGCTGGGGCTGGATGGAGGGGTGACTGCAGCTCTCCTGAGATGACTTCGTATTCCTGGGACTACATTTACCCAGTCAGACAGTCACTGCCAGTCTGTTTTCTCTTTCATCCATTCCAAAACACCCCTAAAGGGAAGGGGCCTGCATGAAAAAGGAGTTCCAGTTGTGTTTAGAAAAGTGCTGCAGCACAAAGCTCTTTATGCCAGGAGTTGCACGTCTGCACACAATGTGAGCAAGGAAATAATCTGTCTGGGAAGATGCTGCTTCACATGAAAGCTTCTGCCTGCAGCTAGATTCCTTCAAAGAGCAGATCTGTGGATTGATTTTTCCAGTATGACATCTTCCATCTGCAGAGCACTCCAAAGTTCTTTTATTAGCTCCGCTGTTTGCGATTGAAGCAACAAGATGGAACAGCTCACAAAAAGGCACTCAGCTCCCAAACACTGCCCCAGAAGCACAGAAAGCACGAGGATGGGGCGGTGGCAGAAGCAGACCCATGTGCAGGGGCAAGGGAGAACCACAGGAAATGCTGTGAGCACAGACAATGAGAGTGGTGATGTCCAGTGCTGGCAGCTGCATTTTCCTGTCTGTGCTTTTACAGAAGCCCACCTCATTCACTGGGGACAAAGTCCGGGATTCACCCTGTGCCAGCACAGCTCACCTGAGCATGGCACCAGGCGTGCTGCAGCTGCCGGCACTGAGAGCTGGCACATTTGCCCTTTCTGCCTCTCCACTTGCGCTCTCCACATGCTCGGGCTTGTTTTCATTCATTTTTATTTTATTTGCAATGATGTCAGAGGCAACCTTTTGATGACTTATGACCCACAGAAGGCTAGGTACCGCTGGCTTGTGAAACAATGAAGGAAGAAGAAAGTCAGGAAGAAAGTTGGAATAACATTAATTAAATAAGCTCAGCAACCGAAAGGACAGAAGTGGCACATAATTTCACAGTGACCTGCCACAGATGTTTCAGGAGGAGCCATTGAATAAGGGAGGCTTTCAGAGTACCTAAGAGATTTGGACACAGCAGAATATGTTCCCTAGGGCTGAGCCTGAATAGCCACATCAAACATTTTTGGGCCATAGCACACAGCACGTCAATTTGCTGGGGACTAGGCTCTGCCACAGCATATGTGAATACTGCACAAGTGGTCTCAATGAGTCCTTGGAAGACCCACACAGACTTGCATATCCTTCTTCAGAAATGGATTTTATTAGATGGCCTGAACAATATATTTGGCACTAGTGTGCTTTTATGTCCAGAAAGCCCTTTAAGATCATTATGCTGTTGAAATACAGTCCCTTCCGTGTCAGAGGGAAACTCTTTCTGGGCCATTCCCTGCACTTTTAATTGATGGGAGAGAAATATGTTGCTCCCCAAAAGCATTTCCTACTGATTCACTTCTCTTTATCATCTGATTTACAGGTCTGATCTTGACTTTTCACCACACCCAGATCTGCCACTGACTTCAAGAAACAGGGCTCTGTGGGGGCAGTGTGAAAGTCACCCAATAAAGGTTTTCAGGAGGAAGCTGTCGAATTCATTAACACCAGAATTTACATAGATCTAGAAGATGTCAACAGGTTCTCTGTGGCAGTGACGAGCTGTGTCAATGGAAGTGGCCCGCTGCCCTGAAGAGGGACGGTGCAGCAGGGCCCACATGTTTGCAGTGACAATCCTGCCCAGTCCTGGGCAGGGTACAGCACATCCACTGCGTGCTCTGCCTGCATCTTCTCCACTCCCAGGAGTGAAGGAGCTCTCATAAACATTATTTGTGGCTCATGACGGACTGCAAAGTGTACAAACTCACTGCCCCCCTCTACAATGATACCAGAAGCCATCACCTTTAAGAAGCTGGAACACATTACAATTATTTCATTTTCTCCATGAAGAATCTGCCACCTAGACAATCCTCAGCGCAAATTAGAGACTTCTTGTGTGAGATGCTCCATAATCACAGAAAGCACGAGCTCCCTTTAGAGAGCAACATAACGCAGCACTTACGAAGGGCTCTGATGCAGTGCAGACAACCACAGGCAACGCAGCAGCAAGGGAAATGTGGACCCAGCCCCCCTCTACAGGCCCCGGTCTTGGAGAGGCACTGGGACACACTGAGGCTTTGCCAGCTGCACCCTTAGTACATGGTATATCCACAGCAGAGTGGCCTTGTGCCTGGATAAACCTAATACTGAGTGATTAATTACAAACACTGCTTCTGGAATATTTGAATGGGAAGAAAACTTTTCCTTCTGCTAGGGAGAAAGAGAAATGACATCTTTGAACAGCATAATTTGTATAAATTACTGTGCTTTTTACTTATGGCTCATCTGCCAAGTTCCTTTGTTTGGGAGGAGCCTGCATGTGTTTTGATGTGCAAAGCAGGATAATGGATTACCATTATTAAAGGGCTTACAAATTGGGCAGGCAAGCCCTGGGTGAGAGGTCACTGTGACTGTACAAAGGAAAGTTTGAGCTGAGTGAGGAAGCTCGGGTTTGACTGAGAGGACAGGGAGAAGAGTTTTGTTCTGCAAGACTGCAGGTCTGTGTGTCTGCAGCTACAGGCCCTTTGCTTTGTTCTGAGTTTCTCACTCAGCCCATGTGACAACAGAATTCATCCCACCTCGTGCTCCTCAGAATCTCTCTGCTACAGAGAGGAACTGGAAACAAACTCCTCATCCTGTGTGGCTGGGGAGGGGTAAGGAACAGCAGGAATTCAGCTGTCCTTCCCAGAGGGTGACATCTCCCTGGGATGGAGATGCAGCCACGGCTTCATTTGCTCCAGAGAAGGAGCCCTAGACAGACACATGCTTGCCCCGGCTATTGGGCTGAAGGGTCATATCATAGTGACAGGAATGATGCTTGTTTAAAGCACATCACTGTTGCAGCTTCAAGGGATGCTGGCCCTTAGGAAGAAATCTGTCGTTGTGCCAGAGAAGATAGAGCTAGTGAATGTAGATTGGGGTGTCTGCTTACCTGCTTGGAGCCCATTGCTGCTCCCCACATCTCAGGTTTACATTGTCACCAGTTTCAGGGGTGGAAAACACAGGCTTCAGACACAAAAGAGAAGTCTCGTGAAACAAAACCAGAAAGAGGAATCAACAACTTGTATTTCCCAGAAGGCTGAGGAAGGGCCTAGTGCAGCACTTCCCAGAAAACAGTCTGCAGTGTCACTGGCTATGGTGACAGCACTCTTAGAGCAATCCTTCCCTTTTACAGCGGCAACTCCAGCAATTATGTGAGACTACCACTTTTCATTTTAAAGAAAGGAAGAAAAAGGAAATATCTTGGTAGTCCACAAGGTTTCAGAAAGATGTTGAACTGCTTGACCCCTGAATTCTGAAGGATGATTAGCAAATAAATGCAGTTCAAAATATTTAGTCTAAGATACCGTATTACATCAAGTTTGTATCAACCGTAAGAGTTTTTTGAGGGTTCTACTTGTGCTTTCTGAGTATGAGGGTTTAGTTACACTGTGCTGTAAGACAGCCACGCTTATTGTGCTAGAAATTTCCTATCAAATACACTTCATTTACAAGCAAAGAAATGCAAATGTAACTTGTGATTTGAGACTCCTGACTCCTTACTCTTTGGCCCAAGCCATGCTCTGGCAGCAATAGTCTAGACAGGAAAATTTGGGATGGCAGCTTTTACTCAAGGCCTCTGGAGGAGCCTGAGGTACACCTGAGCTTTTGATTCCCATTCAAGCTCTTGTGTTCAGCCCCTATGTTAGCCCAAACCAAAGAGGTTTGATTTAATTTTACTCCTTCCCTTTGTGAATCTCATCCAAATGTCTTCCTAGAACAGAATTCTCTCCACCCTTAGACACTGCTGTTCTCCAAGCTGCCAAAGGTTTGCCTATTCTTCCTTTGCAGTTTTCATCATACTGTGGCAGTAGACCCCAAAGACCTTCCTAGAAATGTGTAGCCTGGATGCAGCATAAGTCTCCCTCCTCCTACACAGTATCCTGAAGGGGCCAAAAAGGCCAGGAGCATAATAGAAGGTATTAAGAAAATGCAGTTGTGCCACAGTGTACTTTAATAATGCAGTACTATCTTGAATCCACTTGCAGTCTTACCCATCCCATTGCTCTTTTTTCCCTTCAGAGCTACGGAACTCTAAGGTGACACATTTAAAATGGCTGTAGAAGCAGGAGAGATCAGGCCCCTCTCACTTGAAAAGAAGACAACTGAAGGGGAACATGCTGGAGACCTGTAGTAAAGCAAAGAGTGAACAGGGAATGATTTTTCAGTTTGTCCTGTAACATAAGCAGTAGGCAAAAAATAATTGTATTTATGAGACTGCAGGCGTGAAATGGAAGAGCCTTTTCACACAGTGATGTGTTCTGAGGCTCCTGCCTGAATGACCTCACTGGGTCCAGCACTCTTTTCCACCTTTTTTGTCCACCATTTGCCTGTGGAACTCACTGCCACTGCCCAAAGTGAAAGTGGTTCAAAACTACCTGAAAGAATTCAAAGAAAGATCATCAAAGTCTAGAGAACATACTGGTGTGAATATAATGCTATTTTTTCTGTTTTCTCTTTATTCTTAATTCTTTTCCTGCCTTCCCATTTTTGTTTCTTCAACCTGTATCCCATCTTCTGGGCCACAGAAGTTTGCTGTGTTAGTCCTGGGTTTGAAGAGATGGTTTCTTTTCTTTGCCTTTCAGCCATAGGGTGCAACTACATTTCACTATTGTTGAGTCAACCATGAGGTTTTAGGATGTGATGGAGAAGTTTTTCTCCAGAAAACAGATTTCAAGGTACCAGAAAGCTTGGCAGAACCATGGATTGGCAGCAAATAGAGAGAATACATTGTCCCAAATAGGTGAGGTCAGCCGCAGAAGTGTTTCTTAAGGGTTGCAAATTTTTGTTCATTGGATCCTTCTTTATTTTTCAACTTAGTGCATCACTGTGTCTTGGATTTCAAGTACTACAGATCACTAGGAAGGCATGTGACCATGTCATTGGAAAGTGCTTGGTTCTGGATCCATAAACTAATAAACATTTGACTGCTGTCTCTGCACTGAAGAGGTCATTACTAGAAATGATCCATGGCACACAAGACACCCGTGTCCAGCCCAGGGGAGAGCTGCTATTTGCTGTGTGGCAACACGGCTTCCTGTGCGGAAAAGGGTTCTCACAGACCCACCAAAACCAACAAGGATCTTCGTCAAGTCACTAATTTATCTCTGTTTCCAGCACCCCTGCAGAGTGGTTTATAGTTTGTGAAATACTAAACAAACACTGAAAGCCACTTTGGTTTTACGTCAGTGACACTAATTCTTCTCCATCCCTTGCTCCCCTTCACTGTCTCATGGGTTTGCAGAGACAGGCCTGGCTTTAGGAAGTGATAAGAGAGGGAGGAAAGGGCACAAGGAGATTGCTTGCCCCAGGGCAAAACTCTAAATCCTCCAGACAGGAGAAAGAAGTAGCATGCCCAAACGAAAAAAACCTTGTAAGACCCTCAAGTGTTTTGTCTGAGGCAGTGCTGGAAACCAACGCTGTTCTTTACCACAGCAGAAAGAGAAGGGGTGAGGGAAGAGCTTTCTGACACAAATCAGACACAGGTGCTTTGTAAATGATCAGCTGCAATGCCTGTCCTGCTTGAATAGCTGGATGTAGCAGAGAAGCCTCATCAGTGAGAGGAGCAGACTCGATGCCGTTTCCCTCAGCTGCTGAAAGACAAGTGTACAATCAGCACATTTGTGAGAGGTTTGTGCTGTGGGCAGCTGTGTGTGCTGCAGCCCTGCACCACTCACCATGGTTCAGCCACTTTACTGCTGCGGCAAGAAGGTCCCAGTGTCAGGACAGAAAACACGATCAGAGGTTTTTCTCTGGGGAAGCAGGTACTTCAGTGCAGAAGACAAGCAGGAAAAGCAGGGGATGCAGTACCAGGCTGGCTGTGCTGGGGCGCTGCTTCCCAGCACAAATCTGAAAGGCCCTGGCAGAAGGCAGTGATCCCTCGGCAAGAGTCAATGGAGAAGGAGGAAAGGCAGCTGAACGGTGCAACCTTCCTCCTTCATGGCTCTCAGGTGAGCATGAGCCTGCTCATACAAAAAGGTAGGAGGGAATTAGAGAGTGGTTTTACTTTGCATTTGTTGAACAAAACAAACCCTAAAATGAATCATTTCTCCACAAAATGTGAGGTGTGCAAACACAAGAAACTGCTTTGTTTTCAATGGAAGGCCAGTAGAGACTTCTGCACAAATAAGCATACATGAAATAATGCCAGATCTCTTTTTCTCTTAATTGCTATGTCATAGCCAAGATTATTACGGATATCTAGGAAGCTTCACGGATAACCTGCGTAGTGTGCATCGAGCACTAGAAGTTTGATGTCTAATTTATTATACATATTCAGTGCAAAACCTACATGTTGAGCTGACAGGTGGTTTTGGTTGCTATGTACATCAATATATTTTGTTTATGCTCTGCCAGACTTCCCAAATGGTCACAGAGCTGTGTGGATCACAAGATACAATATAGAGATTATGGAGACTGCTGGACAGGTCAGAGGTTTCTGACAAAGGTCACTTGTAAACATCTTATTCTACCTCCTTATGTCCTTATGTTAGGATAGTCCTAACATACATCAGAAGGAATAAGAAATGTTGCTAGCAGAAGTCTAAAGGACTGGAGGATGGGAGACTAAAGTTCAAGGTTTTGTCTCCCCTTACCCTAAGCAAAGATTCCAAATCTTTGTTTAATCATTCCCTGGGTACACTGTTCAAGGGCCTCTCCCTCCCTGACAGGATGAAATACCTGCTCTTGCTGCCCCAACAGCCCACAGGTGCTGAGAGTTGCAACATGCTCCAGAAGCCAGCACTGAAACCCTTGCTCACCTGATAGTATCACTGCACCGACAGAAGAGCTGGAGGTCAGATAGAGGAAGGGCACCACGACCTGGCAGGTCAGCAGCTCCATGACACTGAGAGGTGGCTCTGGGAGAAATGAAACACTTGAGACTCAAAACCAGCAGAACAGGACTCGAAGCAGTGATTTATCTCAGGCAGGTGCCCAGATCAATGGGCTGTAAACTGGGTCTTTTTCTCTCACCTCAGACTCTTCTGCTGGAGCTGCCTTTCCCCATTAGGTGTTTAGTGGTCTGATTTACCCCTCTGCCTCCACAGTCCAACTGAGCTGCCAGGAGCAGGACAGCCAGCACAGTCCCTGCTCACTACAAGAGATGACCAACCTGCTCCTTTCACAAACGTGGCATTCACAGGGGAGTATCTTCCCATCTAACTAATCTCCACTAATATTGAGCTGAGCTGAGGGTAAGACTTCAGATGCATGTGGCCCTGGTTTGAGGGAACATGGCACGGGTTGTTCTTACAAGTTACCCTTGGGAGTGACCCTGAGCCCCTCACAAAGCTGATGACACCAAAGCAGAAGCACTTCAACAGGAGAGAAAGAGATAAAGAAGTGGCTCCCACTGGCTTAACAGCCTTCAGGTAGACATGTTCTCAGCAGGAACAAGAGGCAGTTCAAGCCTCAGTCTGCACCTCATCAAGGACATTTTCTTGAGGGCTGACTGGCAATCCTTGCAGCCACCACCTGTTCCCTAGAAAATGTTGTTCCCTCTCAACTGTACCAGCACACTTGGTAGTGCAGTGGAGACCAGTTACAGCAGTATGAAAAAGTGATATTAACTGAGATTAACCCAGAGGAAGATCTGCTACAGCTGCTATGACCTGGGCACACAGACTGGATTTAAGAACCAGAGATTTGGAAGAAGCCTGTTCTAGGACTGACCGAGTTGATCCTGACAGATCCTTTGATTAGTGTTATCATGGAATAGCTTAAATCAAAACTCTTCCCGGCATAGAAAAGGAGGTGGAGCCGGAAATGAGGTATCCTGAATCAGTTATTACAGCTTCTGCCTCCAAAAAACTCATAAAAACCAGGTGAACACTTGGAGAAGGTCTCTTTTCAGCTTCCGGTGGACTTACAGGATGCGCCTTTCCTCCCCCCCTGCACCATGGTGGTGCGGAGGGGGGAGGGGGGAAGAGGAGAAGGAGCCAGGGCCCATCTTCCAGTTTTGCGTGGCAACATTATGCGAGAGGTAACAGTAACAGTCTCGCTCTGCTCCGAGCTAAAAGAGGCTTTTATTTTTTGCTGCTCCAGCGAAGGAGCCTGGTGCTCCAGTTCCTCTCGGCAGCTCCTGCGGGAGGGGACTGAGATAATTTTGCTCGGCTCTGCTCTGAACTGAGAGAGAGACTGTACTTCTGCTGCTCCTGGCCGAGGAGCCTCGCTCTGTCTGACTCGGGCTGGGTCGATTTTCCCGCGGCGCGGCAGGGAAGGGGCCAGGCCGGCCTCATGGTGCCTGGACACACCCTTTGCCGGTGAGCCCGCGGTTTGGCATGAGAAAGGGCTTGGACAGTTCCTTGCAGCCCAAGCATAGCCACGCTGGTCCCAGCAGCTGAGCCACGGCGTGGATGGAAAGCGATACAAATGAACTCCTTTCTCTTAAACTCCAGCGCTGAATATCTACACTTGGACCACGTGGGCTGAGGTCATGTGACCATCGCCCGGCCGAAAGACAACTGCTTTCTTTAAATATCAGGATGGGACTCGAAAACATCCATTTTCTCCCTCACACAGAAAGGAAAAGAACAAGGACACCTACAAAAGGTACAACATCAAGACTTTTAAGTTAATGAATGTAGCCAAGCCTATATTTTGAGGAAGAGATGAGAAGTGCCGCAATGGTAAAATTTCTCTTGTAAAGACATGTTGACAAATTTGGCTATAACATACCCTGTAATATATGAACACTGGTCTAAAATGGGAAAAGCAAAGATGTAATATTCTAGGTATAAGCAGTGAGCTAAAACTCTTGTATTAATATTCCTTGCCCCGGGAATAATAGCAGAAAACTCGTGTTGCCAATGATGAAGAAAAGTGTTGCAGATAAATGAAGGAAGGGGATTTCGTTGTCACTGTAATAGAAATGTTTCATCTTTTAGGAAGTACCTCAGTGACCATCATATGTCCATTTGTGGTAGCCCTGGGAAGCTACTGAAAATGGGAAGGGTTTTCCCAGACAAGCAAATCTCTTTCTGTGGGCGGTCACTTGCTGGGAAGCTAGCACCATAGGAACTGCATTTCCTATGGAGAACCAACATGATAGAGCAAGAGAAGGCATCTCTCCCTTACATGGGTTGGGAAGGGACCTGTTCCAGAGCTGGTTTCTTTAACTACAAGTCAAAGTGTTGCCTTTTGCTTGGTCAGTGCGAAAAAACTGAGAAGGTGTGGGGGGGTGGAAAGAGTGCTCTAAAGGGTTTCTGTTCTGATTCCTAATTATCATTGTTATTGCTTGTTTTAAGTCTGTTAATAAATTTCTTTTTATATTCTTTAAAGTATAAACCTGCCTTGCCTACAATTAATCCTTATCTCACAACAAAATCAGGTGATTTTGGTGGGTGTGCTGGCGTTTAGCCAAAAACTGCTTCAATTGGTGTTTCTGCTCAGTTTTCAATTCCCCAAACCTCTAAACCGCAACAAGTGTCCAGGCTTTTTCAGTTCTGTCCTCCCAGGACAGATCCCAGCACTGCTATACAAAGCTGTGACTACCTGAGGAATGGCTCAGTGGTCTGACACAAGCACCCTCACCCACAGTGCTCACTCCCAAGCTGTACAGACTGCCAAGCATACCCTAGATTCACACCAGAGCTGGCTGGTTCACTAATCTGTCCAAATAGGGCCTTTAAAAAGCAAATAGGAAGTTCTATTTATTTGGGTACCCTTCGGAAATAGCATGTCTGTACAGCCCTCATTTGGCTGTCTTGTGTGAATGTATTATGAAACAGACTCATTACACACACAGGTAATACTGTATTCTTGCCTCCTTTCCTACACAGGACAGGGCCTGCTCCAAGGATGAATCAGAGGAGAACACTATTGTCTGTAGCATCCCAGCTCCAACATCTGTTGAAATGGGACAATAGTGTGTAAGTGAAGCAGGAAACTGTAGGAAGAGGAAGGATTAGGGCAGCCAATTGCTGCCCTGAGGATCTGGCTGCTCTCCTGCCCTTCTGTGCAAAGGAATGAAGCAGGAATTGCTCAGCATTCCTCACTAAGAATGTGTGCACGTACCCCTTTTCTGAATGCTCATCTGCACAGCCTTGCACTGGTCCTGCATAAGCACAAGAAACTCAGACACCAAAAGGAAGGAAAGGATTTGTTTTTAAGCTTAGTGTTACCAGCCTCAGTTTAGTCTGCACCATGTGGACTAGCATCTCTGAGTTTTTCAACAAGACTTGCCAGATACGCAAGTAACACGGGGGTGGAGAGCACAGAAAAGCTCAAGGACCGTCTCATTGATTTAGACTGCAAGGTTCCATTTGAAGAGTGGATTGCAGCAGGGCCTCAAGACACTCTCACATGGAAAATGAGAGAACTTATACCAAAGGCTGGCTCAGAGCAGCCTTCTTCCAATCCAGCTGTGTGTTTCTCACTAGAGAATGAGAATCACTGGAGCAATACAGGCCTATAGGACAGCCAGATCCACCTGCAATTTAGGTTGCTACAATAGCTGAGGAAGGGAGTGTTTTGTTTAACTGTAGCCAGGGTTACAGTCACCTATAACTGCACATGTTTCCGTTGTGGAGCACTGGTGGGGTAATACAAGTTTTCTTGATGCCATGGGCCTGTTAAAGTGCAATACAGTTATTTAGTGCATCGGTGACATAGTGCTCTCTGGCATGGCAGGCCCTATGTGGGCTAGTGTGCGAAGTGAAGTCACCAGAGGTTTATGGGAGGAAGGATTCCTGCAGTGCTCACCTACTTAGGAAGGGCATTGGGTAAGAGGTGCTTGGCTCCCCAGTTGTCTAAGCACGAGAAGACCTAGATTGCCCACACATGGAAAGAGCCAGCCCGGAGAGCTTCTGCGTAAAAGCCCTGCAGAGCTGAGGGCAAACCATCCAGTGCCTACAGCACTGAGCTGAGTTTCTGTTTTAAATGGGGAGTTGAATTTATTTTAGTTTGGGATCTTCAGCTGGAATTACCTGAAGCCTTAAAAAACACAAAAAGATGACCAGCCTGGTTTGTGGCTTCTTCTTTGACTCTGTCCATGTTGAGGCTTGCTGTGGAGTTACAGTGAGGTGAACTGCCACAGCAGAGAGGTGAAGAACACAGTAAGGAGAATATAACGACTTTATTACAGCAATGATCCATCCAGGCAATGAAATTACTGCCAATGGTTAGTTCTTTTCACTGTCTTTAAAGGATAACTCCTTGAGCAGGTGCAAGAGAGTGGGCGTGGGCTTTGCCCCACTAATGTCAGTAAGAACGCCCAGTTCCTTTTGAAGCAGCTCCTGTGTGGAAATGCTCCTCTGCTCCCCTCCTGGGAGCGTGTGAATTCTCAACAATCCGAGCTGCCATTTAGCTGCAGAGGTGACTGATTTACACAAAACTGGATAGCAAGAACTTCCTGAGATGACCCTGTTTTGTGAGGAGATTCTAATCTCATGACAAGTTTGTCTAGCCAGATAATGACAGTAATTAGCCAGGAGGCAAGAAGGTGGATCTAGGTATTCTGCTTCATGAGTAAGAAGGATGTTTTATGGCAGTGGAATTGAAGGAGAATGGAAACTGCTAATATGCTCCAAAATGGAGTTGGAACAAACAGCACAGTACAGAGGACTGCACTTGGGACTCCCCAACCTGCTCTCCTCCCAGAGAGGTTCAGTAAGGGCGAGGTCCTTTTCCAGAATAAGACGGTGCTGAGCCCATGCTGGCATTTGACATCAGCAACATCACCTTTATCATTCTTCCTGCATAACCCAGCTTGTCCGAAACATGGAATGTGGGACAAAGAGGACTAGTGCAATCAACAAATGGCAGCATTTCAGATATTCGAACACAATTTATAGTGGATAAATGAGCAAATAGAAGAGGCAGTCTCCCAGTAAACACCATACTCATTCTAGGATACGATAAACTGAAATATAACCCTGCAGTTCCTATGCTGCTTGGTAGGGGTTTGCCTGCTGCAGCAAGGGCAGACCTGTCTTATCTCTGGTAATTTCCAGTCACATATTTGCGAAGTGCTTACATATGGGGTAGATAAAAACCCACAGGAATGGAGAGAATAGAGTACTTAATTCACAAGTGAACGCACTTTTTTTTTCCTGGAAAAAAGGTCTTTATAAAGCAAAGGCGAGATGTTCTTGCAAACAGGTAGCTCTGGTGGTATCAAGTGATGCACTGTTGTCTTTCTGGGGTGCTGCCAGACACCCTGAAATGATAGAGTGGAGAGGAATGTAAGATTTCCCCCTTTCATCATAATGGTTACTTTGAAGCCTAATTACAGCCATTTAAACAGCAGCCTATTAGCCATGCTACTGCTGATGGCTGCACTGAAATGCATGGCCTGACAGGGAGCTGGCTGGGCAGCTCAGACATCCCACTGGATTTTGGGAAGAGCACGAGGCAGCAGCTGGCATCCGGGGCCTGACAGCCTCTGGCACACCTCCTCCAGGGCTCTGTGGAGGACAGGAGCACTGTGGGACACACTGCGAGGTGACACTGGACATGCCACAAAGGCCAGTGCCTGGCAGGGACCCCAGAGGCCTCGGCCACATCACCTCAGAAACTCTGCAGTTTAGGATCATGTCAAAGGATGGCTACAACAGAAAATAAAACTAAGAGGCAGCACATCAGTTGTGGCTCCTCCTGAAAGCACCAAGAGCCCCTGCTGATCCCCAGCTGCTGCAGAACACTCTGTAGACAGATCCCCACCACTTCTGCAGCTCTGATGGTCACAAGGCCTGGTCACATTTGGTGCTGCTTTTCTCTTATAAGACTTGCCCCTCCATTATGTTTCATGTTTCTCTCTCTGTGCACTCCAAAAACCAGGCAGCTCGGCTTAGACCTTGAGTGTCCAAGCATTTTGACCTAACCCAGGAGAACTACAACTGGTAACCCAGCTCTAAAATAAAGGCCTAGCACAATGGTGTCCCTTCAACAGTGGAGAAGAAGCAGAAAGCTGACAGCACTGACTCTCTTACAATCTCATCTTCCATTATGAGTTAGACCAACCAATTTCTGCATAGTTCCTCATGCTGCTTCTCAGGGTGGGCCATCCAGCAGCAGATACTCACCTGGTGTAACTGGAATAGCTGTGTCTGCTAGAAGTGTGAGGGGGATATTCACAAACTGCAGATGTGACTCTAATGAAGGTCCTGTGCCTCTGGTGATACTGTAAGGCTGGGGAAACAGCAGGGTGCTACTTTAACTTGTTTGGTTATAAAGTGTGGCATATCTCAGCTGCTCTGTGACCGACCGAGACACCCCTGCAGCAGAGGCGGGATCCTCTGAGTGCTGGAGCTGAGAGCTTGGGCAGGAATAACAACAGCTGTCCCAATACACGGTGTTCCCACTTGTGAATCAAAGCCCTTACTAAGATCCTGTCATGTCCAGACATGTTTCGTTCTTATTCTTGCAGACATAATATGAAGGCAAGGATCCATCCTTTTTCAAGTGCATCTTTTTTTTTCCTCTTTTGCAGTGGGAGAGGAAGACAAACTGAAACATGCACTTGCTGGAAGACTGGAAACAGGAAGTACTATTTGATTTGCACATTCCCTGTTCCTAATGAAAAGGAGGAAATATAAATTGCAGCCTTTTATTTCAAATTTGGCATAAAAATTTGCCTTCCAGGCAATGTCAAATAACAGACTTCACACTCCTTGGAATTAGGCTGATGAAAAGTACAAGGCAAAGGCTCAGTTCTGGGAGCATTTAATTTAGTTACAGTTCCCCATTCAAATCTCATCTTTGAGAAGCAGCAGCAAAAAATAGCAGCAGCAAGACAATAAATGATAACTATTTTACATAATTTTTACTTATGAAATGCTTCTTCCCTCCTGCCTCACATCATGGGGAATACATCAGTGTTGGAGAAAAGCACTTCACTGAAATATTTTTATGGTAAGAAAATAAACTTTTGGTGTTTTAAATTTACTGATTTCCCCTCTTTTGCTTTCCTTCCCTTATGTAATTTGGCCTAATTTTTAATCTTTTTTGGTCTTCTGCTATTTCAGTCTAGGAACACTTCTGGTTCTACTGGAAATTGGGACAAAGACACTCAGCAATAAAGAAAAAGTGTGAAGTGAGTTTATGTTTTGAATTTCAAAGAACAAAAAAAAATTCTGGCTAACTACTAACAGCATTCAGGATTAGCAGTTTCTAAAGACAAAATTGAGTTTGTGTGGCTGCACCATCCTAAAGACCAGACTAGAACTCCTTCCTAATCTTCCTCCTCTAATACCTCGGAGCACAATGGTCATAACAAAGTGCCTCCTTTCTGAAGCAGCTCATCAATTTTCATCTGATTTGGCTTCTCAAAATTTAACAAACATGTAAGTGAAAACATGCTTTGGAAGGTAAGCACAAACATCCCTGTCCAGCAAGCTGAAACTGAGTGATTCCCAGGATTTCAGTAAAACATTGTAATATCACCATATAATTGCAGGAAAGTTTAGGTCCAGTGAAATAGCATTTCCTGAGGTTAATTCCAAACAAGCTGTTATTTGATCAGTGGAATTAATGAGTTCTAGCTCACCAAGTACCTCTGTCCTTTGTCCCTTAATCTCCCCACCACAAAAACCTCGACCCCTGTGTCAAATGTAGATGAAATTAGTCAATGCCTTCAGAAGTTATTAAGAGGAGACTGATAAATGATGAGACAGATAATACACTCGTGGAGGCTCACCTCCTCCAGAATCCAGGCTCAAAATGACCCACACAGCTTCAGCCCAGCCCAGCCCAGCCCAGCAATTACCACTGCTCACAGTAAATAGCAATACAATATAAACAACATAAATTCATTTGTATGTAAATGTGACACTGGTGTTCCCCGCACAAGTATAATTCATGTTGTTGAGGCTATAATAATTCAATGACTGATTTTAATAAGTATTCCTCTTAGTGATACAGGATTTAAGTCTGCAGGGAGACCTTCCAGCACCTTTCAGTACCTAAAAGAGCTCCAAGAGAAGAGAAAAGGGACTTTGGGTAAGAGCATGGAATGACAGGACAAGAGGGTGTTGCTGTCCATGGCAGGGGTTTGGAGCTGGATGATCTTCAAGGTCCCTTCCAACCAAAGCCATTCTGTGATTTTATGATGATTGCTAAGCCTAGTAAAGATTACAGACAAAGAGGAAGCAGTGACCCCAAGTTTAGAATTAAATAACAGAAGAGTTCCTGTGTCTGGCCATCTGTAAATAACACAATGAAACTCTTGTCACAAGCAGCACATGGGTCTTCCCCTTGTACCTGGGAATTGTGTGACGAGTTAAGTGAGATGGAATCACCCATAAATTGTTGTCTCAATGAAATTTCAACTAAAAGAAACCTACCCAAAATAAGATCTTTTTCAGAACAACTCCTGTGCCTGAAACACCTAGATCATGAGCACTATGATACGAGTATGTGGTTAGAGAGTAACTTTAATGACCTGCTTGGCAGACCCATGAAAGCCTCAATATATCTGAAAATATATCTCAATATATCAGAATTTATCTGCTCCTATGCTACGATTCCAGCTCCTGGATGTGAAACCACCCTTCTGCATGTCTGCTCTACCAGTGGTTGCTCAGAGGGCTCATTTCACAGAGTTGTTGTAAAAAGCCTGGTTGTTCATACCTTTCCCTTTTAACATTAATCTAGGAACTCTCATTTAATGCAGTGCTATGGAAATGGTTGTCATGATGGGAGAATTGTGACTTCCAGAAGGAAATATAGAGGAGCAGGCGTCCATCAGTCTGGCCACTCCTGTAATCATTACACAAACAAATTTCTACGAGTTATGCCACAGTTTCAGAGTTCTCAACCAAGTTGTTATAGCTGAAGCTGCTGAATTGTCCATGTATTGAGTGGGTGCTTTAAAAGCACATTCCTAGCTCCAAATTCCTGAGCTAAGGAAAATGGCCCTGTTTGCATATATTCCATATGAAGACCCTGGGGTTTTGTTTTACTCTACTCTAGCCAAAAGCTGGTATCACTGATCACCTCCCTGCTGCTCATGTTAGCAGAAACTCTTGCCCAGGTACAAGTACAGGCAAATCTTGGGGCTGTGAACACTGCAGCTGGCCTTGGCCTTTCCTGCTCTAAGTCCCTGTCACATGCTGCAGTCAGGCCTGAGCCAAAGCCCTTTGATTAAAACAGTTTCCTGAGGCTTCCCAAGGCTTGCCTTTGGTGTGCGTGTGCTCCACCTGCCAAGAAGAACACAAACAAAATTTGATTCCCAGTACCAGGTAATGCTGCCCTAAAACAGATCAGCCTGTGAGAATTCAGAATTACAGCAAGTGGAGCTATTTGTCCTCCTCCAAGCCTCCTTTGCTGGCTTGGGTATTGTATTTCCCTTTGCTTGTCTCCCATGCAAGTGTTCAGTCTGGTGGCTTAAGTGAAGACACGCCAGAATAAAGGGCATGATCACTTTTGCATGAACAGCTCATAGTGCCCAGGTGGGAAGAGCCCAGAGTGCTCAAGAAGAGGAAGGTAAAGAAATATTAAGGCTGATCAAAGGAAAGATCACATAGTAAGGAATGCTGATGTGAACCATTCTCCCCCATGCAAGCACTGAGGTGTGTTTACAGAGGGGGAGACAGTCTTCCTAGGGCAAGAGAGCAAAAAGGGTAGTTCTAAGGATAAGGGTACAAAACCAGCACCTGGCAGCACAGGGAATCTACCCGTGTTTCTCAGTACAGCCTCTGTGAGTAAGTGCATCCTTGCTGCACACCAGGTGCATTACTCCAGCACCAATGCCTTGCTGCACTCTCATCCTTTTCCTCTTCCAGGAAAGAGCTTACAAGACAAAGATGATTAATCTCATTTTGCAGGCACAGAAACCAAGGCAATGAGGAAGCTGAAAGAAGTAATAAAACCCATGCTAGCCAGTGGACCTGGGAGTCATGCTTCCCCTCCTCCAGAAGGTTTTTGTGCATGGAAAATCACAAGCATGAACAAGAAGCACTCCTCCCAAGTCCCAGGAGAGAGGATGCTTGGATTTCTTGCTCCCAAATGGTGGTGCAGCCCAAAAGCACACAGCCACGGAGACCCAGGAGTCTTTAGAAGATGCCTAAGGAAGTGAATGGAGACAGCTATATCTGTGATATTTATCTGAGTTGCTCTGATCTCCCCACACAGCGCTGTCAGTGGGGATGCTGTGCGCCTCTGCCATGTCCTCTGGGAATGAGCCCCCAGCTGCCAGACAGAAGAGGGCAGGCAGCAGGAGAGGGGGCAGGTGTGTCTCTGGCACAGCTGGCCTCATGCCCTGGCCCAAATCAAACATCCAATCACACTGGACTTGCAGTCATTACGAAAGGAAACATCAGAGTCACCGGGTCAGACTGGCAAGAAGGCTGTAACATTCGGTTTCTCTCTGTTTCCCTTATTCTTCTTTGTTCAAAAAGTCTTAGTGGTTATAAACGTAAAATCCTTACGTTTTAGCAGCTGTCATTGCAAATGCAGTTTCTGCAGATTCACAAGTTTCCTTTCTTGCAAGAAAATCACAAACTGATGAGTTTGGGAAAAGAGAAGAATTTTTTTTTTCTTTTTTAACTTTTACCCAACAGAGCAAACTAAGCCACTGGATTACCCTGCTGGACTTTGCTTTAATTGAATAACATAGCCAATCCTCATTCCCCCCTCTGAACTTCATCATCCCTAATACACCTCAGAGCGCAACATTTCCAACTGTGCCCTGTCAAGTCCTTTGCAAGGTACAGCATGGGAACATGTGATTTTGGGGACCTTGTGACTGATGTGGTCAGGTGCCTTGGGTCAGAGAGGATAACAAGGAGGCAAGCAGTGTGTATAAAGCAACGTACTGCTGTGGGAAACCCTGGCTTAATTTTGACTTGACTTGCACTGAAGTGTGTCAGGTTGGGGTGAGACACAGCAGTCTGAGTCTAGAGAGGCAGCGCAGCTGAGAGAGAATGACTTGCCTCCAAAAGCTGCATCTGAAGGAGATAAGTGGATCTGTATAAATGGGCCTTCAAGAGAGGATCATAGTAAAAATATGAGATAGCACTTAACAGCTAGAAATACAAACACACAGGCAAGCACTTATGTAGTGATGCAAGAGTGATGGAAAAAATCAAAATGGAAAAATGTGGTTTCTTCAGGGTGAAGTGAGAGAGGAGCAGCTCTTGTCTTTCCTGTGCTAACAGTGCTGAGCTGTGCCTTACAGCATGTCCCAGCCGAGAATCCACAGAGCAGCTCAGCTGGCATGCTTAACCAGATTTTCCACCACACCTTTGGGCTGCAGCACACTGTCATTATATCATGCATGCCTGAAATATCTCAGTAAAGACAGGATAAAGGAACCAAGGGACCTGTTCCTGACTTTGTTCACTGGAGCTAGCAACAGTTCTGTGTGGCTCCTGGGGGCTGTTCTGGAGGGGTGAGGCCAGCTAGTCCCACGTACCTCCCTGCTCTCTCTCTGTAAGCAAGGCCAACATCTTGGCAGAAGAGCAGAACCATGACAGGGCAGGAAAGTGTCCGTGTTTTTACAGGGCACACAGGGCCTTTCCATCCCCGGGCTCAGCCTGTGACACAGACAAGTCATGTCTGCAGACACCTGGGGGAGAGTGCACCTAAGCATACTGAAATACAGAGGTGCTACTGCATGCAATTCCCTTGCAGACAGATTTCAGATTCAGAAAGAGAAAATAATCCAAAACCCAGACACCTGCAGAGTCCTTGGCCAGTGCAGAATCTACTGGGCTTGGGGAAGCAAAACAGCAACAAAACCCACACGTTACTTGTGTGTAACTTCAGTGATGTGTACCTGCACAGCTCAGGTAGGTCCTGGGGAGGCCAAATTCCTGTATACAGACCTGCATTAAAATAGGATTCTATGGCCTGCCTGCTCCATCACCCACATTCTGAACAGCCTCTCACTTCACAACACTTTTCAGTAACTTAGGAAAAGTTTTGGGTTCTTCCCATTCATGTGGGAAGGGGCTGGGGGTTTCACAGCTCATTCTTTGCCTAGCCCCAGCCACAGTTATTAACCCATCTTATTCTTCCAAGACCCACATAACTTCCCTGATGGAAAAGCATGAGTCTTTCTATAGGATGGGCCCTGTCATTTCTATCAGGAGATCATGTCTTGCACTTTCCTCATTCCTTTCTTCTGAGTAAAACCTTCTTTTGCAAATAGACAAGGGAGGGAGAGAAGAAAAGGAAGTCAAACAACTCCTTCTCACTGCCTCACAATATGCTAATGTTCTCAGAATATTTGTTTGGGGTTAGTTTGAGCCCAGTCAAATGGTTTTGCTTGACCAGGACCAAGGCCTCATTTCAACCTGTAGCTGGGCTGACACAGAGCCTTTGATCTCCTTCTTGCAGGACATTCAGACCACTTATAGCTGCTGTCTGGCTGCAGCAATGTAGAAAACAGCCTCGCTGCATAGTTCAGCCCTTAGAGCAGAGGAAGGTCAGGCAGCACCTCAGCAGCACTGACACATTCAGGTTAGCCCAGCATAAACTGAACACTTTGGCATATACAGGTGGAGCTTGCTTGTGCACAAAACACCTTCTCCTTCCACTTCTCAAGTTCAAGCCAGCACAAAAGCCCAACTTATGGGCTGCACGAGAGCCGCCTGGCACTGGCAGGCAGAGGCATCATTCCTAACTCTGCCCATCTCTGCAGACTCCACCTCTCCAGTACCTTACTCCTTTTCTGTGGGCTGGCCTTACAGTGCTTGTTATTGCTCCACCTCAGATGTACTTGTCAGATGGCTTCACTAAGACTGTACCAACTCTACTTCTGCTTTCTCTGCTTTTCAGTGGCACCCAGTCCTGGCTCAGAATCTTGACATATTTCCTCCACACCCAGACTCATGGCAGGTCCTCACTGTCTCCTGCTGAAACCAACAGCCCATTAAAAACTCCCTGTGTCCTCCCAGCCGGGCTTCCTCCTCTCACTCACCACATTCCTGGAGTACATCTTAAAAACCCCAGGGATTTGCACATAGACACAGTCATGGAAACAAAGAACAAACAAATATCAGGACTCAGTAGGCTGCAAAGTGCCCAGGTAAACCCAAACATGAATGCAGTTATCTACCTGTACTTTCTTGCCTCCCCAAGAGAGAACAAGAACTTCATGAAATGTTGACAATATTTGTTAGTAAGAGCACTGGCCTCTTCTGCAATTATGCTGTACACTTAGTTCCCAATGGGCATCTGTTAAGCACTTACACTGGAGGTGAGCAGAGCTGCCAGATCTTGCTGAGACATCAGTGAGTTCACAGGAGGTGACGGGACCAGATCCTCAACTGCAGAGCAGCATTTTCAGAAGTCTTCAGCACAGACCCAGCTCTGCCCTGTGGAGATCAATGGGCAAACACCACAGTTAGTGACTTCAGGGTGTGCTCCTGGCTTTGGAAAACCAACCGCAGATTTCAGTAGGACTTCGCTGTCATCCGTGAAACTTGGACCAGACGATGTGGTTACACTGCACCTGTATTTTGCCTCAAAGGATCCCAAACTATTTATAGTCACTTGCGTTGTACTTTGAGGTGTGTTTGGGTGGGTAAGCAGCAAGGACAAAGCCATGCACCTAAGTCACCTTACTGTAAACAAAGATATCTTCAGTAATGTGCAGAGCAGAGAGAACGAGCAGGCAGGTACCCGTGCATGCATACTTGGTGCCCTGTCCCCACCAGGCAGCCTGGAGAACTCTCACCTCACAGCAGTTATTCCCCTGTGACCTGAGCCAAGTGAAAACACTCCCAAACACAAAACTCCAGGTCAAACAAAACTTCATCTTTTTCAAATAACTCTCTTTCTATGAGTGATTTTTTTTTCATTTTACAAGAAATGAAAAATTACAAAATTTAAAAACTGAATGAGCATTTTAAAAATAAATACAAGGTTTTTGTATTGAAAAGACTGAAATTAGACCTCACTGCAACATTTCTTTCTCCTGGACTAACTTCACAGATCTGCTAGACAGCCATCATGATCAGATGAAAGAAAAGCAGCCCGCTCCCCAAAAAGCCTCTCACCTGTAATCACAGTCAGACTAGCAGCCAGGTACTTTACCAATAACCCTCAGTGCTGATCCTAGGGCAGAATTTCCCCTGCAGTCTCCCCATGTAAGATTAAATGTTAATCAAAGAAAAACAACCCAAGTATTATGCTGTTTTTCTTTACCTCTAAAACAAACACAGAAGCCTTCAGATCACACCCATTGTTCCACATACCTGACCTTCTCACGTGAATTTTGCTGTCTCCTGCAGCTGCGTGTGCTGACAGCAGGGAGGTCACTTGGGGTCCTTGCTGCCAACCCTGAGCAGCACAGTACACTGGCTGTGCTCCCTACAGGGCTTCTGGCTGCCATATCTCACTACGCTTCCTAATTTTGTGCCATGTACCAAAATTAGAAAAGAAGAGGAAACCCAAATGGTACCTCTAATATAGGGAAAACTGAACAGGAAGACTCCAAGCCCTTCCCTCTCCACCATAGACTTTCCAGAGTGGTATTCAACCACCTCTGAGATCCCTCCACCTTCAACATCCAAACAGCTGCTCTTGCAGCAAAGGCCATTCTGAAAGGTGCCCTGGATCTCAGACATGCTCCAGTATGACAGTGAAGAGAGATTTTTTTTTTGTTATTTACACTAAAGGACTATGAAAAACCAGAAGAGGAAAAGTCACTTCTAAATTGACTGAAACAAAGTGACAGTCAGAGCGGCTAGTGCAGGACACAGTAGGTCCCACTGATTCCCAGGGTTTCCACAGTTTGTCCCACCTCTTCTGCTGGAAAATGGTGTCCACACAGAATCTGAGGCCTCTGGATATTGCCCCAGGATTTCGAGATGGCCTACAGGTGTCAGGGCCTTAGTTCTTCAGAAATCACAGCCTTGTCTGCAACACACATATAAACCATCTGTTTCTGAGTCACTGTGAGAGACAGTATCTGTTTTATTTATGTGGTTCTCATCTGAGAGCTGGAGTCCCTTGGAAGCACAGTACTTTACTGGATTGCAGAGTGCAGGGGCCAAAAGAAAAGCCCAGGATCCTTCCTCTAATGGTGCCTGAGAGGAAGGGGAATGGGACAGCACCAGTATAGAGCATTGGACCAAAGCGCCTACACTATTCAGCATCTGCCATCGTGTGTCTCAGGGTCATCTTTAGAAGGAAGCTGTACTTGGATCTCGGCAGCCAGCACCTTTTTCTGGAGTTCTCTTTTCAGTGGCTCTTTGATTTTAAAGCCACGTATATTCTGAGCCAATCTGTACTAAAAATAGGATTCCTTACTAAGAATGGCACTAGCATTAATCACTTTGTGCTCCGTTCTCATCTCATGCTATGTTGCCACGCCTCCGGTTGGAGGAGTGTGCTGCAGTAATCATCCACAACTATGTGCTTCTGTGAGCAAGTTTTGAACCCCTGCCATCCTTTGGAAGCTCCCACCATTTTTTCTTTCATGTGCTAATACAGTTCAGTGGCTTATCTCCTTTCGCATCCTTGGGGCACACCTCTTTCAGACTGTACACTGACAACCCAACCAAGTGGGAAAAACATGCAGGAGACAGAGCCATCCCCTTCCTCCCCCTTGCAGCTTGAGCCAAAATGCAGCTCTCAGCTGAAACGGATGCTGTTCTTACTTGCATCCAGGAGGAAACAATTTGCTCTACTGGGAAGCTACTGCATCCTTTGGCTTGGAGCACCAGCTACACCCCTCCAAGTGCTCATCAGTTACTAGCAAGGCTTTCAGGCTTTCCTAGTGGGAGGGACACTTTTCCTGCTCAGTTTCACCAGATGCTAAGCAGATGCAGGGTATCACTTCTCCTCAGTATGTCCGGAATGGGTTTGGGAGGTGGGACATATCTCTGGCCAGGTACAGTTTCATATTCAACCCCCCTGCATGGGGATTTGAGGGGTTTTTTCAGCTTTCTTTTGGATTTTTCACATCACTTCCAAGTGCAAGAACATGTTTCCTCATGCCATCCATGTCAGAGGCACAGCGAGTGCCAGAGCTGTCACTTGTTCTGATAAGGGGTTAAATACCTACAGGTAAACCTGGGCGTATGTTCATAATGCAGGTGGCAGTGATACTTTAAAGGAGGCACCTTTCTTTGTTCCCTTAATGATTCATTCATTGGGAGTGTGGGAATTAACCTATATAAATTTTTGCTACTAAGTAGATACACCTAGATCCTGAAATAGTGGATGGGTGAGAACCAGTTGCAGAGCCTCTACACATTGTCCTGGTAGCACAGAAAGAAACAAATCCACAGCAGTAGGCTAGAAATAGATGACTGTATGACATTTCTCAGAGCAAATTCTCTTTACCTCCTGTTTTCCAATGACTCATCAAAAACCCTACAAGGCTGCAGGAGACACCCCTGAGAAAGGCCAGAGGTGACCGAGGCCTTCACCTGGGCTCTTTCTTCTGGGGGCTAAACTCTGACAGCTGGGATTTTCTAACATGGCTCACACTCAGCAGACAGCTGCACTTTGGCTGCAGCAGCCCTAGGAGGAAAGTGTGGGATTGCGTCAGGAAGACAATATGAACACGGAGGTCGGCTTCCCAAGCCTGGCTCAGTGCCTCCTTTGTACACTGCAGCTCACACCTCATCAGCTGGGAGGTGGAGAAGAAACAGTTCTGTATTGAAAGCATGTCACTAATGGAGACTTTGGCTTTCACCTGGCCAGAGGAGGATAGAAACCTTTTTGGGAGGCTGTGCAGAGTGGGATGAAATCTCCAGGCTAACTCCTGTACTCCTAGTATTTTTTGATTCTGTTGGGAAAACCTTTAAGGCTCAATATTTGATCAGCCTAATATTGCTTAGAGAGGACAGACTAGTGCTGGTTTATACACTGGAAGTTATAAGTTCATGAGCACCAGAGGAGACATGCGGGCTGACAGAAGCATGAGGCAATGCTCATTGCCCTGCTGATGGTTTCCTACAGCTTTGAAAGGTGTCACAAAGTGCTCCCATTGCAGTGTGGTGAGGTCTTGGTTGCTCAACCTCTTCAAGAAAGGTTCCAATGGGAGAAGTAACACCTCAGACACTGCAAGACCTGCCTATACCTTGCTGGAACCTCCAGCCAAATGTCCCTCACCACAACAGCCAAGAGCACATCGCTTTGGATAAAAAGCCAGGAATAGCTTAGAGAGCACTATCCTGAAGGAGACAGTAAGGAGGTTCTGGAGAGGCATCATCATCCCACTGCAGCTGGGCCAGGACATCAGAGTGGTGCTGTTACACTAACAGGACTCTCAGTGACCACAAATGAATCACAGCAGTTAGAAATGTGCAAACAGACCTGAGGCTCACAGGATATCCTGCAACTGTTGGGTCTTTGTGCCTGGGATGAATTCCCCACTTAGCCATGCTGATTCTCTGAGAAGGCACAGCACATTTCATAGATCTGACAGGGGTGCTGAGAAAAGGATGATTAAAAGTGTGAAGTATCACCAATCTCAGCTTCCTAGGGAAGGGCAAGCAGAAGGCTGGGGTTCCTGAGGAAACACAGCTTAGAAGGGCACTTGTACTGGGGGGAACAGTTACTCACACACACAGTGCCCACAGAGAGACATAGGAAGGAAGAACAAGAGGTACCAAGAGGCTACACTGCAAGTGGGATGAAACCTTCCCAGCAGAGCAGCACAGAAAAAACTACCTCCAGTGGATCTTTTGTGCCCAGTACCCCAGTGCTCGGTGGCCCCCATGGCATCAGGCAGGCCCCTGTGCTGCAGTGAGCCACATGAGCACAGCACTCTGTCTGTGGGCTGCGAGGGAGTGCACTCTGGGAGGCCAGGCAGACACCACATCAGGTCATGCAGAAGGTGTGTGGGCACAGCAACTCGATGCAAAGCACTCTCTTGTGTGGCATATCCTGTTTCTCCCCAAGACATGTACAAGCCGCGCTCAGCTGCGCTCGTGGGTGATACCATCTGTTTAATCACTGGTCTCTGTGCTACAAAGTCATCCCAGATGCTTTGCATTGGAGAAAGCTTTTCCAGTAGTCATTAGCAAGGTAGGGGGGTGAAGAAGGAATTGTCAGGTTTCTTTTTGCATAGGTCGTGGCTATAGTTAACAGCCTCCCCCTGAGCCCTGCTTCCTGCTCCCCTCTCCCCTGGTAACTGTGAGTCTCCCTACACTTCACTTTGGGAGCTACTGTACAGGAATATTTCATAAACAGGCCTGAGGGTTTGTCTGCTGCCTGTCAGAGCACACGAGATCAGCTGGGCTGGAATGTCAGCCCATATCCTGCTCCCGTGCTGCCTGGATGAGAGATGGAAACTTTACTGAGGATAATGATGACTTCTCACTCATGGTCTCTGGCTCCAGCTTAAGCCACGCTACAGACAGCAGACAGACCTCTCAAATCATGACACTGACTCAAAATTAGGAAAGGAAATAGAGTTAAGTCTCACTATTTTCTAAAGTCTTTATAGTAATATTTAGGTCATACACTGAACTCCATCCCTACTGGTCCTAGGGGCTATGAATGTCCTTGCTCCAAAGAAGTACCTGAAACCTTAGGTTCCCAGGCCATGTCTCCATGCCAGAAGCCAGTCCTTTGTATAATTAAGCAGCTCCAGGGACTGGACCCTGAAGGGAGCACCTCACAATACCAGGCAACTGTAGATACTCACCTGATATGCACACATACAAGTAAAGAAACCCAAAACTTTAAACTCCCACAAATCTTCACACCAAAACACTGTTCATATAAAAGAGCAAAAGCTACAGCTGTTTCCTCACTGAAGCACCATGGCTGACAGAAAGGTTCACAGTAAAGTCACAAGCACTGATAAACCTGCACTAAGCAGTCGGTCCGAGACAGCCCTTCTGAAAGGCTGGAGTGCTTTCCATTAAATTATCTGCAGCATCAGCTGTTAATCAGCACAGACCAATGATTTCATCTTCCCTTAAACAAGGGCCTGGCTCATCCTTGTTTTGACAGATGTTAGTCTATGATAGTCCTACAGTTAAGACAGTATGGCTTGATAGCACTTTTGTGCTGTTTCACATATCACTTCACTCTGTCCCTGACTTTGGAGCCCAGAGAAAGGTCAACCTTCTCTGCTTTTGTCAGGTAACAGCTGTTCTACTTTCAGGATCATTGGATCACCCAGGTTTTGGTGAGGTAAGTGGATGTCCTTGCAGGAGCTCTTGTAGGAGGAGCTTTGGAAAACCAGTTAGGACAGGTCCTGCCAGCCCTGGGAGCATTCCTGCTCCCATGCTGATGCAACTGGATCCAATCTCCTGGCAGACCAGCTGGCTGCTTTCCAAAAAGCTCCCTCCAGACTGGCTTGCACACTGAGCCCAGGGGACAGCTGTGATGAAATTTGAGCGAGGGGACAAAAGGCTTTCGGCCTTCATTAAAGGTGGGAACACTTGATGAAGATAATGTTGTTATTAATTGGCTCCTCCCAAGACAACACAAGCTGCCTTGTTCTGCTCTGAGTTTACCATTCTGTGGAGCATCTCCCCAGCACCAGCAAGACTGTGGATGTTGAATCATAGTGCTGAACCATAGTGCAATCACTTGGGATGTCTGAGTGGGATTAATTTAGAGATTCTTGTGCAATGCTGGTGTGAGACAGAAAAGCGAGGAGTTATTTCAGTGGCAACACTCACCCTGCTCCCAGTCAGGATTCAGTGTGTAACAGCTTTATGTGACATACTCTGCACCAGATCAGGGACTGAAACACATCCTGGAGATGAAACAGCCTAACAGGAGCATTGTTTAAGTACACTCAGAACCAGGTAAAACCAGAAACAAGGTTTTAGCAGACAGAAAGATGCAAATTCAAGCCAATGTTCAAACAACATTCCTGATGCACTGACAAGGCCTTGGTTACCTATGGATACCTTCTCAATGAAAGGTCCTTCTGGCACAAGCCAAGATAATCTCAGCGAAAAGAATTATGAAATGCTTTAAACGTGTCTTTAAGCAGAATTTTTCAGACCCCAGCAAAAAGATGGCATCTTCGGAACATGCTGTTTTCCTTGAGTTCCCATTAAATCCACGACAAAACTCAGGCTGATGCTCCTAGGACCCAGGTGAGACAGGGCTGATGATGACCAAGCACCCACCATCACTGTTCAACCCCTGTACCGACTTTTCCTATGATACTTTTGCTAACAGACACACATTGTTGAGTCTTGCACTGCTTGCTCATTAGCACTGTAGTAAGTGATTTCTTATGTAAATCGTGTCAGCCCACAGAAAAACCAGTTCAATTCCAGTCTGCATTGCTGGGATGGACATAGAACAGAGAAGAAGTGCTAATGATATTTTTTCCTTTTTTTTAATAGAAAACCAAAGACCAAGCATAGAAGCAGTCTTTGCATATCTTCCACCATAAGCAGAAACCCTCTCACATCTGCAGAAAGACCTTTCCAAATATGAAATTCCATCAGCTATCTTTTTGCAGCTACTGTCACCAAGCTTGCATCTCCAACAGCAGTTTCTATGCACCTAATTAGAGGTTTGAAAAACTCTGAACATTTTTGTCTATGGACCTCATGTCTTCTTTCAAATCTTAACTTTATCCTTTAAAGGCATGGCTACATAGCTAAGGGCACCATATCTTTTCTACATGATGTTTCATAGCCTGGTAAGACTGTAAATGTGACCCAGAAAAATAAGTGTGCAGCCATGTTAAGGGGACCCTTTTCTTCTTACTGCTGCTAATGCAAGCTTCCCAAAGGTCTGTGTACGGTTTCTGGTTTTATCCCTGTCACAGCATGCATCACTGCATCAGTTTTCCCTCTGGTCTCTCCCCCAGTGCAGAAAGGGAAGAGATGCTTCCTGCTGAGCCTGCAAAGGCCCTGGAACTGGTACGCACTGGCGCTATGATGTGCACTCAGACAGGGGTCATTCCTTAATATGCCTCAATATTCCTTGCTGTGCCTATGGTATGAGAGAAGTGGTTCAAATCCTGTCCTTATTCTGGTCCATTTTGCTTGACCCTGCTACCCTATCCTTCCACCTCATTCCTCTTTCCACTGAAATCCCAACTGTTGCTGTCTTTTTCAAGCAACATGCTACAGTACTTCCCTAAAACATCTTATAGGATTGACATACAATGCTATTGTGCATGTGTTTGAAAAGCTTTCATCATAAATGAGGGGGACCGACACCTGACAGAACATTTGTTGCCCTAAGCCCTGGTTTGGTGTTGCTCTGCTCCACCCAGGAGGTATCTGCCTTTTATCCCCAACAGTAATCATCCCCAGGCATAAGGCAGGGAAGTGCCTTTTAACTACAAGGAGCCAGATACGGTCTGAAAGCAATGCAGACAGGTATCAATGGGAGCCACACTAACTCCGGACCTACCCAAATTACTTTTGGAAGTTTCATTTGAAACTCTTCAACTGCATTTGCTGTGTACACTTTGAATAATTTCTGAGCATAAATGACACTGCTTAGAAATATGAGGGCAAACAATGCAAGAAAAGGGCAGTCTTGTGGGTAAAACCTGGGACAGCTACCAGGCTCAGCCCTTGTTCAATCACCAGCAATTCACATTACCATCCCAGCAGGGATGCAAGGAGAGGAAGGGAGACCTGACAAGACATTGGCCAGTCAGAGATTTTGCTGAGATGCTACAACCCTGCACTGACAGCAGCTGTGGACCCTCCAACAGAGACATGTTAAAAGATATTCCTCACTTTAAACTTCTAAATGTAATTTCTGTTTCCACTTTTTTTTATAACTGGTTACCTGCAGTGCTGAAAAGATTTTCCTTGCTAAGCAAACAGAATGTAACTAATGCTACAACATCAGCAGCACTTTTCTATCCTCTGAAAGAATAGCAGGTTTCCAGCACCACCCACAAACCAATCCAGCCTCTGACTGCTGTCTGATGCCCAAATACAAATTCATTGCAGCAGTGTAAGGAAAATCACATGCAAAGAAGGAAACTATTTTCCAAGGTCTGGAATAAAGCATCAAAAGGCAGGAGCCCAAAAGCAGTTAGAAGCAATGACAGTGTTCTCTGACTTAGGGTGCATGGTGTTGGAATGAGGGTATGACACCTAGGTTAAGACATATTGGAAATGCTGGATTAGATTGGACTCCCAGATTATTTAGCTTTGCTGTCAGTCCCAAAATGCAAAGAGAATAGACTGCATTATTTCAGTCAAAAAAAGGCTGAGCTGAGAATTGCTTGTTTTTGTGAACCATATGCAAGAAGACATATCTTTATGACACAAAAAGCCTATAAACGAAAACTTGTTCTTTCTCAAAAAAGATACACTGACTGTCCTTACTAGGAAAACACATTTTGAAAGCATTTCTCTACTTTGGACTTAGAATGCGCTACCTCAAAGGTCTTCTTTGGTTGAAGAAGGCACAAATCCTGCTTCATTGGCTGTGGGCCTACAGAAAGCAAGCAATAGCTGCTGCCCTCTGACACTCTCAGGTGTAGCTGTCTCAGCTGAGTGACTCTTGAGTCATGGACAAAGCCAGACCTGCAGCAGATGAGGATTACTGGCTCAGAAAAGGTGTAACCAGCAGAGGAACGATAGGTATGCACATCTTTATTCACAAAATGAGAAGGAAGATAAGTTTGCTTATTAAGGACTGTCTGACCCTTCTGTCCACTGATCTATCACATGTGAACAGAGTCCAACAGTGGCAGCAAAAAGCAACCCTTGCTCCTTGCACATGCTGACTCACTGCATGCAGCAGTCACCAAGGACACATAGCCATGGCTTCCTATCCAAGAGAATGCCTCAAGAGGCAGGTGAGTGCAGGATTGTGCTGTGAAGTGGGACATACTGTTAGCACATCAAGAAACCCCCTCCAAAGACAGGCAAGCATCTGTCGCAGTTCACAGTCTTGCTTTCAGACCTGCTTGCTCAGGGCGTTCACTGAAGTATCACTAGTGCTAACAGGCTAGGTAAGTATGTTGCTATAAAAAAATACCCAAAGTTTTTAAGGACTCAAACCTTTATACTAGTTATTGGAAATGGCATCAAACAACTCAAATACGGGTGAAGCAAACCACTGCACAGCTCTCTGGGATTGCTGACAGGACAAACACCTTTATAGATGCCCATGTATATCTGGATTTACCAAGGAAAACTTAAATTCTGAGTAACATCTGCTACTGCTCTGAGGGAAACAGGGCACTGGGAGGTGGGCAGGAGGAGGGAAGCCAAGTCCAGAAGCTGACAGGAAGCTCCCCAGTCACAGACAACTGCAAACATTCAAAAGCTCCGTGAAGTGCACAATAGATAACACCATGATGAGCTATCGTTCTTTCTACAATAGTCACAGAGAACAAAACGTTCAGGAAAGATGAAGGAATTGTGCAAGAAGGCATGACCATCACATTATCCCTGGATACTGATCTGGATATCAAAAATACCTTGCCAAATCAGCCCTGTGTGCAGAAAATTTTGCAAGCGCATGAGGCTCCTCCCTCAAGTCTTAGCTGAAGCAGCTGCAAGTGAGAAGGACACAGATGCATTCCTCTCAAAGTAGCATTGTCAATGGAAGGTCAAGAAAAATCTGGAGGCATAACTTACTAAAAAGATGTGCTACCAGAAATCCAGGCATTCTCAGTGAAACCAAGGTAGTTCCATGGTGTGGGGCAAAGGTCAAAAGCCAGATGATGTACATCCTGAAGAGCAGACCTGGCTGTGCAGAATCAACAGTAAAAATTATCTCTGCCCTTGCCTTGCAGCAAATCAGATTTTCTTGTCACACAAGCACAGCATCCTTGGACAGCAAGAGCCTTCCAGACACACAGTTTCACCCATCTATTGTGAGCTCTTTTAAGCAACTAACCCGCCGGACACTGTAGATCTAGATGGTGCTTGTGCATCACACTTCTATTTGGAACCTGGCAGCAGGCTGTTATTAGCCAGGGCTAGAGTAGAAAAAAACACATTACTGCTTGCTAGGACTTGCTAGGACTAGGATTAATGAGGGGAATTTTTACTATCTTATATACATCAGTTATGGATTTGCCATTACCTATGCCATTCATGGACAGGGAGATTTGCCCTCAGTTCCCTGCACTAAATTTCCTAAACACAGAAAACAGTTCCAAGTGCTCAACAAGCCACCACAGGGAACAGTAGCAGTTCCCCGTCCTGCACGAGACAGCATCACCTCTCAAGGCACAGCTCTGCTAGCAAGAGCTACAGCAGTGCTGGATGTGTTTTGCCCCTGGGCAGTCACAAAGAAGAGAGCTCTGCACTAGAGTTGCTGGCCACACAACCTCTCAGAAAACCTGGCTGTAATCTAAATCCTTAGAAAGGAGCGAGTCTCCTATGAAGTCTGCCTTCCACTGTTGCCTCTCCAGTTCCCAAATGTTCACTTTTGGAAAATACTTTCCAGTCCATTCAGTAATCAGGGTATCAGAAGTACACAACAGATGGAATCTACAGCTTACACTGGTACCTTCACTCCTGTCAGGTTTAGAAGCTGGGGAAGGAAGAAGGAGAACAGCTCTGTTTCCCATGCTCTTATTGGTTTAGCCTAACAAATAAAAATCTTGGTACTTCCCCCAAAATGCAGACTAGAGAGAGAAGAGTTTCTGGAAAAGGGTCTAATAACTTTTAAAAGGGCGTTGTAATCCATCCCCAGTCTCACTAGGCCATGGCTTGGTTACTGCTGAGATCAAGCTTGTTTACTCCAAAGCAAAAAAATCTTGGCAGGACTGACAGAAACAGCTTTTCTTGCCAGAGCCCTAATAGCAAATGTCTGTGGAAAAGCCACTTGGAGAAATGCTGTTTACTTTGGTAGTGAAGCAAGTTCCCTGGAATGAAGTCTTGCAATCTTCCCAAGAGATGTTGCAATACCTTACCTGTACCTCAGCTACATACCATATAGGCTGCTCTCAGAGCCTGGGAACTCCCTGGCCACCTCAGGAGGCCAGGCATCTCAGCTGCTCCAGGCAGGACCAAGCTCTAATCCTACACTGGATACACAACCTGCATCCTAATTGAAACCGATGGCTAGGGTTTTTTATCAGCTCTACTTCAAACTAAGCCCCAGCCATCAACACCTCTTGAAGATGCTTATGGAAAAAGGGCCTCAAAACAATGTTCTCCATCCCCTTCTTTTTAACTGTATCAAGCCAAACTCTCCTCCTTGAAACTCTATTTTTTTCAGGCAACTCTGAACTGCTTGTTCAGTGCAACACTTGTGCACTGCTACAAACGCTTAGAGGGAACATTAGCACATAGTTGGACTAATAAATACCAAGGAAGAAAAATTGCAAGTAGAGGAGGCCAAGGCTCCCTCTATGCTTAGGGAGTAACTGGCCTGAGGCTATGCTGTTTTTCCTCATTTATTTGAGACCAGGTTTCAAGCTGCTGTCCAAATTCTCTCCAACGGCACAGAGAGAGATGAAAGGCTCTCATCACTCAATATTCTAACTCTTGACTCAAGTGCAAAGGGCTACAATATTTGCTCAAACCTCAGTTTGAAGTTTTGCTTCCAATGAGATGGCTGATTTGGCCTCTCCCTCATCCAGTAACCAGAAGATCCCTTGTAGCTGAATGAAATGGATTTCTTACCCAAACAGATACTTGCATTTGTACATTTTGTTTACAAACAGTTTGCACTCTTGTAAGAGCCTGATACATGGTTGCAGTTCTTCACAGCAGTACTTTGTGCTCCCAAGTGTTGAAATTTCTGCTTTGAAAAGAAACCAAGCTCTAATTTCAACTGTTTACATGTACTCCTGAGAGCAAGAAAAAAATTACCATGATTAGGTTATGTAAAAAGTTTAATTATAAAATAAATAAGTTTGTTATGGAAACATTAAATATTAAATACAATAATAAATATTTACACATTTACAGATACAACTTGACAATTAATGGTGTTTCTCTGCTACCAGAAGAATTCTGCTCTGTTTATACAGAACACAATCACTCTTCCAAGAAGAAACTGAACTCAGATAATACTCTGTGCTCAAGACTGCAAGGACGCTTGGGTCAGAAAAGATTGAGGTAAGATGAGTTCTTCACACCTGAAGGCAGAGCACAAGAGATCACTGCTTGCAAAGCATCAGTGCCTGAATTAAATTCTTCAAAGGAACAGGTTCTTAGTCAAGTTCAATGATGGGACCTGATGTGAAGCGTTTTATAGTTAAGCACTGCTTAAAGCAGCAACAAGTATCTGTTTAACAGAAGTAGCTTTGTGTTTAGAAGAGATGGGTCCAGCCTTATCAGTTGGTTTGAGCATGGATGTTTTGCTTCAGATGCAAAGCTTCAGGCCTTGCATCTACTGTCTCAGCATCCTGAGGGAACTAATGTTAACTTGGGCTAGCACACATACAAATGGATAGCTCCACTCACATCACGAGTCCTACAGAACTCGGAGGGATTACTTCCACACACACAGTAACACAACCCAGGTGTGGCTGACAAAGATCTGTCACCAATGCCCTGCCAGCCACAACTAGAGATGAAGCTCTTGGAAGCCAATATGGATGGGGAGCACAGTGACAACAGAATTAGGTTTTTCATCCACTGAGGTCTAGGGAGAGAAGCCATCCCAACCTCTTCCCTTTTTCACTTGGGTGGAGGGAAGGAAGAGAATTTTCTCCCCTCCATCCATTCCTGAAGGCAGCAACAGGTTCTCCCCCCTTAGAGTTAGAGCTGCCAAAGGAGACTTGCTAAGAGAACAAAGTCCATCCACACAACAGCCAAGACCGGAGCTCTAGCACAGAGAGAGAAGGCTCAGTAGCAGTAGTCTCTAGCAGCTCTTGCCAACAGGTCCTGTCCCCCACAGAGCCAGCTCCTTCCACATCGTTGTGCCAAGATGCAGCAATAACTGGTCTCCTCAGCAAGAGATTCAGCAGCAAGTGGCCTGTTGACAACTCCTTGCAGCAGCCTCTGTCTTGATGAATCAGGGCTTAGTGGCAACAGCTCCAGCCCACATTGTCCAGGTGGATGTGTCAGGTAGCCAGAGGCACCCCGCAGCTTGGCAATGGCCACTTCAGATTTGTTCTGTAACAGGCAGACCAGGCACATTAATCACTGTCTGAGACACAAGCACCCTGTGCTGGCACCATGGCAAAGCCACGTGCAAGGCAGGTACGTTAAGGATGTGCACACATACTGCCAGATACTCCTCAGCTTCCAGTAAGCTTTGAGCAAAACCCTCCAATTGTCACTGGATAAAGCTAGAAAATATCTAGAGCTGACATGTGGCAAAGCAAAAATTCACAGTTCTGCCAGAATTTTTCAGGACTATCTTTTTTGGCTTCCTCCTTGGCTTGTAGTGTAACTCCTATTCAGTAATAGTCCTTGAGTCTGCTGTTATATACGCTTGGCCTCAGAAGAGACCAACCTGCCTGCTCAGTAAAATCCACTGGATCATTCCCAGAAGCAATCCATAGATGCCAAGGAGCTTTGGGCCTCAGCTGCTATGACAGTATGAAACATGACTGAGAGGCTATCTGTGGTGCTCACAGAACTCGCAGCTTTGTTTTGGTCTACAGCTTCTGAGCACCAGCAACTTCCTGAAACTCTCCTTGCAGGAAAGATATGAAAAAGCTCAGTACTTCTCTTCTAAGAGGTGATGATGCTGTGGCACAATCTTCCATGACTGAAATTTACCACTGTTTCCTGCACTACATCTGCCTCTGTCCAGATATTCAGGACTTATTCTTCATAGCTCCACTTAGTACAGCTTCCCATCCTCACTCGGTCTTTAACACAGCCAGAAATTTAACAGTGCTGCTGAACAACTTGTATAACTCAGGTGGTTTCGAGAAACCAGAAAACCAAGCCAGCTGCTCACATGTGATCTGTGCGTTTCAAGACACTGGGAGTGCTAAAAGCAAACACTAGCTTTGCAAAGCAAGCATGCAATTCCTATATAGCCTGGAAGGACTGAAAGGTGTTTGAAGTCAGCATTCATACCTGCTTTCTCCCCATTTACACACCAACATGGCCATTTCTGTTTTCTTGTCGGAGTTTTTTCCTTTCTTCTTTCTCTTCATACTGAGGACACTTTTTCCTGACCCTGTGGAATTATGGCGTGTTAAGAGATAAGTTTGAACCCTGATATACATCCTGTTGTCACCAGCCTCCACATCCTCTGCAGCATTTAGACTCATGCTCTTTGAATCCTCAAGCAACTCCTTGGTACCAGGGAGTTCCAAGCAAGACAGTTTTTAAGCATTCAGCAGCAAGCAGTATCTGCTGATAAAACCAAGGAACCCCCCTGAACTAGATGTGGACACTTATGCCTCACAGAGATAGAGCTTCTTGACCTAAACCAGATTATGGAGCGAGATGGAGAGGTCATTGCTGGGACTGAGCAAAGCACCAGGAGATTTTCTGGGTGACAGATTTCCTAGAGGCTTTAACTTAGAGCTACAGAGACCACACTGTCTTCCTCCACTCCACGGCAGAGCTCTCCAGGCTTCAAATCTAGTCCCTGTCCCTTGAATACATAATAAGGAAGCCCCTTACTGATGTTCCCCCCAATTTCTCTGGTGTTTTCTAGTGACTATTCCAAGCAGCTTCTCTTGATGAGGGTACAGATTAGCATGCTCCCACCTTGTGACAGTTCAGAACACGAAGCAAATGCACTTCAGAAACTACCAATAACCATTTGCTCTTAGAGCACTACAGAACTGGTTATCTCTCATAGCAGCAAGGAATGAGGCAGTGTTCAGCGAACAAGTGTTCATCCCAGCATTCTTCATGTTCAGAGTTAAATATGAAGCAACAGTGAAATGACAAACATGTACCTTGTTTCCTGAATTGCAGGAAAGGGTACAGCATGTACCCACTTCAGATCTTGATATGCTTCATCAAGATCTAAAATTAGACTGAACCTTGGAGTTTCTACACTATCCCAAGCCCTACAGTGCTGGAGTTGCAGTGGCAGAACTGCAGGACTGTTCCAACGTTCAGTTTGTTATATGGTTTGAAACATGTATCTGGAAAAGCTCTTTGAATTTATTCTCAACAGGACTCCAGATTCTGACCCACCACACTGAACTGCAGCAGCTGGTTCAGCTGAAAGAGTGTTCCCTTCACATTAACAGCAAGCAGAATTTGGGATCGCCACCTTTTGTCTCCCCATGTGCTTTCCCTCAAAGTGCAAGTTATTTAAGGCCAGTAATATCCATTAATAAATGGACTCTCAGAGCACCATTTCCTACCCTCCACCTGTGTATGCAGCGGCTGGATAACAGCCGTGCATGAGGCTGTCACATTGCTGCTTGCAAGTTCTCCACAAGGATTAGGGAAGGCACTGCTGGGTCAGCATTAACACTCCTCCTGATGCTGTGCAGCACTCTAACTACCCTGGCTGTAGCAAGAGCAGAAAGGCTCTTGGTTTGCAATATAAGGGTCACAGACCTTGCTTCTGGCCTCCAGACATAACCAAGCTGGGATAACTCATCCTTTCTGCATGCTTTTCACAAAGGTAATTCAGATGAGCCATGCACATTCTGGGGTTATTGGGCACAGACCCCACTCACACTTAAAGAAGACAGACACCAAAGAGGATAATACTTACTGCACTATCACAATGATAAGTACAGTAATGAAGCTGACACTTGAGAGCAGGACAGCTACCACTACCAACACAGTCTTTGAGTAGTCTGCCACATCATTCTTCCTTTGAGTCTTCATGAACTGTTCGCCACAGCGCTCACCAAAAAAATCCTGATGACACCTGCAAGTAAATATTAACACAAGTTCTTATCAGCTCTTGTGCTGTCTGGAGCCAAGGACACCCACACATTCAGACCTGACTTAGACATCTTCCGAGTTTCCCATGAATCTCAAGATGCTCTCTACAGAGCATGTTCGTGAAATGCAGTCACTGTGCTAGCACAAGGTTTGTCAGCATTTCAACAAGTCAAGATTAGTTTGGGTGTGATGTTCCAGAAAGACACGCCTTTTCATTCTTTTGGTTTGAGTTTATGACCAACTGATGAGTTCAGTGGCTTGTTATGCATCTCAGATTCCATCATCACTTAATTTACATGGCAGAAAGATTCTCAGTCAAAATACGCCAGGAGATGGATCTATGCCCTGTTGACACTGATTTTTCCTCTGAGCCCTCATTCACCACTGGCTCATGGCAATGACACCTAACCCACAAGGTACAAGTAACTTACTTGCAGGTCACCATCTGGTGATGTTCTCGGTATATGCATTCTCCATGGATGCAAAAGTTTTTGTATTCCATTTCACAGGGAGTCCCTTTCTTCTTGTTTTTCCCTTTGTTCTTCTTCCTTCTTGATTTGCCAGCATTCTTCTCTCCCCCCCTCTTTGCTGGCTTGGGTTTAACCACAGGTTCAACTGAAAAAAGGACACGATGACTTGGTATACAAGTGCTAGAAAGTGCGATTCTAAGAAAATTGAATTAAAGAATTCAGTGAGAGCAATGAAGACCATCACCACAGGAGAATCTGTGACCAGGAAGCAAAGGATGCAAGTAACAATGCTGCTGGGCATCTCACACCGAGCACAAAGGCAGCAAGCTCAGCAGCTCATTAAAGCACAGCTCTGCTACCCTTAAGTCCTGTGCCATGCAGACCAGAGGCAGTAGGAGCAGATGAGCCAGGAGCCACCAAAGATAAAGAGCAGCAGAGATGCAGGACTGCAGCATTTCACAGCATAAGATACTTGAATGCAACAGCACAGCTTCAAGCAAAGGCCTGTAAAGAACAGGGAGTTCATGCTGGGCCAAGCCATCCTCTGGTTTTATATGAACTCAGATACAAGGCTAATAGCTCCATGGCTCTAAACTCTCCATTTGCATCAGTGATGAAAGGCACTGTAACTCCCTAGATAGTCCTGGGTGCTTGCCGAGGCAAAGCAGCTTGCTATCCCAAGTTGGCATACTTGTTTCTCCTAAACAACCTGTAGTGCTGTCTTCAGAAGGAAAGAGCTCCTTTCCAGTTCTCCTACTTCGTGGGGGATGCTGAGCACAGGGAAGCAGTGAAGGTAGGAGTCCGCGAGAGTCAGGCTACTTATTCTGCCGCTTACTGCTGCCCCTCATTATCTCAATTAAGACAAACCTCTAGAAGAGTGTGGTTTAAAATCCTGGTGACTTAGTAGCCCTTGGATTTAAGCAAGGGCAATCACGTTCCTTTCACTGAGGAGAACAAATCAGCCACTGACTGAGGGTTAGAAGCTCCAGAGCTGTCCCACGCGGCAATCAAAGTTCAATAGCGCTAGCCTGGACTAACTGGGCACAGAAGGGTTTTTAGAAGAACCCGCCCCCTGCATTGCTAGCCCTAACGCCGGCCAGCAGTGCAACACTGCTGCTCAGGAGTAACAGTTACCCAGCGGATTTAAACAGGCCCTAAGAAACAGCTGAGCTATTTACAACAAGTTTCAATTTTGCTCTTTTGCTCTGAAGACGAATGAAAACCATTTTTGGATGATTAATGCTTTACCTGGAGCTCTATGCATACAGGCAATCACCACAATAGGGCACAACTGGATCTAACTACTTCCTAACCCTGTATTTCTGGTGCCGAGAGCCTGTACAAAGAAACGAGGTGTAGTTCACTGTTGTCTAGACAGCTGATCATTTTCACTTCTAGAGCAACAAGCCTGGCTTGAAGTTACTTAAAAGCAAAAAAGCCTTCAGCAACCAGAAGTCTGATTAAAATGGTATGAGCTATATTATATGTAAACGAGGCACACAGTTCCTGCAGCAAGGTTTCCTGTGCCTGGAAGCGTGAGCTCACTCCTGACAGTCAAAGGCCTCTGTTCCGTCCCGTCTGACTTGATCTTTGGGTTCATGCTTTCATAATTGAGGCCGCTTTCCTTCCTCCCTCTCCCAGGCTCAGCTTGTCAGCTCGATCTCTGTGTCTCTGTCTGCAGGCTGCATGGCAGGAAGGCCATCCACAGCTGAATCATAACAGCTACAAGGTTTATCCACAGATAAACCTCATGCCAAGCAGAAGAGCTGGTCTACAAACCAACCACCTTAGGTAACAAGTCTGGTTTCTGTGCAGTTAAGACAACACTTAAGTCACCAAGCCAGTTGTTCTACAGTCTGAACTGCTCAATAACACCGACAGGCGCGCTTCCCCCAGACATCTTCATGGAGAACTTGAGCAAAAGTCCACAAATTCCCTCAAGTGACCACATACAGCATGGTCCCACTTCATTTAAGAGGTCCTTTAGTCACATTCACGTCTCAGGGTGCTTGTGCAGGAAAATCAGCAGTCAGATCCACCCTGGAGGCAACAAGACCAGCCTACTCACACCTATTGAGGTTCAAATCACTCCTAGATACCTGGCTGGTACTGCAACTACACTTAGCCCAGAACCAACAAAATACTCCCATTCCCACAGTAAGGCTGACTGCTCAGATCTCCTCACAGCTCAGCAAGAGGGCAAATTACAATAAATACACACAACAGCTATTGACAGTGAAGCATTGCCCTAAAGATGCTTAACAAACTTTCCTGCGGCCACTTCAGGGATTTAAGTGTCTGCTTTCCCAAGAAAATTTCAGTTGACTCCAACCCAAATAAGCCACCATTAGAGATTACCCAGAAAATTCTTGGAGCAAGACAGGCAACTCGATGTAAAACAAACCTTTAGGGCCAAACAGTACCTATAAACTCCACGGATGCTTCTACACCAAGCAGGTGGTCGCCACCTGACCTATGAGGTTTATCCAGAGACAAAGCTACACACAGCAAGCTTCCAAACTAACCTGCAGCTTCCACACACACACTAGGTTTCCAGCCCGATAACTATTTCTAAAGCAGCAGCTTCAAGCACAAGCACGTTTTTGCTCCACACTCCACGAGCTAAGCATGGCAGCGTTTCCAAGAGAGAAAAGGCGTTAAGTTGGGACTCGCAAGTTGCGAGATCCCAGCGCCGCCGACTCACCTCGGATCAAGTCGTCCACGATGTACTGGTGCACGGGCGGCGCCTCCTCGTACTCCTCCTCATCCTCCTCGTAGTCAGGACCCGGCACGGGCTCGCCCTCGCGGCTCCCGGGCTCCCGTTCCCCGTGCCGCTGTAGCTCCGTGGCGTTGGGCGAGGACCCGGCGGCCGCACGGTTCGCTTTGAGGGGAGGGGAAACAGCGCCATGAGCAGGGGGGTCAGAGGGGCTGCCGGCGAGCGCGGCGCCGCGGGGTCCCTCACTCGCCTCAGCGCTTTCCCACCCTCACTCCGGCGCGAGCCCCCTCAGGCGCGAGCCCCCCTGAGGCGCGAGCGTTTTCCCGCCCTCAGCGCGGAGCCCCCCATGAGGCGCGAGCGCGGGCTCCCCCGAGCCCCGTCCCGTCCCCTCACGCACCTGCCAGCACGGCCAGCGCGGCCATCAGCACCACGGCCCGCATCGTCCGTCCCGGGGCGGGTGGCGACAGAGACACTGGGAGAACGGGGAGGGAAGGAGCCGCCGTATCACAACAGGTGCCGGCGGCGCGCAGCGCTCCATGAGGAGCCGCCTAGCCACCACCGCCCACTTTATGGGCGGCTGGAGCTGGGGGCGCGGACGCGGAGCGGCGTCAGCGGGGCGGGGCGGAGCGGGGCGGGATCGGAGAATCCCAGAATCACAGAATGACGGAATCCCGGGAATGATAGTGACACAGAATCTCGCAATGGTTTCTGTTGGAAGGGACTTTGAATACCACCTCGTTCCTCGTTCCATGGACAGGGACACCTTCTACTAGACCAGGTTGCTCCAAGCCCCGTCCAACCTGGCCTTGAATATCTATGGGGATTAGGCAGCCACAGCGGGTCACGGCGCCGAGGACGCGCCGGGTCATTGCGGGCACACCTGTCTGTCGGCTGGCGGCGTGCTCCTTGCTCTCCCCGCAGCTTCCGAGCTCCCGGAGGAATGTTTCCCGGCGATAAATCCGGGCATCGCCCCCCCCGCCTCGGTGGCTGCGTCTCCGTGAGCGGCGCATGAGTAAGGGCTGAGTAAGCGATGGCACCCACCGGGCAAGGACAAATGTGCTCCTCGGGGGCACTGCCACTCACAGCTGTCCCGGCAGAACTCCCCGCAGGGCAGCTCCCCACCACCACCTCTCCGGGCTGCTGTGGGAAGGAGTGGGAAGCAGACCCACTGTAGAATCCCACAATTACCAAGGTTGTAAGAGACTTGTAAGATCCCCGAGTCCAACCATGAACCCAGCACTGCCACGGTAACCCCTAAACCACGAAACCTAATCGCCCAGCCCCAGATCCAGATGCTTCCTGAACACCTGCAGGGATGGTGAGTCCTCCACCTCCCTGGGTAACCTATTCCAGTGCCTGAGCACCCAAACAGTGAAAACATTTCTCTAGTATATAATCTGAGTCTCTCTTGTCTCATCTGAAGGTCTTTTCCTCTAGTACTCGCACTGCAGGCACGGCAGAAGTGACTGGGTGCTTCACATCACTACAACCTCCCTTCAGGTAGTTGTAGAGGATACTGCTTCTTTGAGGGGAGAAAAACTGGGACAGCAGGTTGTAAGGTGCTGGTCTAGCATGGGAACACAGAGAAGCCCAGGGGGTTGAGGATGAAGGGACTAGGAGCCCCCTGCTCCGGTCCCACGGCACAGCGGGGTGGGAGGGCAGCGGGCGGCAATGCTGCAGTGGGAAAGGAGGATCTGGACCTTCTAACTGAGGGAGGACAAAACGTTACTCAGAGCTCAGGAAGCTGACGGAGCTTTTGCTCGAGGTGCCAGGGATCCAAGTCATTGAACCTTCTCCCCTCTTCCACTGGCATTCGTGATAAGTGGCTCCCGGTGTGTCTTTGCCAGGTCATGCCAATCCTGAGAGGCGATGCCCAAGAGGTCTGGAAAAGAAGATGCTGAATCAGTCACTCAGATGTTAAGATGGCACAGACAGCTCCAGCAAACCTTGACAGCCCTGTGTGCACAGTGCAATTGAAACTGTCTGGCATGAGCTGACAGCTTTACTTCTGGGGTTTTTGTTGTGTTTCCCCTTTGTTGCCTGTCCTCAGAGGTACAGCAAAGAAAAGGCAGATCCTGCTCATCACTGCAATCCCCACGTCAGAGAGTTCTGCAGGCAGTGAACAAGCAGCTCCTAGGCTATTCGCAGGACAGCCAGGGGCTTCAAAGAGCTCCTCCTTTCCCCTTTGAACTGGAGCTCCTTTCCCACAAGACCTCCATAAGTCTCAGGGCCTGGAGTTCACAGAGATCATTTGCATGTGAGGGGAGTTTCTCCAAAGGCAGAGACTTTGGGGTTTGGGGTCTCTTCCACCAAGATATGGGGTTGGTGATTTGAGGATGGCCAAAGCAGGGTTTGTCAGCCAGGAATCCTCCCTATCTTCCTCCCTCCTGCTGTGCTCAAGGCTGGCTTCCTCAGCCAGGCACCATAGCTTCCCTCATGAATTTTCTCTTTTTTCAGCTGTTAAAACAAAATATTTCTTCTATTTTTTTTTAATCAGAGATTCACTGGAAACATTTTCATTTCTTTTTTTTAATATACTGAGGAATATACTGAGCACTGAACATTCCAGCTCCATTTGCTGCACTTGGCAAACTGCTGAGCAACTGGAAGAGGCTTAGCGGGAGAAAGGTTGAATGCCCCAAGTGCAATTGCCCGTTTTACCTGCACTGTTTAGAGACCAAACATGCCATATCCAGCGGCTGAGTCACCGTGTTTCCTCTCTTCTCCAGTCTCCAGCTGATAGCTCCATCTCACTGACTGCCAGCAGTGAGGAATTTGGCTTGGCATGCTTTGAATTTCTCATTTCATCAACTTCCTCCTGCTGTTCCTGTGACCTTGAAGAAGAAGGGGAAGCCTGGCATCAACCAGCACAACTTCTCAGATTCCAGAAAGTGCAGCAGGATGGAGATGGGTACCCAGTTATGTACGAAGAGGTTCTGGTGGGACATCAGGGGAGCTCTTCCCAAATGGCAGCATACTGGCCAAGCCCTGCTTGGCTGTTTTTTGGAAAGAACACCCTCCAGAAGCCACATGTTTCAGGGAATTCTGGGTGGGATCTGCCACAAGCCCCAGCCCTTCTGTGTGCTGTGAGGCAAAAGGCACTAAGCTTGGCCATTGCCCTCTTCCAGGGCTGGAAGGACATTTGGACTCTGTCCCCAGGATGAACTTCCAGAGGCTGTCCCCAGGCCTGGTGCAAGGAGGAGGAGCCTTGAGGGGGCTGCAAGGCTCACCCCCCCGGGCTGTCCCACTGTAGCGGGGCCTGCGGGCGGGGTGCTGGGGCTGCAAGGGCAGGGCTCCCCTTTGGAAGGTGCTGGTTCCCTGTGGATGCAGAGTGCCACCTACTGAGCCACCACTCGCTCCCGGCAGCACCCGGGGTTTTCTGGCAGGACACCCAGGCTGGAGCTGCTGCTCAGAGAGCCCTTGCTCTGGCTGTTCCATGAGCTTGGTTCCAGGGAACTGCCCCAAAGGCTGGCAAGCCCAAATGCGTGCAGCTCAGCGATGAGCAGGGAACCTGTGCAGAGGCTGCATGCTTGGGCACAGCCAGAGCCTTCTCTTGGCACCTGCCCTGAGCCAGACCTGGTTTTCCATAGGCTGTCAGTGAAGTGAGACGAGATGGACTCAGAAGCCTGTCTAGTCCTCCCTGGGCCTCAACCATCATTTTGAAAACCTTCAGCACAGCCTGGACTCGACAGCACCTGGCAGCACCTAGTGCAGGTGACATTGGTGGCATCTCTCTGCCCCTCTGGTAGGGGGTGGCCAGCACACAGCCATCTCTCCCCAGCCGTGCGGTGATGTTCCGGGCCATAGGCATGGATTTGGGGAGGAGAAGTGCCACCCATGCTGACAGCTGCCAGGCCTTAGTGGAACACACTTGGACATGGTTTCTTCCAGGAGAGTCTGAGTGCCTACTGAGATCTTATTCACTCTCTTTGCTTTTGATAAAACCCCTGAGAAATGCATGAAGGGAAAGGAAGTATCTGAAATACCATCCCATTAATTTTCTTAACTGACATCAAATGTTTATTGTGCAAGGGCGGGCACAGCTGACCTGGTGTTTGAACATGAGTTATCCTTTCTCATCCATCCAACTCAGAACAGGTGGAAAAGGGTAATGACCCAAACCGGAGTGGTGTCTGTCTGGGCAGCTCACCAGACTTTCACTTCACTTGTGAGCTGCAGACATCACTATCTGCTGCTATCAGCAGCTCCCTCATAGGCAAGGAGGGAGCTTTGAAGTGAGACATGTGTGACTCCAGTTCCTGCTGATGTAAATCAAGATTGCTGCAATAAAGAGCATGCGAGTGGAGGAGGAGGGGAAAGGCCTGGATATTGCCTTTCTGGATATTGGTAGAGTTTGTTGGCCTCTGAGACATGCAGGTGGTTGAGGTGTCTGTGCCTCCCTGCCAAGAAAACCCTCAGCAATGAATCATTTTCCTAAGATAGTGATATTCTCCCTGTGATATTCTCTGCTCCTTTCCTGGAGACTAAACTGAAGCAGGGATACATGAGCAAAACTTGTGCAGAAAGGGAACAATTTTTGCATGCGGCAGTGCTCAGAAGTGTGATGCTACCAAATCACAGCAGTAGGGTTTTACACTTGCTTTCCAAGGCTTTCCTGAATGGCAGGCAATGGGGAACACAGCCTGGTCATTTGCAAAATGCCCTGTGCCATGTTATGGAAGATTTTTGGGAAGTTGCCTGCTGTTAGTACACTGTCCTGGGCTTAAGCTGCTCTGTTTTGCACAGAGTGCACTGAACTGCTCTCCTTTGACCAAACACATCCTCCAGCACTCACCCACTTGTTTTTGTGCAATGGCTCACCCTGCAAATGCTCGGGAGCACATCCTGACCCCAGCAGTAATTTTAAGGGCCTGAAGCCAGGACATGGGTGAAGCGATACTGAATTTAGTCTAGAAATGGGGAGCTGTCCCTCAGCTAACAATCTTATTCTCTAAAATACCGCATCCTGCCACACTGCACTGAAAAGTGCTGCCCTTTCTTCCATTTTCCTGAGGCAATTTGCAGGACCTTCTCCCAGGACTCTCTGAAGAGGGCAGGCTCGTGTCTATCCCCACATGCACCCCAAGCCAGGCTCCCCAGTGGAACCCCAGTGCAAACTCACCCTGCTGACCCCACTGGACACAAGGGGGAAGGTGCTTTAGACAGGAATCTCTAAGGACACAAAGGCTCTGCAGTCATACCCAGTGCCTGACACTCATTTACCTGGCAGCATTACTGTAGCCCTTTACCTTCAGAATGATAGTGCTTCACCTGCAGTGCACATTATTTTACGTTTTTAGCTTACCACACCATTGTTAGATGTGCAAAATCATCCCATCATCTCTCTAATGCCTCCAGTATTGCAGCCCAGAACAATGCCCAGCAGAGGAGAGCACCCAGCTCATCACCTCCCGAAGGTGTATGGAGCCACTGGGTCGTTCTGCAAGTGCTCAAAAAGTCCATATTTCAAAGAGAGGAGAAAAAAAAGTTAAAATGTGAAGTGTGCTCAAGGTAGCAGAAGCTGTGTGATTGCTGTTCGTTGAGTTTGGAGATCTCCCAGCTCAATCCCAGGATGCACTGACTTGGAGACCAGGTGTAGTTATGTGGGCAGGGTGGCTGCTGGAAAAATGATGGCTATACTTGGGAAAATAGAGGTGGTTTTGCCCTAGTGTCTTAGAGACTGAGCTTAAAAAGAGCCAGAGCAGAAATCTTCAAATTAAGAAAATCCTCCCCAAACCAAAATGCCATTGTATGGTGGTAGAGATGGAGTGGCAACAATAAAGGCTTATCTTTAAGGTAATATACAGTATATACAGTACTGCCTGTTTTGGGGGAATGCAGCCTCACATGAGGACTGGGAGCATGTGACAGAGACTGTGATATTTCCCCCCTGTCTTGCACATTATTTCCAATTGTGTCCCGAGTAGCAGAGAAATAAAGGACATGTGAGGATTGTGTGGGAATTTTCTCCTTGAAGTGCAACTTAAGACTTAGCTTTTTTGCTTTGAGATCTTCCCAGTGCTTTCCCATCAGTGCATCAGGTGGTGAATTTTCTTTACCTATTTGAAGTCATTTGGTATGTGAAGAAAGAATGAATCATAGGAGAAGCCTACAGCAATTAGCAACTCCTTTCCTCTCACCTTTGCCATAGCTAAGTTTTTTTCCCTAGAACAAAGTCCAGGCAAGGCTTCCTACGCACAACAATGATTACGTAGATCACTCCGGATTTTGATTTTTTTCACAGGCCACGAGCAAGCAGAGAAGCTCAGGAGAACACTCCATTTCACAGGCATGTTTGTTATGCTCCCCTGGAAATCTCATTGTTTGCTGGTGCTGTGCCCTCGTGATGCCGGCTGCCTTGAGCTGCACCGGCGTGCCAGCAAAGGGGCATGAAATGTGGCAAACCAGAAAGGTGCAACTGGAATCAGTCAGTCCTGGCAGCTGGAGCATTCATGCCAGCGTGCTGAAGTTGGGGTCAATGAGGGCTTTGTAAGCTGCTGCCATCCATCAGCAGGTAGAGAACCTGGTGTCCCCCTTCCCTGTGTGCCACCTGGTGTCCCCCCTTGCCCGTGTGTCACACGTGTCCCAGCAGCGTGGGGCCAGCGTGTTCCCAGGCCAAGGCTGCTGAGACACATTGTGAGTAAGGGCTCATTTGCATAAAGATTGCACACTCATGCTGCGAAGGAGGTTTCCTAGGCACAGGCTCATTTCGTCCTGTAGGTAGGTTTGCCTTCATGTAGGAAAAACCCCGTTCTTGAAGGCCTTGGACAGGACCCAGTTTAGATTGGCATGCACAATGTCACCCTGGCATGTTTGGGTCTGCCCAAGCCCAACTGCAGGGAGGCACATTCTGCCCCCCTGGAGCAAAGCCCAGTCTCTGCTTTGAGGGGCACTCAATACCCCACTTCCCAAAGCTGTGCTTTGCTCACAAGGGGTCTCACTACTCCTAAAATGCCTCTCAACATCACCAATGTACCAGTGTCTGCACAGCTCCTCTCCTTGTAGGCTTCCTCCAGGATGTTTCAGCAGGAGCAGAGGTCTGCTTCAACAGGGAGGGAGAAACCTGGAGGTGGCAAGTGCAGGGCTGAGAGCTTCAGTTGCCTGGGACTAACATGTTTCTGTGTAAAAAGGGGAAGAAAATTCAATGGTATTTGACTACAGTTAAATTATTTTAGGATTTAAAGACATTTTATCTAAACATGCATGAAATAGGCTGCTAAGCATTGCAGCCAGACAGCCATTTTCCCCTCCCATTAGCAGAGTGATGGCAAATAAAATAAAAAACACTCAAAAGAAGCTAAGCTGAAAAAAATGCATGAGACTGTATGAAAATTCGGAATTGGTCCTATAGTGACAATTCAAGAATCACATTTCAAGTATCCTGACCCCTGTGAATGCCAGATTCTTCATTTCACGGGTGTTAGGCGCTATACATGAAGCCACAAGAGGAAGCAAACACTTTGTTTTGGAAGAAACTGAGAGGAGGAGAGCTGGGGCTGCTCAGGGCCCTCTTGGCCTGCAACAAGTGGCCTTGTGCTCACCTTTCAAATGCCTCCACACTTTCAAATGCCAGCCACATCTGCCAGATCACCACCGTGGCAGTCAGAGATTCCGGGTGTCCATCGGTGGGCTCAGTGCGTCAGGGCTGAGGTCGCTGCCGAAACCCTGGCAGGGCACAGTGACTCTCGCATTCTCAGACCATGAGCCTGAGCAGCTCATTTGGAAGATGATGAATTTGCAGGAAGGGTGGCTGTTGGGTGCATAAAATCTGTCACAGAGCTTGGCATGGCTTCCAGCCTCTGCCAAAGCCAGGCTGAGCTCGGGGTTCCTGCACAAGTGAGGGATGGGACTGACAAATGCTCCCAGTGGCTGCATGGCTCTGACAGCAGATGCTCACCTTTGGTTTGCAAAGAAAGGAAAACTCTGCCATAAATATCAGGAAACGAATCTTGCATTAGTGATTAATCACTCCTAGGACAGGTGAGAACCTTCCAGAGAAACTCTGCATTTCAGATCAGGACTGACCAAGGCCATGCATCTGCTCCTTTGGGAAGTCTGGTTTTCCAGCTTCCATTTCTAATCCAAAACAGAGTATTATGCCAGAAATATGATTATTTTATCCATATTGGGGGTGGCGGTGCTCCACATTTTGCATTAAGAAAACGCTGAGAGCCATAATTTCCACCTTTTTTTTTTGGATGCGCACAAAAATATCAGTATTCCTAAGCTCAGAGTGTTCTCTGTCTTTTTTAGGACAAACATAAACCGCTGCTTTTCTACAGGAAATTTCCCAGCGAACTCGCCATGGCCTGCCATAAACAAGGCAGGGAGGCTGTGCTCGCACCCTTCCCCGTCCCGCTGCCCGAGCCCCACGCCCACCAGCATGGGATGGCACTGCCGCCCAGACCTGGGGATCTGGGACTGTAATCTTCCAGGTGGCCGCTAGATGGGAACGAAAGCAGCGCTAGCAATGGCACGGGACGCCGAACCTGCCAGGAGTATCAGCTGATGGACAGATTTTTTTTCTCCTCTGTTTGATATGAATTCATTGGAACAAAACAACCTGGGTGATTTGGAAAAAGACCAACAAGCTTTGACCAGTGATGAAGCAGCTGAAATGAAATACCCCAGCTCAGTAATCACAGCAGAAAGGAAATCTAAATAAATGTTAGGGGAAGAAACACTCCTGAGTCTGATTACCAGTCTGATTTCTGATATTTGCCCTTCCCCCTTTAAATGCTCCTCTCCTCCTGGCGAGCGTTCACAGGGGCTGGGTGAGCTGACCCCGAGTGAGGGAGGTCACAGGTGCTTGACTTTGTGAGGTACTGAGTCCTGTTTTCTCCAGACTTCACTTCTGTATCCTTTTTGCAGTCAAAACCCTCACAATCTTTCTTGCCCTCACTGAAACACTATTCTCGGATTTTCTGTCCCCTTATTGCAACTCCTCAGTCAGGTTTCCATTGTCCCCATCTCAGCAGTGACCTGAAGGCTTCTTCCCCTGTCGCTGTGTGTATCCAGATGGATATCCACTCCCATCAGCCAGTTTTCTCTCCTGAAATTAACCTCCATTTCCCTGCCTGTACCACACAAATGGCAGCAGCTCTGGGAGAGGCAGCTGAGCTGACTTCCCTTCCTCTTCACGTGGCTTCTCCAACTTCCTCAGCTTTCCATTATAATGAAGGGCATCTACAACCAGCCCAATAAACCAGATCTGAAAGAGCCACTGTCACAGGACCATTGGGAACAAATGTCAGTGGACAAACAGTGGTTCCAAATTGTGGCTGCTGCCTGTTCACTGCTGTATCTCATCTCCTAAATTCTAACAGGATTTTCCTATCAAGAGACTGGTGCCCTCTGGTGACTGGGTCAGAAGGATCAGACTGGCATCCATCAGGGTAGGGCACAGAGATTTCTCAATATTTTTTGATCAGTTTTCTTAATCTCCAGGTTTGCTGGGAAATCTTTTAATCATATAGGATGGGATTATATCATGGGAGTGTTGGGGCAATTTAGGTTTGGCACTGGTTTTATTACAATAATGATGTCTATTTGTGCAAGACTAAAGTTCTACGTTTACTGATGAAACACCCTCCATCTATCCTTCTTTATGTCCATCCTTTCTTCTCTTCTTCCATCTGTTCCTTGGTCCATCCACCCATCCTTTCTTCGGCACAGACACAAAGGATGACTCTGTTGACCCAGGTCAGATATGCGATGATTACATGACCTGTGAGTCTTTCCAGCCGACTTAAGCTCCTCTCTCCTCCCTGAGCTCCCTCCCTGCCCTTCTCACGAGCAGCCCTGGGACGAGGTGCCAGATGTGCTGTGCAATCCCAGGCTTGCCTCAGCGGGGACAAGGACCAGTTGTCCAAACGTCCTCCGCCTCTGTGATGTAAGCAGGACAGTCACAGAGGCTTCCTGAGCTCTGGGGCTGACGCACTCCGAGGAAACCCGCTGGGGGAACATGTGATTCCCAAGGAGCTGAGATTGCCCAAGACAGGGAGGCACGCTGGGAGGCCTGTGGAGACAAGAGGGTCAGCTCTGGAGCTGCCTGCATTGCCACGGCCATGGGCTGGAGCTACAGGGGGGTTGCTTTAGAACACTCCAGTAAGCCACCGACACCGTGCAAATGGCAGTTCCAGATATGGTACCTGGGCACGCCACACGCACTGAAAATGACTGTCCCTCAAGAAATGATGAGGTGGTGGATGGCTTAAGTTGCCATGAGGACTCACACTCTTTGCAGTTGGTGGCTGCTTTTGGAAAGGTTTTTCTTCTAATGCCCTCTTAAAACAAGTCAGCTATGTAGTGACCACGGGAAGCAACAGCAGGGATGTCTGCACAAAGCCAGAGCATTTTGGAGGGTTCACGGTGAGCCTTCACATGAGCACCGTCCTTTCACCAGACACCAGGAAGGAGTTGTTGCTGTTGCTTTCTAGCTCAGACAGCCCCAGGCCTGAAAACAAGCATCAGCTGGACTTTGCCTGAATCCCAAGAGGCTGGAATGAGTTTTGGATAAAATATACAGACCTGTGGGCAAGAATCCCAGGGCAGGGTTACCAAGAGGACAAATCTGGGATGAGACAGGTTTGAAAAGGATAGGGAGATGTCAAATGGAGCACCCCTGCAGCTATGGGAGCTGTGGCTGCACACTCCTCCAGAGAGCTGCCAGCACAAGTGTCCCAGGCAGAAACCCTGCACAGTGACATGTTGGTGACCCTGAGGACAGGTTGATAGCCACCTGTATGATGACCTGGTCATCAGGTGGGTTTCTCCAGCAGCAGCTTCTAGTCCCTGTTGCTCCCCACACCCCCTCTGCTGTGAAGCAGTTTGTCACAGGCAGGGAAGGACTGCCCTGGCGGTCTAACACTCATGCAGCAGGCAGAGCCACTGTGCCAGGAAGGCTTTGCCAGGGCCACCTGGGAGACACACCACGGGTGCTCTCACCACAGAAAAGAGGCAGCCAAAGGTGACTCTGACAGTGGGTGGTGCAGGTGAGGAAGAGCTGCACCAGAGGGACAGAGGTGGTGCCAGCAGAAACCATGGAAAGAATGAGGGAGGTTCACTCTCAGAGACAAATTATTTGGGGTGTGTCCCCAGGACTCGGCTGTGTGGTTGCTGGACTGGCAATGTACATCCAGCCAGCACAAGCTGTTGAGGTGGCAGGCTGGTATGTGGCCCTAAGCTCTGCAGTTTCTCAATCATGTGCAGGAGTGAGAAAAACACAGGTGCTGGAAGGGCTGCTGTGGGCTGGGAGTCAGATAAGCAACAGGATAGTTGGTGGAGAAAGCCCAAGCCAGATCAGGACAGTCAGCTAAAAGTTAAGACAGGTAAAAAACTCCAAACAAATCCTGCACAGGCCTGAAAGTGGACTATTCCTGTTAGATGTGTCTAACCCAAAGTATAAGTCACAATAAACACCACGCTGCTGCTGTTACTGCAGTTGTAACCTTCTGCAAGAGCAGCAAGGGGCACATGGGCTTCAGTGCTGCAGCAGAAAGATGCAACTGCAGGTCCAAGGGCTGCTCAGGTCTCCTTTTGAGAGTCTCCGGCCAAGTGGAGCAGAGGAGCAGAAAGGTCAGTGGCGGGGGGCAGGACTCTGGGCTGAGTCTCTCTGGGAGTCCAGGAAAAGTTTCTGGAGGACAAACGAGGACTGGCCAGAGTAGTTCACAGACAGGCAGGGAAGCCTGAGGGGGAAAAAGGATGCGTCACTACATACCCTAACTGGGTCACAGCAAGAATGGCAGGAGGCTCCAAGAATCGATTTTTGTTGCATCTTTCCACTGGGAAAGGCTGCGTAACAAGGAGGCTGTGGCTGGGATTGCCATTAGCTGTCACCAGTTATCCAGCAGAACAGGTTCCTGTGTCACAACTGCATTACAGGAGAAGGAGAGAGGAAGTGAAAAGCTGAAGAGCAGCTAATAAGGGCCTTGTGACACAGAGTTAACCCAGTTAACTGGGAATGACCAACAATCCTCTTCTGGTTCAATGCTGAAGGGAGACACAAGGGTCCAGGCAGCGCAGGGAAAACTTTGCACGAACCAAACTCATCTCAAGCACTGTCTGACCTGCACTGAGGGCTGGGTGAAGACAGGCCTGTAGCACGGCCACTGATGAGCACTTAGGTCACCCCAGAAGGTGGCAGAAGGTAGCCACAGGGTACCTGCACAGACCCAGCACGGTGAGCATAATCCCTACAGGATAACCCACTGTTGCACAAGCCAAGGGATCACTGGTCTCACACCCACGAGCACCCAGCAACGCAGCCCAACGCAGCCTGCCCAGATGTCTGGCAATGACCAGGAATGACGTAAAGGTTGGGCTTTTCCTCACATCTTCTCAAAGTGTGAGAAGAGATGGGATTAGCAGGGATCATTCAGGTGCTGCAAGAATCCTTCCTGTTCACAGGGAGCCAACACCTGAGGTGCAGCTAAACTCAGCAGGCTATTTTATCATTATTTTAGGCCAACAAGATATTTACGTTATGTCCAAATCTAAAAATGTTCCTTGCCCTGCTCCAAGCTGTACAATGGATACTGTGGCAGAAACTCTATGGGGAGGACTCGAGTCCAAGCATCAATCCAGCACTGCCAAACCCATCAATAACCATCTCCCCAAGTGCCATAGCTACATGTCTGTTAAACCTCTCCAGGGATGGGGCCTCCACCACTGCCCTGGGCAGCCTCTGATAGGGCTGGACAGCTCTTAGAGTGAAGAAATTTTCCCCAATATCCAATCTAAACCTCCTGTGACACAGCTTGAGGCCGTTTTCTTTTGTCCTGTCCCTGTTCCCTGGAAGCAGATCCCCCGAGCCACCCTGGCTGCCCCCTCCTGTCAGGGAGTTGTGGAGAGCCAGAGGGTTCCCTCTGAAGCCTCCTTCTCTCCACACCGAACCCTTCCAGCTCCCTCAGCTGCTCTTCATCAGATGTGTGCTCCAGACCCTTCCCCACCTCCCTTCTCTGGACATGGTCCAGGCTCTCAATGTCATTCCTTTTGTGAGGATTTGTCAATAAAGATACAAAACAGGCCTGGTCCCAGTGCTGAGCCCTGGGGAACATCCCCAGTGACAGGCTGCCAGCTGGATGTAACTCCATTCACCACCACTCTCTGGAATCAGCAGACGTTTTGACTTTGTCTAGAACTTTTATTTCAAGGAATACAATTGCTTTGAGTATATTCACAAGAATAAATATAAAATTCTTCTCTCCAGAGCAAGAAGACGAGTTTTTATAAAAATATATCTCTATCCCAAAGAACCACTTTGGTGGGATTCCCTTTAGGAAATATTATTTAATAAAAAAATAAAACACTGAAAATAAAATGCTTGACCTATGCTTATTGAATCACCAAACAATTGAAAATTTTTAAAGGTTATAAATATTGTAAATATTATTAATAAAAATAACATTTAAATAGATAGGTAGCCACTGAGTCCATCCAGATGAACAGAACAGGAAGCCACACTCTCTCCTATAGGGCACCAACTTCCTTGTATTCACTTGCATTTGTTTGTCTCCTCTTGTTTCGGTACCTGGAGTAGAGGAGAGAAATGTGAGTTCTGGAAGGCCAGTTGCTTTCAGGGAGTGATGGGGAGTGGGGGGTAAAGGAACGAAGGAAAAGAAAGGTCCTCATATCTGTTTTATCTAGCAGCTGGGCTCTGTCTGTGCTCATTTCCAGGTCTGACATCGCTTGAATGCAGTCCTTTCTCAACTCTTCACTGAAATTTCCACATCTGCATTAAAGTCTTCCTGCTGGTACTAGGTTTGTCTTTGAGAAATCCTGCTGGGTACCATCTAGCTGCCTACCAGATCTGGGAAGCTGAGCTCTCCCTCTGGAGTTGTTCCACCTCCTCTGCTCTCTGAAAAATGCTTATCCTTAGTTTTTAGGCTGGAGAATGATTCCTGCTGCTTTGGATCTGTACATGGAGAAGAGTTTTGACCCCCATGGTAAAGCTGATAAGGCAATGCTCGTGATATCACACTCACCACAATAACATAGCAGATCAACAAATCAGCTGGTAGTAATCCAGCTGCTTTCCAGTCCCTGATGCCTGGGGGAATGGCATTACCGATGGATGAACTAGAACTTTCCTATCCCCTGTCTGCTCTTTCCTTGATCTCAACTCACCCTCTAAGGCAGACAGGAACCGACCTACAGAGCCCCAATATGATGGTGAACCGGCAGTGCTGCTGCCTGGCCTGCAGGCTGGGCCATGCCACGCTGCCAGCACTCTGCCTGTGCTGAACACTTTGAGCACAGGTGAGTGGCTCTGTGTATTAAACTGCCCAGTGAGAGAGGTGTTCCAGGCTGCCCAGGGGTGCAGGGCTGCTCAGAGGGTGCCTCCTGAGGCAGCAGGAGCACAAGTCTCACCTCCTGCAGATGTAGTAGGCAGCGAGAGAGAGGGCGGCGAGGAAGAGCAGGACCACGATGACGGTCAGTGCCACGTACTCCTTGCTGAGGGGCTGCCGCACGAGCTCCGAGTGCACGCACCGCACTCCGGAGAAGCCCACATCACACCTGAGGGGGAGAGAGGCACAGTCAGAGACACCTCAGCAGCTCACAGAGCATCCCATGCTGCTGGCCCGCTGTTTCCTCAGGGACACGACACTTAAACTGATGGAACTCAAGTCTGCGTGGTCCTAGAAACAGTTGCAAATTGTTCAGGTAAACGAGTAATACCCTTGAAATGCCTAAAGGGTCTTTACGTGGTAGGTTGGATCGAAGGAGAGACCTTGGTGCTGTGCCTGAGTTCTGGATTTCATACTACTATGAATACAGATGGACAGGGAAGTACATCAGAATGAATGTCCCAAGTCTGAGTTGGGCTGGTCACTAATTTCAGGTGTCTGAGACTCTCACAGAGATCACTGGAGGCAGCACATGTGCTTAACACTTCCTCTAAATGCAGCTAAGCATTACAGACATGGTGCTCCTCTTCACGTTCTTGTGAGCATTTAACACTTGGCTGGATTGGTGTTTCAGGTAAGTGTCAATGGCAGTCAGATCAAAGTTCACCTCAAAGCCCATCTCAGGGAGATCTGCAGGATGAGTGGGGCCTGTCCATACCTGCAGTAGTGCTCATCCAAGTCCACGATGTACACACACTGCCCATGGAAGCAGTAGTCCTTCATTTCCGGCTTGCATCTCGTTATCCCAACTTGGGCTACACGTGGGCTGTTCTCTGTCTGGACTGCAAGGATATTTCATTAGCACCTCAGGATGTGGGCAATGCTGCTCAGAGGAAAATGATTCCCAAGGGCACCTCAGTGAGGCTGCCAGCCCAAGGAAGATGGGAACCAAAGATCTGTTATTCACAAAGAGCTGTGCAGCACTTACTGAGAGCTGTTGTGCAGTTCTCCATTTCACCAGGCCCACATAATGGGATCACTGTTGTGCCCAGGACTGCTTGCAATAAGTAACCTATAAGAGAATTAAAAATTAGTCAAAACTAGACGCATTTTGAGTTAAGTATTTAAGCTGCTGCAGTCATTCATACAAGAAGAACAGAAGCTTCTCATCATGGTAGGAAAGACCCGAAGTTGAAAGCGAAAAAATATAGGTCTGAGTGATGTGCTGCCTACTTTAAATACAGCAGCCCAAAGAAACATCTCTGAAATATAAACTTATAATGCAGAACAAAGATTCAACAGAAACCTGGTGTCTGTGACCACCTCTTGCCCACACTCTGAGTGAAACTGGACAGGAACAGGCTTGGAGAGATTGCAGGGGAGAGGCAGGAATTAGGCCATTTGATGATTATATTAGGTTTCTGACTGGTCTGGCATGGCACCCGTGCAAGGGAAGTATCCAGGCTTCCACAATTAGGCATGACAATCCAGCAGTCATCACGGGAGGAGTCCTTTTGCTGATCAAAATCAAGATATCCTTGACTCACAACAGCCCACAGGAAGAGAATTTCCTAGGAATCTGCAAGTCAGTGCAGCTGGTGACTCAGCACACCAGGTCAGTGCTGAGCCAGGCTCAGCACCCCACTATTGGCTTCAGAGACCACAAACTGCTCGAGGTAGGCTTAACACACAAGCTGCTCTTTAGCAGCAAAGAACTTCCTCAGCCCTCTCCTTGCTGAAGACAGCTGAAGGGCTGGACAGTTCCTGCACTGGCACCCACTCTTTTGGCAGTTCTTTGGTTAAAAGCCTGCTTGCAAAGCTGCTAACATAAGATACCAAACACTCCTGATCTGCCCACAGGCTTGGAGAAGTTACTGACCACTTCATGGTCCCTGGGCCACTGTTACTTAGCAGAACATCAGAAGAAACAGGCACAGCTTCCAGGTATTCCTTTAGTTTAATGAACATTTCCAAACGGGATTTGGAAGCCAGCACAGGTACCTGTAGCTTCATGGTTAGTCCATGAGGAACAGTGAATGTCTGCCCCGGCTGCCCATGAAATCCACCTGGCTAACACTCCTGCTGTGGTCACAAATTAACCTGCTCATGAACTGCTTAGTCATCAGCCCCATTCCACGGAAGTCTGTAATTTGTGTCTTTGGGCTATTTGCCTCTATTAACTTGTCAGGTCATGCATGTCTAATGGAGGGAGTGTGCCTCCATAATTTCCTGATCGTTCTAATTCAACTCCAGTTATTAGAAAGTTTCATTACATCTCAGGGTTAAATCTAGTAGGGGTAATTTATGGTTTTCTGGCAGCTCATCTATTTCTGGGTGATTAGTAGGCTTCCTTTATCCTTCATTCCAGCTACACACAAACCCAGCAGGAATATCTAAGAGGGACAGAGCTTTTTCCTGTGTTTGTGTTTTTAAAAACATCATTCCCCCTTCTTACCTCCCTCTGCACTGCATTCCTTGCAAAGCTAATAAGCCAGATTTCCACCAAGCTCTGGAAGAAAGAGCAAAGCCCAGGTCTCCTGAGCAACAGTAACAGATCCATGATGCCAGCACCTGTACTAGCTGGAGACTCCTGTGCCAGCCCATGACTCAGCAGGACCTGCCTTTCCCTCCAATGGGGCAGGACATGCAAGTTTACTTTCAGGGTGGGATTTTTTTTTTTAAGCAGCAGTGTGCTGTAGATTTCCTCAGCAGCAGCAGTTTAACACTTCTGTGAGGCCGGTCTGAGTCACTAAAACAGAAAGTTCAAGTGTTTGAGAGAAGAGGCCATCAGCAGCAGCCCAGGGACCTGGGGTCCAAAAAGATGCTGGAAAAAGATTTACAGAGTCAGTTCTTCTTCCCAGGAACCAGGAGGACATTTCAGGAGTGCTTCATGGACTAAACTGCTCCCTTGGCAGGGAGGAGCTGTGGCACAGGACAGCAGTGTCCCACCAAGGATACATCACATCACAGAAAGTAATAAGGACAGAAATTAACAAAAGTCAAGGCTAAACATGCCAGAGGTATCCCAAATACCCACTTGTTATGCAGATGGATTAAGCCAGCTGAGGATCTCATGCAGCCTACACATTCCTGTCACAGTTTGCACACTTCCTTGACCTGGGCATAACCCGAGCAGCTGCTTTTTGAGCTGAAGTTCCCAGTTTGAGACTTAGCAGAACCTGGCTTTCGCATTTGGGAAAACTCCAAGCCAGGTCCATGGGAGAGACAGGTCAGCTCTCCTCTCGACTCCAGAAGGAAGCATGGCTTTCCAGTTAAAGGCCACAACTCAGACATCTATGAGGGACATATTAAAAATAACCTGCTCCTCCAACACTGGCCAAGGACTTTCCCAATCCCAGCCATGTGTGGGTGCCTCCTCCACCTGATTGCAGACACTCAGGGCCGGAAAGGCTGGACTGCAGGCGTGGATATTTGCTGACACCCAGCAGCATTTCTGCTTTTGGGCAAAGTTCTTCTGCTCTGCACTGCTCTGTTTTGCCCTTTCCCCCATGCACATATTTCCCCTCTGACATCATTGGGAGGATAAGGGATCTGCACACAGCAATGGTAAAGGAGAGCCTTTCCCAGGATATTTATCACATGATGTATACCAAACAAGGCACCTGGGAGAGGTTATATTTTTATTCCTACACTGTTCATTAAGCAAACACAGGGTAGAAGATAACAGTAATGAGGAGGTGGATTTTCATGTGTTCCTTGCAGGAATATGAGTGACACACGTTGTATTCCTACCTCACTGCATGAACACACAATCCCATTCGGCTTCACAGGTATTCCTGCAAGGTTAACACTGGCAGCACTTATTGGAACAGGAATAATTCTGCTGCTTACTTGTCCTTCCATGAGGGATGAAAGGAAAATGAGGGCCAGTGAACAGCTGCCTTCTTTTACTGCAGCCTGTCAGAGACGAGCCGCAAGGGCTGATCATCAGTTTGCCCACTGTGAGCCAGCTGTAGCTTCCAGTGGCAGGATGACTGCTAAGGACGAAGGATGTACATGCGAGATACACTAAACTGAAGACTACTCTGTGGAGGACTTACACTAGGGGAATTGTCAGGTTTCTGAGAGCTCAGTCATTATCTGAGTTGTCTTTGTCTGTCACCGAGATTGCCAGTCTTGTACTAATTCACCTGAATGATGCTACCTCCCATTTGGCATCTCTGTGGTCTCTCTGCCGCAGCAGTAGCACCTATACCCTCCGCATGGGCTGCACTTCCAAAGCAGAGGTGCCCAGGTGACATACACCTGAAGGATCTCAGCCCATTTGCACTGCAAAGACAGATCACAGTGCACCCCTACCACCTGATTTTAGACATCCAGGGCATGTCTTAACTAAGGCCTTCTTTGAGTAAACTAAGTAGGGAACATGGAAGTCAGCCAGTCTGTCCCACTGGCTTTGTGAGCATCCCTACTACCCCTGTTTAAATCCAGAACCGCAGACTCACAGCTGTGGATGTCCAGGATCAGGTCACAGCAGCTCTAAGGCAGCCCTGGAAACACCAGCCTGTCATGGGAAGACTGCTGCAGGCCCACACGATCATGTTCAGCATTGTACTAGGGCTTACCCTTAAGTAGAGATTGGATGTAACTGTGCGCCCAGTCATTGCAGCACTGCTGCCTCTCCTCTGGAGACTTATGCACCACTGCTCTTACTCACATGCTGCCCCTGCGCCTCGGCCACACTACTTTCCACACCTTGCATGGGGCTGAGGTCCCTATGCCCCACAAGCAGAAATCCATTCCTACTTCCAGCCAGACACATCAGCCACTAACACCTTCCCCATTGTCAGACACAGCGATCTTTATGTCAAGCCAATTTGCTGTCAGCCAGGAGACTCTGACACAGGAAAACATCAGGTCAGCAGTTCCTGGAACTGTCCGGTGAGTCTGGAGGTCCAACGCCTGTCTTCCCCACTGAGTGGGCATTACAGTGAGCACAAGGCTCCTGTAGCAACTCCCAGAAAAGGCAGGGCCCAGGCTTGTCCCCATCACTGCCACATCCATGCATGGCTGGCATAGCACCGTGTTCCCCCAGGAGGGAGTGACATCTCTCTCCCACTACTGCCTTTCTGCTGCGCAGTCTCCAAGCCCACAATAGCCAGGATACGAACCTGGCAAGGACTGTCACTTCAGTAAGGCTTCAGCCATTCAGCAGGGAACCTCTTCCAGTCTGGTATGACACCAGTGACAAACAGCCTTCCCAGAAGCGCCAAGTTCTGCTTACACTCCTGCCCTGGGAGGGGAAGGCAGTAAAGTGCTCATAGCACTTGTTATGATGCCACCCAGCTATGACTAATTCATCCCTTACTATTAGATGTTGTGCCTGCCCCGGAAACAAAGAAATTTATATACAGATCCATGAAGACATACCAGTTCCTTCCAGTGTCAGTTCTGTGCAAAGCATGGCTGACTCACAGACTACAAGATTTTAGCCTGCTGTCCTGGCAAGTGAGATGCTGTGCAGCAGCTGATCCATCAACTGGTATGGAAATACCCGGCTAAGATGAAAGACACAAACTCAGGCTACTCAGGCTCAGTGGGCTTAGAAGGTGAGGAAAACATCTGTCCCAAAAGAGAAGTCTTGGGAACTGAGTTTCTCCATTGACTACGACCTCGAGCCCAACATCATGAGTGTGAGAATATGCTTTGTCATTAAACCAAGGTGTGAGTGTGCCAGGTCTCAGAACTTGGCTGCCCACACAGCTCAAGTTTCCCAACAGGGTCAGCTCTCAGCAGTCGCCACCTGTCACTGCCAGCGCCCTGTGGAGGTGTGTGACAAGGATCAGCTCTTGCATCACAGCACGCCCAGGCCCCAGGACTCTTGATGCTCTAAGGATACATGTGTTCACTTGGGACTTTCAGGTAGCTTATGTCATACAATAGAGTAACACGCTCACAGCGAGGAGGTGGAGAAGTGTCAAGCAGGAGGAGGCCACAACCTCTTTTGTTATCACAAGGAAGTCTCTGCTGCTGTGAGGATTCACCCACTGAGCTCACCCAGACCACGGCCTGGGTGAAGACAGCAGGACCAGGCTACAACCAGGACAGGTCAAGGTGAAAGAGAATAAGACTGCACTGCGAGCAGAGCTGGGGAGAAGGGAAAGAAAGTTCACCTTCACTCAGTCACAGGACACACCTGGGCATCACGCAAGCAACAAAACATCCTGTAACAACGCACCACAGAGTGTGGTCAGTGCTCCACTCTTCAGCTCATACAATCACCCCGGGTACACCTGTCAGCGCCTGGGACTTCATCTCGGAGAGAAACCCATCAGCTTCATCTGAAGGCAACCTGAACCTTACGCTTTGACACAGATTTCCCAACAGACAAAGAATGCCCCTGCCCCAGGACGCAGCACCCGATGCCCTCCCAGCCCCTGGCCGCTTACCGAGGAAGAGCAGCAGGCTGCGGGCCCACAGGCAGCCGGCGTCCATTGCCCTCGGTGCCCGTGGAGCAGAGGAGACGGCAGGAAAGGAGACGGCGGCAGGACCGGCGCAGCGGTGTGCAGCCGGCCGGCCGGCCGCACTTTTATGTGCCCGCGGAGAGGCGGGGCCGCCGCGGTGACACTCGGCCCGCCCGGCTCGGGGCAGCGGCCTGGCTCGGCCTCCGCCTTCCTGCCCCGCCGCCCCCGGTGCTCGGGCCGGCCCGGGCCGCCCCCTGCTCTGCCCGCGGGCGATGCCCCCACGGCGGGCACGTACAGCGTCCCGGCCCGGCTGTCCCGACCCTTCAGCGGGAGCGGGGGCAGCTCCGGCCCCTCCGGCCGTCGACTGGTGCCTGGGTGCAGTAGGTGTCCCTCGTTCCAGCAAGTAGCACTGCAAATAGTACCTGGGGCCGTGAAATTACCCGTGCCCTCTGAGCAGGCTAGCCCAGGCACTGATGCCCGGGACTCCCCGGAGCTGTGAATGCCTACGGCACAGCCTCGGGACCGCTGCCTGTGCTTGCCCTCAAAGCATCGAGGCGATGTGCAATGGCACATCCGGAGCCAGCTGCCCAGGTAGACCCTGCCGGCACACAGGGGACCTTTGGGCCATTGCACTGCCATGAACACCGTTTGTGCCTAAATCAAGGTTTGGAAAATTCCCCAGCGTGGGCAACTGGAAACTTGCTGGCCTAATCTTCCATCTTGTGGCATTTCTGAAGTGACCCTCAGCACACACGTGCAGCTGCCAGAGAGCCCCAGAGCCAGGGGCAGAAATGGTCTATTAAGTTCCAGCACAGGCACCAGGAATGCCAGCACCTCACCCGACACCTGGGCTGGCTGCAATTGAGCTCAGGGGGGTGTGTATGCCATGTTCCCCGCTCCAGCCCTTGCCCTCATCACGGCCCAGTGGCACAGGCAGTTCCTGGAAGCAACAGCTGTTGCAGTTACGAGATCCTTGAAGGAGCAGCCAACCAGTTACAGCTACTTTATAAAAAATTCCTTTCAAGCATCCTGTTGAAGCCCACACACTCTGTCGCTGTGTTAGGCAAGACCTCGTTCAGCAGTTACATCCCACCATCGGATGGCTGAGGGATCCCACCCACCAAATCCCTACTGCACACATTTGCCTGAAATGTGAAGTGTGTTTCATCTCAGCAAGCTGCTCGGCAATGGTGGTTACTTCTTTTCCTTTTAAAGGAAAAATCTTCCCCTGCCTTATGGCTCTCCATAAAGGCACATCGATACCCAGTTTATTGTGGCACTGATAAGCCTATCTCACAGTGAAGGGAGCCAGGGTATTGACACCGAGCTGCACTGCAACGGCTGATGACTCAAGTGTCCCTAGTTTCTCCATTTTATAAGCAGTTATTGATACAAGAGAGGAAACTGTGGAACGTACTGCAGAATGCCACATACCACAACTCCATGTTCACAATGCAGTTCTAAGTAATAAAGACATTTATTCAGGGGGCTGCAATAGATCTGGTACTTAAAATCATACTCCTCCTTATTTTTGGAGCATTTTCTTAGGTCTGCAGTGTCATGGAGATGCTGAAGTGGAAAAAGGCAGTACGTTGCTACAGAATTGTGTGTCAGCACCACTTATGAATTACCTAAATGGTATGAGAGTTGGCAAGATAAATGTAATAAAGCTAAATGTGAAAGAAGCATTTAGAAGGATGCCCTCCACAGCAAGTGGGGCATGATATAGCTGGAATATTTTTCTAAGTCCCCTTTTTTTCCCCTCTAATTAGTCATGCCATGGAGATGGTGTCTTTTTTGATGCTGCATGACTGTTTTTGTTGCTTCTTTAATTTGTGCTGATCCCCCTCATTAAGGATTTTATTGTCTGCTCTTTCAGGGATCATAATGAGTAAAGGAAGGAATTGCAATGATTAGCAACATGTTTCTGTGTGTGGGCTTAGAGATGCCTTAAAAAGCAGCATCACGAAAGAACTTCCACTTTATAATTAATTTTCCCCTTAAATTCCTGCATGATTTATCCTCTGAAAGGCAATATTTAATTATAGTCTTGTACCGGTACCCAGATACCAAGTAACGCTGACACGATTGGAGCAATTCATTGGAATTTCCTCTTTCAGATCTGAATATATGGAAAACAAGTATCATGGACACATCTTTGTTTCATCTTTCTGTAATGTGCTTTGTTTCACGGTACCTGATGTCGCATCTGGCATCCCCGCGTGCGGCTTTCACCATCCCCTCCTCCACGTGGAGGATGCCTCCTGGGATAAGGCTGGCACACATCTTAAGAGCCTCGCTCATCAATGGGGTCATTTGTAAGGCAGGTTCATTGCATCCCACAGGTGCCGGTAGAAGCGACAAGTCTGTGCAATGCTGAGAGGCAGCACTGGTTGGGCAACAGAACATCACGGGTGCATCTCCGCTGCTGGCCTCGATTTGAGCCAGGGTGAGCCGGCACACCCAGGGCAAGGCGCCCCTGGATTTGTGTCCCTTGGCACCTGACCAGTCAGTAGCCCCTGGAATGCTCTGACATTTCAGGGTCTTTTTCTTTACCAAGTGTAATAAGAGTATGAGGAAATACCTTAAGGACTTGTGCAAAAGACTTCCTTGCTTTTATTACCTTGCAACGCCTTAATAACCACCTTTATGGAAAACCTCTCTTTACAAAGCGCAGAGGCTCAGCTGAAGCCCTTGCTTCAGCTAGCTGCAGCTGGCTTCAGTCCTTGCAATGTCTCGAGCATTCATCTCCCCTTTTGGGACAGAGCAGCAGATTCACATCTGTGATTATTGCAAGGGTATGGAGTGAGCCTTGTCTGTCAGTGTATCTATCACTGATGACACACAGCACTTTCTATGAACAACATACCCTTTGTGATTTAAAGAAGAAAAAACACTGCTTAAATGTATATTTTTCTGTGGTGTCTATTTTCCTCATGGGGACTTGCTTTAGAAGAATACATGTGATCACAGCAATGAACTGCCACTTTATCTGTGTGTTTTTACATAACTAAAACCATACACAGCAAGTGTCTGTACCACTTACTTTAGCTGCCTTCTGTAAGACTTGCACCTGGTTTTATGCATTGCTGCTGTGGGCGATGGATAATAATGGATCTGCATTGGTCCCATCTGTTGAAAATAAGGCAAATTTGCAAAATCAACATCTTTTCTTGCTAGAAAATATTTCTGAAATGTAAAGAAAATCATTCCTACTCTTGCACTGATGCACTCACCACTGTTACGCACAAAGTAATGAAAGGCAGCAGTTTCATAAATTCTTGAGTGCACGTCAGTAGGTCTGTGAGCAGACTTACATTCAGCAAGCTTTCGTTGCACAAAAAGAGAAATGCTCAAGAAATACTCTCAAGAAGGTCAGATATCGGTTGGAATGCACCTCGTTCTTGAGAGCATTTTCATTTGAACTACACAAGATTAATATTGAGTTTCGAAAGGGATACAAAAGGCATGTAGATGTGGCATTGGAGTCACAGTTCAGCGGTGGGCTTTGCAGTGCTGGCAGGATTGGTTGGACTCGATGATCTTAGAGTTTCCATGATTTTGTGAAAATCATAAATGGTAAAAGTCTTGGGACTCATGGGAACACAAATGCCCTGAGAAGGGAATGTATTTTTAACTGGAATACATAGATGCGACCGTCTGGAGGAAATGGAGTAAAGAAAAATCTTGAGCCAAATTACTCCATTTAAAGGTCAGTTTCCATTTTGCCATGAATGTGAGGGATGAATTAGGTCAAGTGTTCTTAAACAACCAGTCTTTCCTATAAACTATGAGAGTTCAAATTCTGCGCCCAGGGCTGAAAGTGGCCGATACCTCTTCCTGTAAACACAGCATGAGGTCAAAGTTACTGGACAACGCAGATGTTTAGCTATTAAAAATAAACCACAATTCCCCAAATTCACTGATTTCTTTGCCAACTTCTTGGGTTAGCATTAACCAACAATTCAAAAAAGAAAGAAAAAAAAAACCAAGCAGCTAATTCTCATCCATCTCAGAAGATGGCACTGAAAAGGGAGACAGGACTCCCAGTTCATGCTGCATTCCTCCCTAAAGGGCACTTTAAAAAACTTCATTCTCCTGGCTTGTATGACTTTGCCATTACTCTCCCCTGGGCAAATCCTGAATGGCTCAACACATCTCAAGGGCAGCAAGAACTTCTTAATGCTCAGCTGGTGATTTCCCTTTCCTAATTACAGCCCAGTGCTTCATGCTGAGTGATTTCTTAGCCTCCGAGGGGTTGAAGCCTTTCTCATTTGTGCAGCCTTTCTATGTCTTCTGCCTTTACTTGGTGCTAAACAAACTCATGCCCTTTCTGAGAGTGGTATCAAGCCAAGTCCCCCCCCCATATCACTGTCCCTATATCTATTAATTGTTTCTCCTTACTTTGGGTGAACTCTTTAGAATAATTACATAGAATAGAATAATAGAAGGACAAAGCTTGAAGCAAAGAGGATTTCCCCACAGCATGTAGTAGGTTGCAGACAAGCTGGGAGAACACCAGGCCCTTATCCATCAGTCCTGTGTGCTGTTCTGTCCATCAGCACCTTTTCTGAGTTTATAAAGTCATCTCTTCCACAGAATTTCTTGTTCTCCAGGGACAAGGATTACCGCTGAGAGACAGAACACATGCAAAGATGAAGATTGCCTTCCTGACAAGTCCCCATGTGCACACACGGGTGCATCATTCATGGCCCTGATCAGGGGCCAATAGAACTGAAATTTCCACGTGGCAACATGTTCCTGGTGGATGACTGTATGGCCCACCCGCTCAATGGCTCTTCCCAGAGAGTGACATCCACCTCAGGACAGTGAAATCACAGCAAACCCACTGTGATGGGAACCGGTGTGACTCACCAGCTGTTCTCAGGTTTTCTGCATAGCAGTCCCTCCTGGCTGTGGGCTCTCCATCTCCACCTTCCATGCCTCTCCTGTATCTCCCACTGGGACAGCTGGGGCCAGCATGGGGAAGACAAGAGGAAGACACTGTCAATGAGAAGCACAGAGCTGCTGAAGCATGGGGCCAGCCTCTAAGGTCTGCACTAAAGCCTGAGCAAGAGCTCCTGACTCTTCACTGCTCCATCTGGGAATCTTGGCCGTCACAGACCTCAGCTGCATTGGCATCAACGCCTTTGGCAAGTTTATTTTGGCCCTTGATAAGTATTTTGCTCTTATATCTCAAGCATATATGAGCAGAGGAAGGGCCAACTAGCGGGCTGTTTCCCTGCCTGTGCTTGGCCTGCTGAATCCAAAGCAGCACTGAGCTGTGACTCGCCCCGTGCTCCAGGCCCTGCTCCACCACTGGAGCATCCAGGGACTCCACGTTTTGGCTGCAGCACAGCAGTGACTGTCACCTGCACACCAGCCATGCACAGACGGAGCTGGGGCACCCTCACAGGAGGAATGTGTCATTAGGGATGATGGAGTAAACAGCAATTCACCTGAAACCAGCTTAGCCAGCACATGTTCCAGAAACCAAATCTAGGAAAGAGCCACGGGTCCCCGGTGTATTTGTTTGGCCTGGTTACCAGCACCAAAGCATTGGAGCAGATGTGTTTAGTGGAATTCCCCCCTCCACTAGTATTATGGGACACTCCCACTACTGTTCTGATAATTACTGTTAATCATTACTATTACTGAAGTGACCAGAAAAAAAAAAAAAAAAAAAAAAANNNNAAAAAAAAAAAAAAAAGACTGTGAGGATCAGGCCTTTATTGTGCTGGCTGTTGTCATGCAGAGGTGATGAGACAGTCTGCCCCAGGGAGCCTATAAACACAGGTGCCCAATTCATCGCTGCAGTCATATTTCAAACTAGGACACTGTGGTCTCCAATGAAGCTCTCCTACAACTTCAGCAAAAATAATCCATGGCACTCCCTCCAGCTCACATCAGCTGGGAGCCAGGCTGGATATCATGCTCTCTGTCTGCAGGTAGATGCAGGTAGAAGGGAAAGAAGTTGATCAGGACTACTTTGGGGTTGCAACACCCAACAACACATTTCCATTCGGTGTTTTCCCTGACTGGGCCCAACCTGCTATAAAACTCCATATTCTTTGATCTCCAGTGAATTCAATACCACCAACTCTTGAGAGCCCATGAGTCACATGGTATGTGGAAAGCTCTGGGGTTTGGTTTGGGAAAGACCAAGACTATGTGAAATCATCTTCTAGTCACCTTCTCCCATCAGTGGTCTGAACATCATCTCAGGTATCCAAGTCTCCCTGGACACCGTTCCTAGGTCACGCATGGAAGAAATTAATTAGCCAACTTAGCCACAGTCTGGGTACTGACTGGAAGCCACAGGGAAGGACTGTAGGCCTCTGTGGGGCTGAGAAGGGCAGGGAGAGTTCCTGCATGGGTGGAAACCATCTGCCGGCAATGCTGATTTTTCCCCCCATTTATGCAGGTCAGGCTGCTGTCAGCTACCAGGAAAGGAGACAAACTCCAGTTCTCTGGTCAGAGCTGGCTGTTCCCCAACCTATCTGAAGAGTGCAGTCTGGATTCCTCCCACACTAAAAAGCAAAATAAAAGGTACTCAGTGCCTCCATGTTTCTCTGCTCTCTCAGCAAGGAGCTGTGGGCTTGCCCAAGGGCCAAGGGGAGGCGAAGGCCCAGGCCCCAGGGAACTTGTCCTGTCTCTCCATCCATGGGTACAGAGGGTGCTGGTTGTTTGAGGTGCAAGTAGGGGATGGGACAAGACAGGAATTTACAACTGGATGTCCTGGGGGGGAGGTGGCAGTGGCCAGTCGGCTGACTGTGACACTTCCATGGATAACTCCTACACATCCGCCCCCTCATCCTCGTTCCTGCAGCTTAGTGTTATTTAAGGGAGGCAGGAGATTTCCTTTATGACACTGGAAGCGCATGCGTGTAAATCAAGTGGGACAGGACAAAGGCCAGGGCTGGGTTCAATTAGATCAGCAATGCTATTAAATTAACGACAGCACTAAGCTATGGCTGGCAGTTCTTGATCGATCCTCCTGCAGCCAGGGTCTTTGTCCTTCATATAGGAAATTAAGGCCAAGGGAACAAGGATGAATTGGCCAAGGCTGCCAACCACAAATTTGGTCTCTGAACCTCGTTAAACTTCCAAACAATAGTACCTCTATAGGATTTTCAACAGATATCCCAGAGAACCCGTTTTTTGTGAGGCTGCACATCAGATGCTCAGGATGAGACACTTTTGGCCCCTGACTTGCAGCATACCTACAGCCAAGGTCACCCCCTCAAGCATCACGCACTCACGTTCCAGCTCCACACCCGGATTAAGCTACCCTGCCCAAACCCAGCACACAAGCAGCCTGACATCAGCCAGAGGCCCATTAACCCAGCACAGGAGACAGCCTGTCTCAGGTGAAACATGCCAGACCTGAGAGCCTGTGCAGAACACAGCTCTGCTCTTCTGTCTCCATCCTGTCTCCTCAACCCTCCCCCATTCTGTTCCCGTAACATTCCCCTTTGTGAACCAGGAGAGAGATTTCCAGGAAGAGCTACAGTACGCAAAGCTCATTACCCATCTTTCCAAAGAAGCCACTTTAAAGGGCACACAGGTTAACTAAACTAAACCAGAGGTCTCTCTGCAAACCTTTTCCCAGAGTCTCACGCTGCACCTTATGCAAGGCGCTGTGCATCACTGCATGTGTTTAATTACAGCAGAGCAGCTTTGATTGCCGTGTCGCATCAGAGCTGCCGACTGCACTGCTCATGTGGGAACTGCCTTTTACGTAGATCTGAGTAACAGCGGAGCCTTTGGGCAATGGCCTTCGATTGTTTACATGGTTCCCATAAACAGGATATCAGCAATTTGTAAATATCCTGTCAGTAGCCCCTCAGCTGCACTTGACCAGTTTGATACATGCCTGTCTGTCTGTCTCTCCTACAACTTCACTGCTAATGTTGCACAACCCATACTGACCCCACATTGCCTCTCATGGTACATCACAAGACTTCTACTTCATGGCTTCTACGAAGTGTTTGTAGGGTTGGTGCATTTGGAGAATGTTTGCTGGGGAGCTTTAAACCAAAGGAATGATACATTACTGTTGGCATTATTTCCCAGAGGCTTATGCTGTGTAGATCTCACTCAGGTAGAGAAGGCAAGGGAGTTACACTAGTACGAATGCTTGTTGCTTCATCTTACCTGAAGTAGGGTTTTTTTTCTCTTTCATATAAAAAATTCATTCCAACTGAATGAAGACAGTGACAAATAGATAAAAATCTAAATTTCTTGTGGGTTTCTTCAGTGTGGCAAAATAGGGTGTTTTGATGGTCAATAATCAGGTACCTGTTGATAATCTGCAAATTTTCTGCAGTAAATCTAAAGATACCTTTCAAAAAGAAGTCATAATATCAAACCCTTATGTTTTGGCAGTGCGTCTCAGGACAGAACGTCCCAGCAGAGCTAGAGAGAAGCTCAAAGTTCCCTCTCAGCTAAATACTGTATTAAAAGCAAGGCTCACCTCTTCTCGTTGGCTCATATTTGACTAACTGGGCAGCCAGCTCTGAGGGATGGAGGAATTGCTTTCATGCGGAGGCAAGCTCCAGCTTGGAGGCAAACAGAAGAGCAACACTAATAACTCTTGGTGTAGAAGTAGAAGCACTGAGTTGTGTCACTGCTCATTCACATGTGAACAACCCACTGCTGGGAGCATGCTGATGCCAAGTAGTCTGACAGGACATCCTTAGCTCCAAAAACAAGCGCCTTGAAGAACTGTAACTCCAGGCTACAAACATGGTAGCATCAGGTCAGATGCCAGCAAAGCATTCAGTTACTTCCCCCAGACTTTGGCTAAAAGGACAAGACTCATATGCTATGTCCCAAACAAGGAAAAACTAGAACAAGTCTCATTTCAGTCTGATTCCCAGCATAACCTCAGTCGTGTTCCCAAAACCTTCCTAGACAGGATGCCATTTTCTTCTCCTCTGCTCCTGTGAGGGATACAGACTGCTCTGGTGTTACCCCTACTGGTACCTGGAGTGGGAAGTGTCAGGCCTGTGTTATGGCCCTCTAACCCATTATTAGCACCACCCGAACAGTGACAGCTGCACCTGAAACAGGTGTTCACTGTACAGGAAATCATCAGGAACTTGTTTAATTTAGAACAAGGGGGAAAAGGCAGCACTGTGAAGTCCTGACCCTGCTTGTTCTAAGGTAGATCACTGCATACTGCACTATGAACTCAGCTGGGATCCAGATTGCTTTGCAGATAGAGCAGGAGGAAGCTGTAACTTACACACTACAATTGTACCTACAGCCAAGAAACGAGATAACTAAATGCCCTTGGGGAGATATGAGAGGCATTTGAAGCATAAAAATTGCTTATCTTTCCCTTACCAGGTAGGCAGATAAACACAAATGTCTCTGTTCAATAGTGCCTGAAAGTCTGATGCAAGCCCTCAAAAGCAGAGAAAATAATGGCTTAGAGTAAACCATGGTGCAAGAATGTGCATCCCCAGTGACAGAACCTTCCCCATCACCTCCAAAATAAGCAGTTCCAGAGAACTGCACAAGCTGGCAGAGATCATGGGCCCAGTGAGCGTGGGAGAGCAGAGGCTGGTGCTGCTGCGCAGGGCACGGAGCCTGCGTGTTTCACACCGGCATTCCCAGCTTCCCAGGTGCTGCGCCGTGTTCAGACTTTCAGTCACGTGCCTGCTGGGACACACACAGCTTACCGCATGCTAAGGGAGGGTGGGAGCAATTTGCTTCACTGCTCTTGCCAAAAGCCTCTATGACTATATGTTATGAAAGCTCTGGAGAGGCAAAACATTCTTAAAACCACTTTATTAAAATTAGTAACACCCGAAACTCCCCCCAGTTGTTTATGGATGGAAAGGCTGAAGGAGGCAAGGAGCAGAAGCAAAAGCAGAGGCAGAGAAGGCTCCACTTTCTCTGCAGCATGACAGGCCAAGGGAGTCTCCAGTTAATTTCAGCTGGATAATTTCAGCTGGCTGCTGAAATGTTGCCCGGTTCCCCCAGAGTTCACCCTGGGAGCAAGACTGCTTTTCCATCTACAGATGCAAAGTGTTATGTATGGACTAAGTGTTGGTTTACCATACCCCAGCCTCTCTGAACTATGTTCGAAGTCTGTAATACTTTCATTCCTGTGGCATCCTTGGAGCTATTTGGATATTTGTCTGATGGCAGCAGGGAGGCAAGCACAGGGTCTGCAACTTACCAAACATGTGCAGAGGCAGGGACTTGTACCTTTGTCCCTGTGCTCCACTCCTGCCCTTCTCATGGATCACTTCCTCTGTGAATGCTGAGCTAGAGTAGCACTGCTGCCTCCCAGGCTCCTGTTCCTGATGCTGCAGACCTGATTCCATACTGCGGGAGAACGGAAGTTTAAATGTGACCATGGAGAGAGATTTAAGAGCAGAAAACTATCAGGTCATTGTATTCCCATGCCATGGCCACTCTGTCCCTTGGGCCTGCTTCCCCTGGGACACATCAGATCCTGTGCATGGCAGGCTCAGCCCAGCAATCCATGCTATTCCCTTTGCTGCTTGCTCACCCTTAGCACAGTCTAAATAAACATTTAGCTCCTGCCTGGCACCCAGGTAGCTTTACAAAAGAAGACAGGAGCCATGTTCAAGCTCAAGCCTCTGAACTGACAGGCCACCTGAAGCAGATCAAGCTGCTTTTGTACCACCTCAGTCTATGTGATATGTGCAAACCTTTGTTTGGACCTCTTTGGCAGTGACTTGCATTAAATCACACGGGACTGTAATTTTGTCTTATTTATACTAATTGTAATTTCTATCAATTACCATTTTTTGCATTCTGCACAGGACCATAGACCCTGGGGGAATTTGAGTGTGGAAAGGACTGGACTAAAGCTCTGGTGCAGAATAAGAAGATTGCAGGCCCTGATCTGCACCTTTCATACAGAGCCATTCCTGTGCCAGGGCAGAGCTCCCCACTCTAAACCCTGCATGGGCTGCAGGAGGGACAGGGCAGGGGGCACAGGGGGTCCAACTCTCCCCCACATTGGTGGGGTTTGGGTTTCCCTGAGTTCTTTGAAGGATAATGGAACGTTTCCTGCAGGGCTTTCTGCAGATGTACCGATCTGCATGAACCCAAGCTCTGGGTCAACAAAGATTATTTTTATGAGAAATAAAGACAAACTTGCTGTTCAACATTACCAAACCACCTGATATCTAGGGCAGAGTCTCAGCTCTTCATCAGCACAAGGTATGGTATGCACATTAAAGTCAGAGACTTTTTATCAGACACACACAGGGCACCTCTGTCAATATTTGACCATGTTTTTCCATGTCACCTGGACACAGATCACAGAAAATATCATCTGGCATAATAGGAATTCAGCACACAGCTTAAGTGCTTAAGGAAAGATGTGCAAATAATGAAGCAATGCACAGTCTTAAACAAATGTATTCCAATGTTTGGAAGACAAAGGGACTTCATCTCCCATCTGTGTCATGTTTTCTTTCAATGCACATACACAGAGCTGTTTGTATTGAGGGAGAGAAGCAGTCTCACTTCAATTCACTGGAATTATGGACAATGCATAGGCCCCAGGAACCCTGTGGCAGCCCAGGACTTCAACAGGCTTTACCCAGATTGTGCCTATACACACACCCACACACACACAGGGCCGAGTGCTCCTGAGTTTCCTCCTCCACGCAGGGTTTTTAACCTTCGAGTAGCATTCAAAGCACACTTAGATCTCTGAGTTGCTGTTACTGAGTGCCTCATTGGCTTGTATCTCTCACCTTGCTCTTCTTATGTATCATGGTACTTCTCATTCAGGAAACCACCACAAACAACTAGGAATTTTTAAGAATCCCACAGCACTCAAAAGCCATAAATGCCTAAATACCCACAGACTGAAGGCAGTTCAAGTAGCCTGAGTCTGCACCCCCTGAAGACAACAAATGCTTTATTACAGCCTGCAGCAGGGCTTGCAGTTAGGCCAGAGCTGATTGGGAAAATCCCACAGCCCTGCTTTATGATTAATTGCCTTGAAAAGCCTTCAGTGGAGGCATTCCACCAGTACATTTCACAAAAACCTTAATGGTTTAAAAAGCAATCAAACTAATCCTTACTTGGAATCGTCTTAAACACCCCTTTCAGGCTGCAGTTTGAATGTGGCACCTGAATTACACGAGGGCACCTGCTCCTGGTGGGGAGAAGCCTCTTTTGGGTAGGCCAGGAAGGATGAGGCTGAAAGGAACCCCATTGGGCCAGAAGGAAAAGGTCAGGAAAGAATGTGAGGGGACCCCCAACTGGGTCAGACCACCCCCAAATTCCTCATTGTCATGCTGAGGTCACAGACATTTCTGTGCAGGTCTTGGAGTGTGTGTGTTGGTGTAAGGTCATGCCCTCTGCCTGTGTCACTCTCCATTCTTCTTGGGAACAATCAGGAAGAAACTCCTGGTATTTCTTGGCTCCTGCACACACTTTTCATGCACAGGGGAGCACCTAGCCCATAGAGAACATTTTTTTCCTGCTGTAATCTCGATGGAAAACGTCGTTAGTGATGGAGAAAGGAATTCAGGAGACAGCTGCGAGGTGCCCGAGGGAGAACTTTTGTATCTATTTGCACAAGAGACATTGTGAACATGCCACCAAAGAAGTCAAGAGAAGCATTAACAAGGCAAGGGGAAAGGGCAGGAGAATTTATTCTCTTTCAGCTCCTTGAGAGTCCTGCCTGTGTTTCAGAGCACCAGTTTGCTCCTGCAAACCTGGACAGTCTGAAAGGGCACTGCTTTGACAGCAGCAGCCAGCGCTGCAGGAGTCATTCATCCTGAGACACAAGGCAGAATAAGATACCAGAGTACTTTGTCAGAACTACAAAGATTTATACCCAAAAACTCGGCACCTCAGAAGCTCAGTTTCCAAAAATCACAAACACAGACAAGGCCACTTGGAGGCCCTCCTTGAGTGTCCCTTCCTGAAGAGCATCCCTCCAAGAAACGCCCATGAACATGCAGTGTCACAGCCTTGAAAAGAAGGGGAAAAGCACAAAACTCTCAGCCAAATCTTGCATGTTCTGGCATGGCCTGCAGCTCAAGGTCCCCCTCCCACCCGTGTCACTGAGTCATCCCGCCCTGCTTCCCCTGCCCAGATGGCTGCTGGGGATGCACTCAAGGGAAGCGCTCGGATCCTCCTTGTGGTGAGGCTGCCACAGCTCCCTGCGAGGCCCAGCTGTTGCCCCACAGCCTTTGAATTTGGCGTTGGCATCTATCAAGGCAGCTTCCTGGAACAGCGCTCTTGGCCAAACCGCTGCTGTGCTCTGTCAAGCGGCTGGCAGAAGTCAATAAAATGCCATCCATCGTGGGATTTGCCGTTGACAATGGGACACAAACAGGTTTAGCCTTACGCACAGGAATGATGTCAAACAAATTAGCTTTGCCTGAGTTCCTCAGACATTCTTGCAGAGCTCGACCCTGTCCTCTCGTGTCTCAAGCCTGGCTGCGCTGTTTGCCAGAGGGAGCTGTGGAGAGGCCTCTCTGCACAGCAGCCTTGGACAAGGAGGAGAAAGGCCTGGCCAGGAAACACATCTTACATTTGAGTATCAGGTATTCAAAGTGCAGCAAACTGTATTTCTGCTCATTGAAGGACAAAATACCTTTATAAAGAGATACCACTAGGGAATCTGTACGAGGGAACTTCCTTTCTGATATTTACCAGATAAATTCAACAAGAAGTTCTGATTAAAAATTAGCATTTAAGTGACTCAGTCTTAGACATGGAATCAAAACCTCCCCTTTGGATACCTCAGGCCTTTTTATGAATTAGAAAACTGAACCCAGAGCTAAGGCAGGTGACCATTCACAGATGGCCCTAATTCCACAACAGGGCAAAACCCCCAAACCATCAAATGGAAAACTGCCCTAGAATGGCTATGCAAGACATGCCTTGACTACCAAGTTCAGATAATGCCAAACTGCTCCAGAGAATAAGCATTTAAAGCAGTTTTAACCCTAATTTGTCTGTGAGACTGTGTCTCATAGACTATTTTGATGTCTATACGTATGAAAAATGGAATCAGAATTTTAATTTGACTTGAGCAACCTCTCATTTAGAGGTTTGCTTGCCCACAGGCCATGGGCTTCATACCAAGTCAAACCCTGCTCTCAACCAAAATCAGCCTGTGCCCTAGCTCCCAACCCCAGCAGCCACACAGAGCAAGCTCTTCCCGCCTGTGCAGCCAAGAGCCAAAAGGACCCAGAGTAGCAGAGCTCCCAAACCAGCCCAGGGAACAGTTCCCTCTTGTGCACACCTCCTTCAGCTCGCCAAGATCTGCTGCTCACAGAACCTGCTCTCGCTTCCACTCAGTTCAGCGAGAGTAGGAGCAGCCCCAAGTCTACTCATAGTACAAGATTTTATTGCTGTCATGATAATTAATGACTACTTACACTGAGCTTTTAATGAGTACCTGCACTTTTTTTTTGTTTGTTTGTTAACTGGGTCATAAAGGAGGAGTCCCAAGTGGTTTCCTGGATTTGCAGTACAATAGGGACCTCTACAGGCGTTTCCCTGTTCTGAGCAAGGCTCAGGACAGGTAAGAGCAGCCACACCACAGCTCTGTGATACACAGCCAACACTGGGTTCCGTGCCAGCATTCACTGAAATCAGCACAGCTATAAAGAACCTGCCTATGGCAAGGCTGGAGCTGATTGAATCCAGACTTCAGATTATTTATCTGCATCGTGCAAATCGTCTGGGTTCAAACACTTACACTTTGCCACAATACTTTTCAGAATAGCTCTAAAAGTTAAAAGACAAACATAAAATCTGCACTCATATCACACAAGCGAGAGAACTGAAATGAATATTCAAAAAGAAACTCTTGCTGTTTGTCATCAAACTTGCATTTTTACCAAGTCTGACCCATCTTCCCCCTCTCTCAACACTTATTGTGTTATTGATCTACCCAAGCACCATTTCTTAAAAGAACTCATGGAAGAATGATCTGCTTTTTAAAAAGACTTGAAGTTTGATGCCTCTCCATCATGTGACTTCAATCCCTCTTTGTTTTAATTTTCCACAGAACATCATTCCTAAAGCCTTGCTTCCTCAGGACGGTCTAAAACAATCCATTAAGAACTGCAAGCTTCAGGGGTGACAGGAGATATTCTGTACTTAATTATGAAAGCAATTATGTTGCCAAATTAGCCTTCTCCCTGTGGGATGCTTTGCCAGCTACGATGTATTTCATGGACCAGAAATGAAATAAAACATATAAAAGGTGTAAAGAATTACAAAGCTCTAAAATTTTGCTCAGAGAAATATGATATTTTGGGTTTGATTTTTGGTTTGGGTTTTTTTTTGGTGGGGGGTGGAAATTGGGGTGGGTTTTTTGGGAGGGTTTTGTTTTGGAGTTTTTTTTGCATGAAGTTGAGAGTCACTAGCAAGTGATCAGTTTCACAGCTAGTTCTTAGAACACAAGCACGAGGCAGGACTGCACTGCTGCAGCAGCACCAATCACATTTGTACTTTTACTGTAAGTGGGATGGAGAAGAAACCCTGGTGTGTCATTACCCAAATACGCTGTGGGTTACTACAAATTAGAGAAAATCTCCAAGGAAAAACTGTCTCCTGCCTGCCTGCCAGGGCACACTGGTGGCCGGCAGGCAGGCAGGACAGGGACATTGAGCACTTGGAGCATCAATTCGGCTCCTTACACTTTCCTCCAAAATCAAAGGTAGTGTCTTTAAAGCCATCTTTTTCCCACGCTTGCATCTCACTGTTTGAAACAGACCTTGCTGTGATTAGGGAAACTGCAGGCCACCCACACACCTGAGCAGAAAATGGGAGTGGGATTCAGGGAAAGAGTTCCAGTGGCAGCCCAGCACACCCGCACAGTGGCTGCAGATGCCAGTGAAGCAGGTTCATGGCTGGGTGGCTTAAGGGCAACTCAGCTTGAGGGGTGTGCTGCAGGAAAAGCCAGTGTGGTTCCACCAGCCTGGATCATGCACAGGGCAAGTGCTCTGTCCTTCAGAAAGGCAGATTCCAGTCTTTGATGTCTCTGCTTGGCCCTGCTGAGCTGCTGCCCCTCATAGCTGGGGCAGGCCTGCCTAAGAGCCACACGAACACAGGGGCCCCTCTTGAAATGACAGTTTTTGGCACGTGCAGCTGGAATGGGAAGGAGAAGCTTACAACTCTATTAATTATGCCACTACAGAAAGAGTCTGAGCCTGATAAATGAGCTAGGAAAGATGATCCTGATCCTCTGACAGGCCAGTTCTGCAGGAAATTCAGCACCGTAAGCAGCAACACACCATTCCAGGCTGGCACCATCTGTCACTTATCAAGGCAGGACTCAGCACGGCTGGCTCCATGAAGCGATCTGAGGCCATGCAAACTCCCTCAGCCAAACTGCACTGTGTCAGTCGTGCAGCTGGGGCCTGCTCCAGGCTGTACTTCTGCAGGATGGGCACACAGCACCCAGGGGGTGAGGAACCCAGTGCTGGAAGCCATGACACCACTTGGAAAAAGAAAACTAAAATAAAGCAAGCATCTTCTTTTCCTTCCTTCCTTCCTGCCTTCCCTTCTTCCCATCTTCATCTTTCCATTTTATTGTTGTTCTGCCCTGACACAAAGTCTCATTTTGTACGGCACAGGCTCATCTGGTGTTTCACTCTCTAGCTTTTCTTCCACTAGCAGAAAAATATCAGCAAACTCTCACTTCCAAAGCCACCTCGGACCTGAAAGCCAACTAGAAAAACACATTTCACTATGTAGTCTCCTGCTAAATTGTGGCCTTTAAGTAAACCTTCCTTTTCACTTATGTGTAACCAAACATTGAAAAAATTAAGTCAGTGTCTGTTGCTGTAGGTAAAAAATGGCTCACTTCAATTTTCTCTGAGACCAATGAGAAAGATCTCTCGCCTGTGTTTTCCTGGTAACATGCACGTTTTCAATTTCCATGTGAGATGGGTGAAGGGTGTTTTTTGTTTGTGAGGATGTGCAGACTGTAGTTCACATCAAATTTTCCTCTCACCACATACATGTGACACCGAAAATGTTAGGGTCACTGCCAAAAGGTGACTTGAAGACTGTGAAGAGCATAAGTTATCTGGTAGTGGAACCTAAGAAAAGGTCAGAAGAATGGAAAGGAGCAAACAGAGCAAGGATTTGAAGACTTGACTGGAGATGAAGAGGTCAAGAGTTGGAAAATGCTGGTGTCAATGTGCAGAGGAGAGGACTGGTGTTCATCCGCTGCTCAGCCTTTTTGTGTGTACATAAGCTGCTTGCTCCCTCTGTTACACGGGATTCTAAGCAGTGTGTGACATGCTGTTTTATTCACTGGTACCACAGAGCCAAGATGGCTCATCTACTGACCAGGATTCCCGCAGGAGAAGCCCCCTGAAATTCAGACCATTCAAGTGCCACACGCACCTTTACCCTTTCAAACCCCACCTTTCATACACATTCCAGCATTGTCACTGTAGTCTCACAAATACACAGGTTTTTTAACAAACAACATGCATCCTTGTTGTGAAAATTAACTCACATAACAAAGAAACTGAGCTTTCAGCAGGGCACCTGAATTTAGGAGCCGATATTACCCCACAAGATCTCAAAGCACCAAGTGCCTTTCTCTGGTAGATGGCTGAGCCTACAATGTGCAACAGCTGAAATGAAAATTTCTGAGAGCCATCTCTAGTCACATCAGCACTGGCAAACAGTCCAGCTGTCAGTGAGAAGTCCCAGTTAGTGCCACCATCTTCAGAACCAGTTTTCTTCCCTCTTCCTTGAAGCAAATCTTTGTACCTTCCCAATTCTTTGTAGGTAAGATGAAGAGAACCAAGCATCCGATATGGAATCTGTTAGTCCAGGGTGGAACCAAATCCCTAAAAGAATTTCTTTCTTATTTGAGTCGTCACATTGTGCCCATAATGTGCGAATGGAATAGAGACAGTCTGTTTCCTGGGAAAAGCTGTATTGAAGTTTCGTGATGAAATTCCAGCTTCTCTAGCAATTCAAGTCTTGTGCAGAAATCAGGGTGCAGCAAGGCAATGTTCTGCCTGAAATTCCATGGAACTGAGGAGCTGCTATGGGATGTTTGGGAAGAGGAGAGTTCTTTGTCACCAGCACACTTCTTAATCCATTTTGAGAAAGGCAACTGGTTGCTTTGCTTATGCAAACAATAAGAACATGCCATGGCCAGAGGTGTCATGGTATAGTTTTCCAGGAATTCCCTGCTCTCTATTCCTACATTTAAGGAAGGTTTTGAGAACCAGCCATTTTCCTCAGTCCAAAGCATTTTTTGTCCTTTATGGCACCAGAAGCCCATACTTGGCCCAGCCCACTGAAGGTAACTGTTGGATTGGAAGAGGGCTGTTTATCCACACACACCGCCAGCAGCCACCAACATCAGAACCCAAATGGTTTCTTGGTCAGTGCATGATGTCCAGAATACAGCTCCACTGTGAAGGAGGTGGTGCTTTTCCTCCAGAAGAGAAAAAAGAAGAAAACAAAACCAAACAAAACACACAAAAGATCAAAGCAGAACACTGTATGAGTGCTTGAAATGACTGAAAACAGCTAAAATCAACCAGTCCTCCCCATGGCAAACACCGGGCACAGGAGAGTGTCCTCAGGTGCTTGGACCTGAGCATGAGCCACCCTCACCCAAGAGGAGGAAGTCTTTCTTCAACAACACACAGGGCCTGTCAGTCCTGCGGGCGTTCCCTTGGCACACTCCTCCGCCGTTCCCTCGAGTTCATCTCCTCAGCGAGGCTGGGGTACCTGTCCGATGGCACAGGGGGCCTTCCCAGCAGAACTTCCCCTCCTCTGCAGGCAAACTGGTGAGTGTTCCAGCGCCAGGGCTTCACAACGCTGTCTCGCCCATGCACACCTTGTAGGGGGACTGCAGTTTCCTGCATCTAAAACAGACACCATCACATGATTTATATCAGCCAGACCTGAAACTGCAGTTGCCTGCACAGAACCAAACTCTAATCCTCTAACTCACTTAGGCAGCCCAAAGGAACCCCACGTTTCAGACAATTGCACCACTGGCCCCACTGGGAGATCAGAAATCATAGGTACAGAGTGTTAGTTCCTTTAAAATCACACCACAGATTAGTAGCAGGCAAAAACACAATCCCAGTGCCCTCAAAAATGTGCCCTCTGAAATTCAGATCAATGTAATCAGAAGGGTCCCGTACCTCTTTCTTACATAGCAGTAGATGATGGCAAGTATTCCACTGGTCAATATTCCTACACCAATTCCCACAGCAATGTAGCGCTCATAAGAATTATGTGCATATGAATTTAGTGTTAAATGTTCACACCTCTCTCCATTATAACCTGCAAGGCACCTACAAAATAAACACACATTATGCAAAAATTATTCAGAACTTATTTTGCTTTCTATTTCAAACACGCGTTAAGTTTTCATCAGTTTTAAACAACTCGCAAGAAGTCTAAACAAGGAGGAGCTGAACCTGGTGCTCACTCAGAACCTTTTCCCTCCACCAAGACTACCAGTTGCCCCAGTTTATCGAGTTTAAAGTTAGCTCAAGTACTGCAGTCATAGCAGCAAAGCAGTCTAAACATCCCCTCATCATGCAGGGTGTGGACCTAGAGCACTGTGCTCTGCTGATCCTTAGCTGCTGCAATGCCTCCAAAGGCCAAGGCTGCCCACTCTGCATCCTAGAGAATTGTAAGGACACCATGGCCCTGATTTGGATGTAGTTGTAGAATAAGGGAGTTGTAGCTGATATGTTGGAAGATCCTGTCCCCTTCTTAGTACCCACTGTGAATATCTACTGATTCCTCTACTACTTACTCCAGCACCAGCTGTGATCTGAGATGGCACCATGGCAGTGACCTACAAAGCTGTGTATTCCCCCTCTCCCTTCCTTAGTTTTACACTAGCACAGCACTACAGCCTTGTTAGCAGTCCTGAGACACCACAGCACTCAGCTCTGTGCCAAACTTTAACCCTGCAAATACCTGACTGACACAGTAAAGCTGCACATGCAGCACAGAAAGTATCAATGCCAGTGTTATTTTTGAAGAAGGATATAATAGGCAGCATTTCTTACTTGCATATGGGCTTCCTCAGTTCGCTGTGGAAGGCACAGAGCCCATTGATACAATAGCTGTGGTGCTCCTCAAGGCAGGTCTGCATCAGCTTCAAGAGCTTTGGCTGCTCTGTGTAGTCTACTGTGAAACAGAACAAGGTCATGTTATGTTTGGGACAGAACATCATCTGAACATATTTTCACACCTGGAGCAGAACAGACACTGTGTGCAGCAAACACTCATTATGTTGATTTACTGTGCGGTGTCTCGTGAGCTGATTCAGTCAGCACTAAACAGAACAAACTTCTGGGACAGTCCAGCACAGCTTTGAGAAAGCACAAACTGTAAATAAACCACTTTCTCTTGAGGAACGTGTACAGAAATGACTATGGGAGATCCACATAGGGTAACATCAGCACTATTCAACCTGCAACTCAAACAGAAAAACTATCCCAGGAATAGCAGGGGTTTAGGACACAAGGAGAGCACTGCATTATTCTCAGTATCCTTCCCTGAATTCAATTAATAGTTAATTAATTTTTTCTTTTCCTGATCCCAAGACAAACTATTGCATTTTTAGTGCTCCTGCCTGCCAGCTCTGCAGTCATGAGTGAGGATGAATGCTCCCTCCCCTCCCTTCTCCATGTTAGCTGAGTGTCCCATGACAGTTGTAAGCTGCCAAGACTGCCTGGATGGTCTTACTGTGCAAAAGCACAGCCCATGGCTACCAAGCTTCTGAACTTGTCCTAAATTCTGGGTCAAATACGCATCTGGGTCAGCAAGCACACTTCTTGCACAGAAAATGCTACCTTATTCCCAGGCACAGTGGCTCAAATGGGAATAAAGAAGTCATGGGAACAGGGGTGCAGCAGGTGAAGAGAAAGCTCCAAAGCTTCACCATCACTGCAAGCATCTGTTCCAACTGGTCTCTCTACCTAGTTACAGGAATCACTGGTGGGGTGGGGTGTCCAAGCAATGACTTACTATTTCAGGGGACTGCCTCAGTGACAGCTGGAGGTGATTTCCTAACCAAGTGCATGTCAACATCAGCTTTCAGTTATGACCACAAGAAAAACAACATCTTGCAGCAAGGTGACAAGGTCTGCTCAACAAAGGTGACTCAACAAAGGTACAGCAAGCAGAACTCTTCCTTTCTGAAGTGCTGAATCAAGGTCTGGAGATAGTACACTCATGGAACCACTGCCACGGACAGAAGCCTCAAGCCCCCATGAGGGCAGCTTGTGATCCCACCACACACTTTTCAGGAGTAACAGCACCGACCCCCTAAACTCCCAATCAAATTCCAGTCTGAGCCATTTAATGACAGGAATCTCCTTTGTGTGTCCTTCTAAGTGGTTTTGGTTTTTTTTTTCTTCCTCCTCTCTGCAGCTTTATCAGAGATGACAAGCAACGGCAAAGAGCTGCTCTCGCTAGAGCAACTCAGCTTCAGCTATGAATGATGTGGTTCGGACACCCAGAAGGCATGATGCTATCACTGACACTCAGATCAAACATGATTCCTTTGAGAACAGTGCCCTCTCAAACCTGACAGAGTAATCAGACTTCCAGCTTAGCAAGAGACTTAGGGAGAATAAGTGACAATTCATGTCTGCTTGAAAAAGGACATGTTGGCTTACTGCACTTCCTCAGGAAAAGCTGCAGAGGTGGGAGAAGCATGTCTTGTTTAAGAATGAACTTGTAATGGCTGAGAAAAGGGCATCTTATCCAGCCTTCCAAGGAAAAAAGTTACCCACAAGTTTCTCTTCACACTATGGAGCCTGGAAACACAATGCAAGGGAGGAAGTTGGTGCTGGCTGAACAGGAGCTCTAGTGTCCAGCTCTGGCTCTTCTCTGGCTGGCTCTGGGAATGCTGCTGACAACCTCTGAAGACAGGCTTGTTGGGTAAGAGCATAGTCAGCAAAGGACCAGGCCTTAGAGGGACAGACTTCAGGAAGAAGTTAAGAAAGTGCAGTTTTCATGAAGAAAAGACAGATTTTGGGACAAGTTTGGGACAAGAGATGGATGACCCTACTGTCTGCACAGGAGCACTGTACGCTCTCTGATGAGGAAAGCACAATGGAAAGCACATGGTCAGCAGAGCTGCAGGGCTCAGCATGCCAAGGAGATCCAGGGTGCCAGGGACCTGCAAAAGCCCATTCTAGTTAGATCTAAAGTCCCTGCAGAACAGCTACCTAAGCTCTGCAGGGAAGAGTTTCAGAAAACAGACAATGGCACATTCACAGTTTTCCCAGGAGTCTCCTCAAACACTCGGGCACCAAGTGTTTTGAATGACCATTTCAGCACAAAGTGCACTAGGAAATCCCTAAAAGTAACCCTTCAATGGCAGCCTTTAGCCAGCATTTCCCACTGCCCAAAGTACCACTCTTCTGCCAGAAGGTGTCTATTGCACAGGTTCAGTTTTTCATCTCTATCTCTTCCACGAGGGGAAGAAAGAAAATAAACATGAGGAAGGTACAAATTCACACCCCAGAGGCACAAAATCTCCAGCCACCTCTACCCCAACTTCTACCAGATGGATTTCCACATCCCAAAATCCCTCCTCGCTCACACCAGCGCTGTCGAGAGGTGGCAGACTTCCACCTACCCACATCTGCAGGAACCCTGGCTTTGTGCAGGTACGGGAACCTCTTCCCTGAGTGCTGCTGTCATTAGAAACACAGGTCAGCCTAGAGCAGCCTGCCTAGAAAGCACTTGAGACAAACCGACACATTGCTTTGTCGCTGTCAGGAGGAACAGCTTGTGGATAAGATCAGATATTAAGTCTTCACACAAAAATTCCATGTGCTAATTATTTTGACATTGCAAAAGTACAAATTACCTCTGAAAGAATGAGTCTTGAAAACAAAAAGGATGATTTCCTAGTCTGCCCCAGAGCATTATGTTAATTTCTGTCATACTGTCCGCCTAGATACTAAACAAGCTGTTGAATAAACAGGTCCATGTGCCCTTTCATGTCAAGTGAGCAGAGAGAAACATGCTGTGTAAGCACTTGACAGCTGCCTGCAACTGAGTCATTCAAACAGATACACCTGGCAAGATCTGACATGAAATCAAGGCTACAGGTACCTGGAAGCCTGGGCTTGCCAAAACTAACAGACTGGCAACAAAAGGAGTCAGCCAGTAAGACCATGACAGCTCAGTCCCCAAGTATGATATATCAGGGAGGAAAGGCAGTGGGAAAGGGGAGGCAGGGAAGGGCTCAGTCCCAGGTCCAGGGTCTGCTTTACAGCTGATAGCAATGAAGAGATTCCGTCTTTTCCCCAATGCAACCAAGCCCTTCCCTACTCCTGGCTGCCCATTTTGCTATGAAGGCTCTCTGTCAGCCCAAACACCACCAAAAGTTCTTTGTCCATGCGGTGCCAGCTTCCAGCTCCTCTCCATGACCTTTTCCCCTCTCAGCTAATCATTGAGCCTAAAACTCCCCGGCTCAAGCACTGGTGACATGTAAAGCCTATGCGACATAAAAGAAGCAAATAGAACCAGGTCTTGTAAATAGCAGGCAAAGGGATTGAGCAGAAATTAATGGTTTTCCACAAACAGCACCTCAGTCCCCAAAGGACTTCAATCCCACAAGAAAGTGCCAGTTCCTCCAGGGATACTAAACCAGGACTTTATGTTCTTAGAACCCAGTATTACTGAACCCCGACAGTAAATCTTACTATGAACTTACAGTGCACAGGAACAGAAGCTACCAGGAAACTGGAGAGATTCAGCAAGTTTTCTCTGGTGTCTTTTTAAGCATTTCTTTTCAATCTTCTTTCTGGAAAGGCTGTTTTTTCACTTTTCAGTAGCTTTGTAAGAGGTCCACCAAAATATACTTTTAACTCCCTGTGTAAATGTGTGCTTCAATATTTGTGAATCTAATTCTACCTTAGAGTAGAATTCTCTCAAAGGAAAATGCTGGTGTCCAGTTGACTACCACAGCTCTAGCTGCTATAAAGGTTCACAGACTACTGCAGACATGGCTGTGACCCTGTAAATAAACCTCCTCTTTGTTGAAACATGACCCATCGCTCCTACTTTCTAGAAACAACACAAACAGGGCACTTAACGAGCCACAACATATTTCCACTTCATTATCCTCCTGTTTGCTATATGCAGCTCTACAAGACTCATGTCACAGACAGACTAAACCAGACCACAGTGCTGCACTGATAAACCAAAGTACTGCAGTTAAAAATCAACACCTGACCGGCTTGACATGCACGTGAGTGTGTATACATATTTTATGTATATATATATGGAACCCACACATATACTATATGTATGTATGAATGTGTATATGTAACACTGTACCACTATGAGAGATCAGAAATGAAAATAAAACAGCTGGATTTGTTAGGAGAAAAGAATAAAAAGCTTAAGGATCTACTAAAAAAAACTTGGAATACATCCTGCGATGACTTAGAATTAAGAGAAGATGATTTGTATGCATGTTTATATGCCTTTTAAAGTAGAGACATTTAAAAGTATTGCAGTTAGATTCCTCTCCTCCTTTACTGACCTGCCAAAAACTCATTCCCAGATCGCACAGCCCTCCCAAAGCAATGACATCACCAGCACCTCAGGTAACACCAAGAATGCAGCTGGCAGGATAAACACAGCTCTGCTCTCAGATGTTGGCAGGTAAAAGAGCCTGAGTTCACATTTCAGTCAGAAGAGAAAGGAAGAAGGCAGAGAGCCAGCACCCCGAGGAGGGCTGTGAAAGCCCAGATAGCCAAAAGCAAAACTGCAACAAAGAAACTACTGAGCAACAACTCAGGAGAGGCATCGCTCGAAGTTGTGCCTGTTCATTCTCACTTTGCACTTTAAGGTGCACACTGAGGACAGACAGAAACCAAGCACCAGGTAAAAGTAACAGAAATTGCCATCAGAAACCCAGATCATCAGCCTTAAAATGCCTTCTTCAAATTATGACTGAACTCCGGTTAAATGATCCTTCAGCTGCTCATTGCTGAGCCTACCCCAGCTGGGTGGCAGCTCTTACTCCAGAGAGGCTTCAAAGGCTCCATGAAGAAATCAGCTCATCTCACAAATAAAACTCACAAATCCAGCAGTGTCCAAGGGATGGAGCATCACAGCAGCTAACATCACAGATTTTGGTGGAGTTTTTGGTTTGTTGATTGGGTTTTTTCCTAATTGACAGATTAACAGAAACAAACAGAACAAAAAAGCAATACCTTCAGTGTTGTTTTTTGTCCAATTATTCCGTAAGTCACTGCTGAGGGATGAAGCAGTAATAGCTGACTCTTCACTCAGTGCCCCCATTGCTGTGTAATGCAAATAGATGCTTACTGGAACAGAAAAGCTCAGTATATCTATTGAAGGTTCATTTCACCCAGAAAGCACTTCATACAAGATGCACTTCAAACAAACCCCAGAGAAGGCAGCAATATAATAACAATTAATTTAAAGCACTCTTGCCTCAAACTTCCTTTTGACACAGCATAATTATGATTGTGGGACAACAAATGATGGCTTGCAAATTTCCCAAACAGAAATCCATCCTGTTTTCCATTCTATTATCTTGCACAATTTACAACACAGATACATGTAACATACTACAACCTGACACCTATTTACCAGTTTAAGTAGCTTATTTTTAAAGAATCTAAATTACCCCCTATCAGTTAAAATTTCATCCAGGTTTCAAATGGCTGAAGTAGTTCTGCTTTGCAATGTCTCTGCACGCTTCCCACCCCACTGCTTATTTTGGAAGGACAGAAATACTGTTTAACAAAGCCTTGGACCTCACAACACAGAAAAGCCTCTTCCAAACCTACCTTTCAGCAAAATATAGATTAGCATTCCAAATGCCATGGCAGGCAGCTGCTTTTACACCTTCTCAGGTCTTCTCTCCAGGTGGCTTGCTTGCTCTGCTTATCTGGGCTCCCGTGTTTTCTCTCGCACTTATATGCCAGGAAGCGTCATCTCCTGTTCTCACCAATCAAGAAAAGGTGCATCTGGTAGCAACCTAACCCCCGGGGCAACCACACATTTATTTAGGAAACTGCTATTATCTAGCAATGGCATCAGGTTTTCTTTTGAAACCCTGGTTTCCTATTACCCGTGGGCATAATCGTGCAGGGAAAGGTACAGTTTTAGAGCGAGACCCGGAATCTGACAAAGCAGAGGAACAGAAAAACAGCAAAACAAAGGTGAGCAAAACTAAACACAGCCACACGATGTGAAAATGTGGTGTTTCCTTCCCTTCACAATGTAGGTCTCATACTACTTCCAGGAGGATATTCACCCTCAGGATGCCACGCTGGATTTCAGAGTGCAGAGAGCAGTCCCAGCTCTGCTGATGTTCCTCCCCTGGTCCTCCCTGTCCCTCAGTCCCTGCCATCCAGAAGAGGAACTGCGGGAACAGCTGGGGCCGAGATTAGGAAGCGATCAGACACAAAGATAATGGATGATGTTCTCCATCAGTGACTGCCAGCAGGAGGCCTTTGATCCCAGGCCCTCCAAGCCTGAGGGCTATGCTAATCACTTTCCATTCAGCCTGGCTGTGCACAGCCCTGAAAGAAAGGCAGACCACTGGCCTGGGATCGCTGACTGGAGCTGCGGGGCTCCAGTCCAGAGCTGGCCAGGCACGAGCACTGAGGAAACAGACTGAAAGAGCAGGTAAACTGTTGCCTCTTGTAGCAGTAGATCCCTTCATTTCTGCCAGAAAAGCCCATCTCTGCCTCTCCAGGAAGTGACTATGCTTAATGAGAACAATAACACTTTTTCCATATAGTGTTTGCAGGGTCTCTAGAACAGACCTGTCAAACACGCTTCTTGTACTAAACCACTGTCCACAGCTCCAAACGCTGTCCAGCTTCCTTGGTCACAGGCAGCTTGGAACAAGTAGGACTGGTCTCTCTGAAGGGTACTGATGTGCCCAGACTAGAGCAGGTAATAGGAAAAGCCCAGTTCAGTAACACACACAGACATCAACAACCTGACTGACCAAAGGAGAGCTGCATACTGCACCTCAGCAACAACTCTCACTTCCTCAACTCTGAGCTCCAAGCAACAAAAACATTTCACAATTTTTATATTTTAAAACCAGAAGTCTTCTAATAAACACCCTAGTAACTCTGGTTGGCTCAAGTTCTCCCTCTCCACTGCATTCCCCTCAGTGATCTGGAGGATTCCACCTAACCACTTCACGTGTTAAGGGAAAAACACAAGCTAGTTATGCATATTTTAATTACGCATTTTCCTGCTCATGGACTGCATTCCAGGAGGCTTTTCCCTTCCTTTGCTATCCTGAATTACTGCATGCCTGCACACTGATTGAGTGCAACTTGCACACTCCCTGGACAGACAGGAGTGTTTATGCCTACCTGGATAACCTCTGCTATCAGTCCCAAGCAGGGATGAGGTTGGTGAGCCTTGCTTTCAACACCCAGCTACACAATGGCAGTTTAATCTGGCCTAAATCCAAGAGAAGGCTTTGTCATGAGGCAACACGATGGGTGCGGTAGGCCTGGGACAAGGCTGTAGTGGGCAAGGCCATGCTCTGCCTGCCACAGGGCATTTGTCCTTGGACAAACCTTGACCAGGTCAGGCACACCAGTGTGCTTGCTGGGTTGTCTAATGGGCCCTTCCCTTGGGATGCTCCTTCTGGGTGTTCTCCCAGTAGAGAGCACCGTCACAGGTGCCTCTAGCAGCTCTGCAGACAGCATGCTGTGGAGCCAAGCCCAGGCCTCACTGCTGTAATGCTAACCCAGCTACCTCAGGATAAAGGGAGAAGGCTTGTGATGCACAATGACCTGCTGGTAGAGCATGACACAGCCAGGCTCGCTCAAGGGACACCAGCACAGTGCCATAAATGGTTATTCTGCCAAAAAACGCAGAGATGATCAAAGTTAAATCAAAGAAAACACAGCAATGACTGAACCTGCAGGGTCTCCCATTTGCTGTGCTTCGAACACACAACAAAGAAAGAAAGAACACAACCATGCCCCAAACCACATCAACACTCACCAGCAAGATCAAGGTAACAGTGAACAAATTTTATTCCATCTTTCAGTCATGGGTTGATCAGTCCAAGTACAGTCTCCATAGGTGCCTTGATCCTCCTACCACCTACATTTATATTACCACTTACATTTAAAAAGACACATGTCTGCACCATTCGCATTATATATTTAGCAATAATCCTGCCAAACTTCTGCAAACACTGCGCTAAAGCAAACTCTCAGAAAGTCCATCACAAAAACAGTCAGCACGGAAATGATGCTCCACCTTGACTTCTTTATCACAGTAAGTGCATTTTTCCCTTTTTCCTTCCCCTTTCATTTTACCTATAGCCCACTAGCAAACACCTAAGGCTCCCGATGAAAACAAATCAGCAATCCCAACCGAGATAAAAAAATGCAGATAGAAGTCCAAACTGTCTCCCACTGCCTTCAGTGGGAATGTCACTAGTGCACACACTCAGCTGAAGTGGCATCTCAGCAGTAACCCCACTACAACTTTTACACTGCAGAGGATTGTTCTAGATCCATCTAGGAACCAAGCTGTTGGGAACAGAAACATACTGATCTTACCCCCCATATGCTCTTCTCTAACCAGCAAAATATTGTGGCCGTTGAAGCCAAGGCTTACAACATGGACTAAAAAAAACCCTCTTCATGCAGTTTCAAAAAATAAAGAGAATAATTAAATGGCTTAAAGTTCCAACACAAATATTTCATCAGGGATAAAGTTTTGCTTTCCTCCTCCTCTTTACCTCCTGCCGCACTACACATATTGTACGTATATAGTAATTTTAACTACATTTCACACAATTTCATTAAATTTAACTCTATTCTATCTAATTTAAATCAAATTCAGCCCAATCAACTGTTCAGGTTTGACGGGTTTTTATGAGACGGGGGTATTAAGCACCAAAACAATTTGTCCAGACGTGGAAAAAAGCTAATTCCAGCCTCAATTCTAGGTACTTATTCATGCTTACTCCTTGCAGATGTTTGAGGTCAGAATTTAACCAGCATTCAAGCTGATTTGTCTATTTTAAAACATTTACTGAACATCTGCATTCATGTCAACATTACTGCCTGGCCACTGCTGGCTCTAAGTGTTCAAAATACTATTCAAGGGCTCTAAACAACATCCAGAGTGCCTAGTGACCTCAGAACCCAGACCATGTATTTAAAAGATATCTAGCATGTCTTAGTTTTTATATTGTTTGAACAGGTCCCAAGTGTTTACAAGATCTTGATAACTGCCCCAATACATAGGTTGTAATTTATGCTTCATTCTTTATTCTCAAACAAAATTGACCCCCACCACCAACATACCTGTGGAGGCTGCTTTCTCCAAGTCGTTTTTGCTCACCATAAGCCAGGAGGAGGTAACACAAAGCATCTGAACATTTTATAAACCATCAGATTGAACATATTTAACATGAAAAAATAAATACAATGTAGAAATAAATATATTTGTAGTAAAAAATAAATGTTTTGTGTATCAATAAATAGAACAACTCGGATTCTTCTTCCAAGGTAACCCGTTTGCTCTAGTAAATGAGCTTTTTAGCCACCAGGAGTGTGTTCTTCAGAAGCATTGCAACAGTCATAGGTCCTACCCCTCCCGGCACCGGAGTGATAAAGCCAGCCTTCTTCTTCACCTCTAAGAGAAAAGAGAAAAAGGCATTGACTAAGAATGTTTCCAAACCTTTTTTCCCTTTCGCTGCCCACAGACGCACGAAGGGCTGTAACTGGCAGGTACTGCAGGGAAGGGACAAGCCAAGGCAGAAGCCTTACTGCAGCCATGGCAGGGATGGAACACAGCCAGGAGCGGGGCTGTAAGGTACTTCTCCTAATCTGACTGTATTACCCAGGGCTAGTTCTGGGCCAGGCTTTCACAACCTGTTCCAGCTGATCTACCTGCAGCACGTTGCCCTTTCCCCATGGCAGCACAGGCACTCACACAGCCTGGACTCAGACAGATGCAAGGTTAATCCCAACAAATTATTTTGGTAAGGCGAAATTTTTGCCCAGGTGACCTGGCTGACCAGCTGTCCCAGGAACATCTGGGTGACATGAGCTCAGGATGAGCCCAGGAGAGCCACATGGATGTGCATCACTACCATCTGCCAGCTGTGACACTGCACCTGCAATATCCAGGAGAGCTATGGAAGCTGGGGATGCCATTCTGTAGGTAAGGAGGTGACCCCCCAACTCCGTGTTTCTGAGGAGCAGCATGCAGAGTAGGAGGCTGCTAGAATGACTGCCATCGACAGCAGAGCACCAGCAGCAGCGAAGTCACCGAGTCAGCCTCTGTCCCCCACATCCTAAAAAGACATCCTGGGATCACAGAGGGAAACTTAAAACTGGAGAGGGAGAGAGTACAATTTTCTGTTTGATTTGTTTTTCTGCTTCACAATATAGACAACAAAGACGGGAGTTGTCTTCAAGGAAAAATACAATTCTAGTGGCAAAATTCCCATTGCAATTTCAGCCATAAACACTCAGTTCCTCCAGGGAAGACTTCTTGTTTTTTAATCAGTATTACTAGGGTGCCTAGATTAAACTAGGATGCAAAGGGGCAGGTCTTTCCAAAGTATCCCAAAGGAAAATCTTACTGATGAATTAGCTCCAACCATGAGCCACATTAGACTATTCAAATTCAGTGTACACCTTGAGTGCATTTAAGTTAACCTGTTTGTATGAGGAATTCGTATAATGTACCAATAAATCTTGACTTGATATTCTTATCTTCTGTGTAACACACCATTGAGTGGAATTTCAGGTTGATTGCAAAGGAATTGTGTTCAGCTTTGTAGGAACTCACCACAGGACAAACTGTAGCAAGTTATTTGCTAAGAATGGTCTGACCAATTGGCATTTTACTAACGTTGTTAATATTGAGACTTGGGGTTTTTTTCAGGTACCATGGTGAGAGGTTTTTTTGTTTGTTACTTTGGGGGTTTTTTTGGCTTGCTTAGTAATAACTTCTTGGTAAATCACACCCCATTTTCAAAAGCTTTGCTTTTTCAAAGGAATATGCACAGGAGAAAACTGAGCAAGCACAGCTGACACAAACACATTCAATGCCACTGAAGTCACTACAGAACAGACTCTGCCTGGCTATTAGAAGAGATTAGGAGATGGAAAACTAGGCATCTGGCTTTGGAACAAACAAGATCCATTGGTACTACTTTAATGGTATTAATCTTGAATCTCTTGAATATGTGGTGCTCAATTGTCAGGAATAAGGTGTCAAAAATAGAAATATTACAAAAGGATTTGAAAAATTGGATATTGGGGTTTCTGGGAAATAATACTTATTAGATTTGAAGAGCGGGGGGTAAATGAAATTAATAAAATGCTTTCTGAACTCCCCCATGTCAGGGACCTCACGAGAGCATTCACAAAGTTAACAGTGAATATCTCACTGAACTGAAGAACAGAAGATCAACCATCATCAAGGAGAGATGGTAATTACAGCCAGGAGGGTTTTAATTGCCCTGCTGACTGGCACCACCAGATATACTGTTAAAATACATGGAAAGGAAATGAAGTTACAATGCGGTTATTCTTCACATGTAAAATACAACAAATTAATTAAGATGTCATATGACAGTTACTCTTAATATTCTCAAACACAAATAATTAACATTTTCAATAGCCATACTATTTTGAAGTACCTACCATTTTAGATTGGTGCTTACAGTTAGTACATTTACTATGAATTCTCAAATTAATGTCATAATTATTGAAATCTATCCACATCTGAAGAAAACACAGCCATTAACACAGAAAATACTGTAGGCACTTTAAATTGAAATATGTCTGTTTCCATGGCAATGTTACGTACCTCTTTTTGTGGTGTTAATTCAAACTACTCCTACCTTACCTACAAAGAGGACAACCCACAACCAGACCGTGCCTTTCGTCAAGAAAGCCTTCCAATGACTAGCAGGTACAACATGCATTGCCTGTGGTGTTAGTAATCCTGCCCAGCAAGAAACATACAGTGCACTGTTTTCCTGAGTTGTGGGGGAATTCCTCTCCCCATATTCTACCATTATGAAAATCCCTGTGGGTCGGTGTGGCAGAAGCCACATTTTTTGTCAGTTAGCATAAAAACCCCCCTGACAGCTTTTGCACAAAAGCTGATCCAGACTTCTGAACACACAACAGGTGTCTGTGCTGGGGAAACTACCATCTGGTAAGTTTCCATTGGTAAGAGTAAACACAGATATGGTGAGTGCAATTTTCCAAGATGAATGCCAGCGACCAAATGGGGAAGATAGCTTGGCCTCAAAAATATCAATAGATTTTCCTTTCCTGGTCAAGTGAAATAGGCCAAAGCACAATTCCCAGACAGCACATAAATGTGTGACTGATCTCATGTAGGCAGGTGAGGTGCTGTGCTGTCAGTTCCATCAGGTCCTGCTTCTGCTTCTCAGGAATAAAGCAACTCTGCCCACAGCTTTACTCCTGCTTTCTCCAGATGGGTGCTGGTCTCCCAGGCCTTCCCCTGACAATCTGGAAAATGCAAATTACATGCCTATGGGGGAGGAGCTGCTATTTTAAAGCTTCTGTAGAACCTTGAAATCTTCCTTTGATTCTTCAGAAGAAATGAAATGTAGATTGTTTCCTTGAAAAACAGGATCCACTGCTTTGGAAACAGCCCTTCATTCCTAGGTTCCTTTAAAGTTAAGGACATCAGACACCTAATAGGGTTAATCACACAAACCAATGGCAAGTCTCAACCTGAAGGCAGTTCTGGGTCTTGTGCATCTGCATTAAGTGATGTAGAGTAATTCCTGCCTAAGCATTGTTTCCACACAGCTTTATGAGTCCCTGTAAAGCTACACCAGATCCCTGCATCCCTGCAGCACTGCCCAAGTGTGAAATCATGTGCTCAGCAGTCACACTAGATATCCCGTGCTCTGCTCCACACCTTCTGGGATTCTTCTCACTGTGTACCTTGGGATACCAACCCGCAAGCATTTACCCCATTTCTCAGAGTTCCTTCTTTTTGCTATCCCTGTTTCTCTTACTCCAGCAATTTTAACTGCAATATAAAGGAAAACTAAGGAATTCTAGCCCAGTGCTGTAATTAAAACAGTGCATATTTCCTCTAAAAGCCAAGCAATGAAGGCATCCTGAGCAGAGAAACCCAACAAGAAATGACACACAACAGCTTCTCTGCACTCAGCTAATTAGCATGGATGGGTGGATGGGATGCTGCCATAGCCCTGGGATAATATATAGAGGCAACAGAAATGCAAGACATCAAAGATTACTTACTGAGGCCCCTGAACAACACTCTCTTCTGTACAGGAGAACCCTGACTGGCCATGCCGCAGCTTACTGACCCCAGCTAGCCAGCCTAGCCTTGTGGCTTCTGTCACAGCCTAATGGCCACCTTCTGATTCATTCCTTGCACTCATGAAGACAACAACAGGCAATGGTTTCCCTAATGTCTGCAGAGCAGCAACATGGTGATGTGATTGCACGGACACAGCAAAACGAATCCTGGATCTTCCACATCAACTGAGAAACGAACTAACTAAAGCTATAGCAAAAGCATCTGGAACATCCACGGTCTGTTTTCGTGACCACTGCTTGGGAAACCTGCACAGGGAGCTGATTTGGAAAAGATTCAATAAGTGAGGAGCAGCCTATAGCCAGGCAGGTATCACAATGAACGCGAAGTGGCAGCAAACACTGTCAGAAGCAGCTGCTGTCACAGAGCCCAGGCTTCTTGAACGCTGCTGGCTAAGGTACAGCTGAAGGACCACCACTTCCATTACTTGATTGGATTGGACGACTGTGGCGGTCAATCTCATTCAGAGGAAATGCATAGTATAGGCTGATCACCTTGGACCTCACCAATTACTTGTTGGGGCTCTCTCTTCTGCTGCTCAGCACTGGGAACCCCTCTCTGCTCATGGTGGTACCCATTTTCCAGAATCTCTTTCACACTGTCAGATCAGAAAGAACAGTTCTCACGTGTAAAGCCCTCCACAGATATCACAACTACATCACCTAACAAAGACCTTATACAAAGGATTTCTTTTCTATGCAGACATCCCATGAAGACTCAACAATCACAGTTGTTGTTTGTCAAAAACATGGAAGGAATTGTAAAGAAACACAAGCAACTTTGGTTTAATTGGTATTTCCAGTTCCACTTGCAAAGGTGAGCTACTACAGTGGCATGTTACTACCCTGCTCTACCAGTTACTCCTGGAAATGATGCTCCACCCAAAAGAGCTGTTTCAGCTAAATGTTCTGGGTAAGTTGTTGCTTTATTTCATGTTCCTGGTCCTTGTAGCCCTCCTCCTCCCTTGGCATTATAGCTGTGGCAACAAAAGCCTATAAAACAGGGCCAAGTACACCCACGTGTGCACTACACTGTTCACAGAAACAGATCTCCCTTTCTGTCACTGAAACTTGCTGCCCAAAAGCAGCTAAAATGACACTGGGGATCACACAGGGATGCTACCGCTTCTCCTCCTCCCTGACACTTCACTCTTCCTTCTGAGGCTGCCAGAAGCCAGGACAGCCCCTCCCTGGACCACAGATTTTGGTAGATTCTTAACATAATCAGGTACTGTGTGCTGTGGTGGTTTTACGTGGAGAGCCACACATGCAGTTTGAAATATCCCTGCAGTATCAGGCTGGGTACCTCAGCGCTTTGTGGCTGACCTCCACACTGCACAGTGTTCTCCTTTCTTGTTCTCTTAGATACCTTGGAACTACACAGTAAACTATTCTGGGCCAAACAACTACTAGTTTTTGATGTGGATGCAGTTTGGAGCGTCAAAATAAAGAGGACACATGGGGATGTGGGAAATGGTAAACACTGTTTAAAGGCATTCCATTATTTTCACAAATGTGTACACTGAATTTAACAATGAAAGACATGAAAAAGAAGAACTGAAATACATCCTTTTGTTGTTAAAGGGATAAAAATAACCATTACTGTCTCACATACCCTGCAGAGATTAGAAGATGGGATCCAAGTATTGCCAAGATAGGCAACTGAATCAAAACAGCTTCCACCCATCTAATAAAATTAATTTCCACTACAGGAACTTTTCAGCCAGGTGACCTGGTGAAAGAAGCCATTTCCATCTTTTTTTGTCAATGAAATTTGAACTCTGATTGCCCAGTTAAACCTCTCCTCTCCTCACAGCCACATTTTTCTCCTTAAGAAGTAGATGAAGAGACAATAGATGCTGGTGGGCTACGTGATGTTACACAGCCATTTATGTCACGCCAGCCATTTATGTGCCTGGCCTCAACCTGCAAAAACCATTTTCACTTAGGCTTAAGTATAGATTCAGCCCAAGTGATCAAACAGGGCAGAAGGATAAAATTATTTGCTACACAAACATGCTGGCTTGTTCCATTTCCTAACTGCCAGATCAAATACTTGCCAAGGCTGGTTTACTTGTTAGTGTTCAAACTGTGTACAGTGGGATGTTTTTTGTTGTTGTTACATATTTAGTGAAACTTTCACCGATACCAATGAACCAACAACAATTTCCCTTTGGCAATGCACAGTGAAATGCTACTTACAACTACAGTGGCATAATCCAAGCTGAAGTTCCTCCCTCTTTTTTGGATCTTCCCTCCCCCCAGGTAAAATCTTGAGAACAACCCACAGCAGACGTGACGAGACAGATACAGCGCATTGCTGAAACTCTGAATCATGGCCTTGCCACTGAATCTACACCTTTATTACAGGCACAAGTTCCCGTGTTTGAAGAGAAACAAACAAGAAGGATGCAGAGGTTCACCTTTCTCAAAGCTACAGCTTTTGTACTCCCATACCTGCCAAAGCAAATCAAACATCTGAAAATTCTCTGTGCTTTAGTTCAGCTCTGAAAACAGAAAATAGAACCTTTTATTTGTGATACCACAGGCATGATAAGAAAAGAAGAAAAAATTTTTCAAGTTATCCTCCAAAAGATTTATTTTCCTGGAGCTCTGTTGCACACATCCAGTTACACATTTCCAAACACATTCCAAGAGAGTCGCTCAGCTACACTCATGCATGTAATTTCACAGACTTTAACAGACAGGTAACATGCATGATGAGTAAAAGCAGCAGGGAACCAAGCGAGTGATGTAATTACCAATACACACAGCTGGCTAAAAACATTCTGAATATAATTAAGCTTTGAGACATTATGCCAGCCAAGATGTTAACAACTGTGAAAAAAAAACCTGTGGGTGATTTTCATACTTATCAAAATATGGAACTGTTGAGAACCATTAATAATGTGGGTAAATGCTGTCTAAGCTTCCCACACTCAACCCTGCCAATAAGTGCAACAATCCTGCTATTCCAGTCTGGAGCTCCTCCAGAGCAGAGATATTTAATCAAGTGACATTGTGAACTTGCTCTGCAACAAGTTAAACATAAAAAGATCAATATGTAATAACAATTTTTATCTGTTAGGCTTGCCCGGACCAAGACGTTAAGCACTTTTAGATGAATCTACATTAAACTTTAGCATAAAGGATATTTCTAAAGCCAAATTAACATTTTTACACACAAGTATAGAGGAAGAGCGCAAAAGGAGGCTTTGAGAAGCTGTGGTTTAATAATAATTGCTATGAATAGCAAGAGACCCTATACTTGAGAAAGAGCAGAAACTGTTTTCATTGATTACTTTTGAAACATTTCACAAACTCAAAGGACTAAAGAAACTGGACACAAGCACCTTCTGCACCACACTGCCAGAAGAGCTCATCTGTATCTCTTACAGGTTGCTGGTATACCTGTAACTAAAAGTAACTCTTCGTCTCCTAACTAACATACAGTTTCTTAAGAGCAGACAGATTTGGGTTCTTATTTAAGTAAATAAATTATAAAAAATTCCTGAAAACACTGTCTCATTTGAGACAGTGACTAGTCCAAATATTTACCATGAGTGAATCCTACAAACTTCAATATATTTATCCAAGAGATTCATATAAAGAGTGTTTCACTGACCTTCAAAGTCCACATCCCCAACTAATTTGGTTTTTCCTGTAAGAGGATCATGGATATGGTTGATGCCTACGTCAATCACAGCTGCACCTTCTTTGACCATATCAGTTGTAATCAACTTTGGGATACCTGGAATCATCAACACATATTCAATTACCCTGGCCAGGTAGTCTGAGGTCATCAGTTCTGAATGATATCAAGGGGTGTGCATGCACAGCTATGCATGCACAAAACAGAACAGAATTCTTTCACTTGAATATTTCTTGATACATCCCACATTGAAAACAACTACTCTGCAATTGCACACAGTTTGTAACTATTACTACTACAGAAAAGAGAAAAAACCCACCAAAAACATCCCACCAAAAGTTGTGCCATGGGATTTGTTTTGGTTCAAGAAATACACTCGACCAAGAAGCAATTCTAACTGTTATGGTAATGCCAGCACACGACACTGACCTTCCACAGAGGAAAAAAACATCCTTCTTTGCTATTTACAGCAATTTGGGAGACCTCTGCACTTGACCTGAGAGGCCCAGCCTGGGAACTGCACACCTTGTGGGCTGCATCTCTGTGGCATCCTGGGGTAGGAGTTTTTGGCTATTAAGAAATTCCAGCTAAAACAGCCACAAGAAGCCACCTCAGCTTTTTCATATGCATTGTATTTCTTCAGCACATTTAAATGTGAAGCATCTTGATATTCATCATGAATATGTGCTTTAGTCAGGACCCAGAAAACCTAAAAGGTCACTTCAAAGTCTAAGTAATGAAATGCATCCATGGCTGTATGTCTCCTGTCAGGAATTTCTTCCCTATCACGCAACCTCCAACTTTCAATAATGGGAATTTCCAACCTAAAAATTACAATTCACCTTGCTTCTTGAGCAATTCCATCAGTTCTTTGTTCTGAGAGGAATGTTAGAGTATCTCCAAAAAGGGAGTCTGAACTCCCCTCTCCCCATCCAAGGAGTTTTCTCTCAGGTAGGGAGAAGGCAAAAAGGAACAGAAAGCAAATCCATATGGTTTGGAAGTGCAGTTTTATTGGAGGGAAGTGTTGGTGTACAAGGCTCTGGCTGTGTGTGCAGTGCTGGAGCACAGCCACTCAGTCATTTGGATACAGGCAATACTAGAACACTCTTTGCTCTCCATTTCTCACTCCCCCATAAGGCACCAGCTTGAAACTCTGCTTCTCATGTTGAGCAAGCCAAGATCTCAAACTCTTTCCTAGCCCATTCGATAACATCTGACTGCATCTCCTTTATCCCCCTCTGATGTAATCCATGGCAACCTGGCTGGTAATTGGATAATGCCTCAGCCTTATGGGGGTAAATGATCCATGTGTGATAGGGCTGAAAGCATAGTAATGGAAGCTGCACAGTTACACCCTTTGTAAAATGGTTTGATAATAAGCCAAATACTTAATAGCAACAAATGAACTAACCTCCAAACCAAATGAGTGTATCTATACACTTAAGCCTACTTTACATACCAAGTAGGAAGGGATAAACATCAGAGAAGCTTTTCCTAAAATGCACTGACTGAGGAATATGGGAAAACCTTTCATTGGTAATTTTTGTAGAAAATGATGAATCACATTTTAAACAAAGGAAAAACAAGGCCCTACCTAATCAGAGTTCAGGTGCAAGGACTGTGAAACAGCCAATTTCTAAAAAAGCTAACCAGACACTACCTGAATAAAGGCTCTGATTAACCAGCACTTCCTACACAAGAGGACCACAGATCATGTCCCGAGGGACAGTGCAAGTAGTCCAAGCAGAAGTTCATCTCATCTGGCATTTGACAGAGTCATTACTTTTTCTCTTTATCCCCTCTCCAAACGCAGCAGGCAGATGAGTCCTGTTTCTCTGGGCAGACTGGAAAGCCCAGAGAGCAGGAGCAGCAGGCTGACTGGTTCAAGAGTCCTGCTGCTTCCATCACCACCTTGCCTGTCCCATGGTGGCTCTAGGAGCACCGCTGGTAAAGCTGCACTTACACTTCTGCCATGAGGCTGGGCCGATGGCAGAAAGAACAGACTCCATGGGATGTCTGTACAGGCAGGGATAGCAGGCCAAGATGGGAAATGCTGTGGTGGGATACAAAGTGTCAGGTGTGCTTAATAGGAAACATGATGCTTTGGCTAGAAATCCAAAAGCTGTGTGGTATTGAAAGAGATTCTGGGGAGGTGTAAGCTGGACAAGAAGAATTGTTGGAATTTAAGATGCAAGGAGTTGGGAAGGAACAAGAAGGAAGGAATAAACTGCATGGATAGTTACAATCCAAGTAAGCAGGAAAACTGGTGCCCCAAGCCTGGGGGTAAATGAGAGACAGCATACAGAGATGGATCTTCTCACACACAGGAGTAACAGAGAAGAGAAGCACCTGATTTGAAGTATTACCAAAACCATGGATGCAAGTGAACAGAAAAGCACTCAGAGGTGGAGCACGACATCAGAACAAGTTACCAGTCAGGAGCCAGGATGTAGATGGCTCTCATAAAAGTACTACATAGGAGAAGGAATCTTGGTATTCTATGCAGGCACACTCAAAAAAGCTCTTTTCCATTTGCACATCGTCTGCAGTGGCCTGTAAAAGGCAGCTGTTCCAACTTGGCAGGGTACAAGTTACCTTTTTGCAACACTCACTGAATAGATCACCCGTTTCCGGGGAGTGTGTGATCCCAGAGGTACAATGTGCATAGTTCTCATGTAACAAAAGGAAGCTTGGAGTGATTCCACCTTTCTAAAGTGCAACCTTCCCCAGAGCACCCACTGGGGCAGGGCTGTGTGCTGTTTGCACAACCTAGCCCTAGGTCTTTTCATCATTCCAAGTATATCTCAAGTTGTGTAATGAGTGTTGTATCATGCTCCTGCTACAAATGACAAGGAAAATAATGTGAAAGGTAAACATGGCTGAATTGCTACTGGACCACTTCAAGCAAAAACAATGGCAAACCATGTTCAGCATAACAATCAGAAACAATGATTAAATTGGAAGCAGTGAACTTGGATGAAAAGTTACTGGTTTATTTCCAGTTAGCACACCATTGTTATCTTTTATTCACAGTGGTGAATTCTGGTCAGGCCAGCAGCTGGACAATCAGATGTGGGACAAATAAGTTGCTTCTTGCTCCTGGCCTGCCTTAGGAAAGAGGGAATGAAGTTAAACCCTGAAGGAAAGGGCATCTCACTTCAACAGGAAGTGATAAGCTTTAGACAGGTACCTGTCTGTCTTGATCTAGAAAATACGTGAGGAAGTCTTGGGTCTTGAGAATGAGGAAGAGGGGGAAAGGGAGCAGAAAAGAGGAAAGACACAATCCTCTTGTAGTCCTACAACATGGTACAAGAAAAGGATGATATCCCTGAGCTGCATAGGGACCCAGAATTTTACCAAGATTATAGTGAGTTAGCTTGTTCAATTTTTTAAAATGAATTTGTATTTCTACTTGTCATACTTGCAAACAAATAACAGAGGTTCTTAGAAGCAAAGTTCTGCTTGTTTCTTTGGGACAGATTAGTCAAACTCTAAGTATTTCACTTTACATTGCTTTCAGAGTACAGACACTGATCTTTCAGTCCCCTTCCTCTAGGCAATTACCATTCTCTTTCTCTTAACATGATAATAGTAAAAGAGAAAAAACTCTAGCCATTAATAACATAGGTTACCAAAACCTCCAGTTAATTTGGCAAGGTTGGCTTTAATTCCAACAGCAGGGGAATGATATCGTGGTTTTATGAATGCAGCCTCCAGCTGATTTAAAGAAACCCTCCTGTCAAAATTTAAATGACTCATGATTTTTCCATGGCACAGAGAATGTTTTAATTTACATAATTATACCTGTATAAACTATGCACTGACTGGTTTCCCAATCTTGAGTTCACTCTGAAGTTTCCCTAAGGGAAAGGTGTCGCATGTGACAAGAAAGTTTATGAGTCTGCAAATGTGAAGGACAAGAACTAAGAGCCAAATCACTTGCCCTTCCTATGACGAGAAATCCTACACACTGCAGCACCCTCAGTGAGCACAAGCCCTGATTATTCAGTGAAACGTGAAACAGCCAGTGCCAAAGACACAGACTGCAAAGCCCACTTTCCAGGTTTGAAATGCTACAATTGGAGTATTAACAACAACCAGTATTACCTGCAGCAACTATTACTATGTCAGCAAGCTGCGTATGGATCTTGAGCTGCTCTTTTGGGGTGTACCTGTGAGTAATGGTCACTGTAGCATCACCTGAAATGGAAGAGAATATGAATTAATTGTCACATACAAAATGCTATAAAAAGTATAGCATTTGCTTTCAGGTGCAAATTACTTACTTCAGTACATTAAGAACAGTACAGATGATCAGATTTGTCTTGGGATGTGACTTTTAAATCAGCATAGGCAGAACACTCACAACACTTGCTGCTCACACATATGAAAAAACATTTGTTCTTAAAAATTCTCCCAGGATGAATTCGTTTATGTACTGTGGACTGAATTATTCCTTGCATGGCTTCTTTACATTCAGTGGAATGCAAAGCAAAGCAAACCCAGCATAGAATCCAGAGTCTGCTTTATCAAGCCCAGTTTGTACACAGTGCCACAAGACTCGGGTGTTTGCCACAGAGTAGAGTTTCCAATACAAGACCACCAGTAGAAGCACAAACAGCACATATCCTTCTGGGCAAATTCAAAACACCTGGGGCTGCTCCTGTGGACACCCACACTCCTTGGCAAGAGCTACAAACAAACCTTCCCAGCAAAATATGCAAAACCCTTGTGCTGTTTGATGGAGATACTGAGGAGAGACCACAAAATGAACAGTCACAGGGAGAGGGTCTGCAGTCTCCTGATGAAACCAACAGCAGGCATGGTGCTCCCTTGAGGACTGCCCAAGCAAGCAGCAAAGAGAACAGCTCTCAAAGAAGACTCCTCCCAACCCTCTCTGCAATTATTTTTACTGCACAGTGTTCAGGTGTTACATACCTTCATCTCTGTCTTCCATTCATCACGGACACCTAGGCCATGTTATTCGCAATTAAACTAAGACTTTTTGCCTTTTCAGACATTACCATCACATCTGCTTCCTTTGGAATGTGTCTGACTGATCTAATCTGTGCCTCTCATTAACTCTCCCAGGTATCTCATCTTCAGCCTTTCCGTACTCTGACTTCTCTGCTCTTTCCCCTCACCTTTTATCCCTCTTCTTCAGGTGCTACAGTGCACATCATCTCCCCAAAGACAAGCAGATACATTTGTAGGTAATAAAAACGGAAAAGTACAGGCTTGAAAAAAATTGAGGAGTCTTCTGATACATGCTTTAAACAAAAGAGGGATGTCTTGTCCAAAATCACAATCATTACTCAGCAGGAAGGTTGAGAAAAATTACTGGATAAAATCCAAAGTTACAAGGTTATCTCCGAGGATAAAACTGGTGCTAATTTGCTTCTAAGATTTTAGTGAGGAATGTGTCTGTAATCAGCTCCTGAAACCAAGTAACTGCTTCACTACCAAAAAGGAAAGGAGAAAAAAAGGGGGAAAAAAAAAGCCCATACCTTGAGAATAGCAGTCCAGAAGCTTACAGACACCTCAGAAAGGGGAGGTTTTCCATTTATTTGTGATCATGCCCAAACAGAAAATAAACAACTATTTTTACACTGCTACTTCTGCTGAAAGAAGAGGAATATATTTAACAATTAAGATTCCACATTATACTCCCAAGTCAATTCCCTAACTTACAAAACAGAGATAGTCTCTTGACCTGCCTACACAGAACAGGATTTATTTTGGAAGGGGTTCACACAGCTTTTTCCATCTGATCAGATATTGCCACCTGCTGGACACGAGTGTATCTACATATAAAACATCACAAGACCTCAACTTTTGATTTTTGTTCATAATCTATTAAAAAAAACCAACCAAAACTTACAACAAAAAAAGAAATAAAAAACAGTATCACACACATACACACCCCTTGCATCATTTCTCAATAAAAATATTTAATCAAATCAGCTCAATTGCTGAAAAAACTCTTTCTGGACTGATAACCTGAGAGAGATCTTTTTCAGCATTTCACTCTAGGTCTTCTCCAGTCCCTACCCTCCTGAGTTAAAAAAAAAAAAAAGCTGAAACCATGGCCTGGCCTGCCTTCCTTCCCACATGCTATCCAGGCCTGTCTCTTGCTGCTAACAGTAGAAGCAGGAATTAAACCCAAGCGCATAAGATGAACCAGATCTTCAAGGAGAGCCCTATCTGTGAGCCAGGGAGGAAAACTCCACCAGATCACCCCAAATACAGAAGTGTTTATCATCATGTACACAGCATGTACATAAACAGTTAATGCCAGCTCGTTATCAGAGAAGTACACACATTCCTTTGTTTCTCATTAGCTGCCTTATACTGTGTACCAACACTTAGCAGACTGGAAAACTAGAAAACTACCTGAGAAATTGATGCATTTCTTCAGATCAGGCAAAGGTAACTTCCATGAATTAACTCTTTCTATATCTAGACTCCAGTATCAGTAAGGGACTACCTGAATGCTCTTCTGTCCCTACACCAAATATGTTACATACTTAGAACCACCGGCAATGCCAGCCAACAGGGTTGCCAGGGAAGTCATCTGACATGCCAGAAACCAGAGCATTGGCAGAAGACAAAGAAGCACCACAAAAACTCATGGACTGGCCCCTCAAAACAAGCAGCACTACCAGACAGTCAAACAGGAAGCAGAAACCCAGGATACAAGACAACAAAACTGAGCTGTGGATCCAATCAACTCAAAAGCTGGAAGCTGTAAATAGTATTTAGTTACAGCTAAAAACTGCCCATGCAGCTGCTGAGGGTTTTGCAACAAACTGCCGAAAGCATCACAGGTCACTAGGTCTTCTCATTTCCAGCTGGGAAATGTGTAAGTGGTTTGTAATGTGACTTTGAGTTGCACCAAGCCTACTTCAAACATCAGCTGCACTGCCAGTAATAAATGTCCCCCAATATTTGCAGCAAATGGCAAAAATGCTACTAATTCTTGTGGGAATGAGGATGAGACCAGAACTATGCACCAATGGTAATTACAATTCAAGCACTGAGAGAAGTTCCAAATAGCAACTTTCCCACAGAGGCTGAATGGAAAAACCAACTCTATGATTAGTATAAAGCTTTTAGTGTTTTATTATATTAATAACAGATTTCACTCTGCTCCAATTAAATAGGCCTGGGATTAAATGTTCATGTTTACCTCATTTATGCACACCACCATGGCAGTTTCTAAAATCAAAATGAAGTTGCAAAAGGGCAGCATCCTATCTAAATTATATTGGTTTTAATTTCTACAGCACAATTATAGCAGCACATGTAGGCTTCAATAATTATTATTACTTAAAAATATTTCCACCACAACACCCCATTTCCAGGGGAATATAAACTGCATGGCAGAAATGTCCCCCAGGCCAAAAAGTAATCACAGAGCTCACACTGCGAAGTTCCTTGGCTGGCCATTTGGGTATTTTCATAAGCACCACCTCACTGACACAGCACAACACAAGGGTCATGCCATACCTTTTTTAACACATACATAAATGTATATGTGTATATATATGTGTATGTGTGTGCGTATGACAAATGAAATCAACACTGAATAAGCATGAGGATGAGGAATACAGACGGCTACATTGTATAAACATCACAGGAGCCTCTGCAGCTCTTCAGGGCCTCACTGCCACTATTACCCTCAAGGATCAGTGCTGACTGTGTTGAAATAGTAGCTGTTTCAAATGGAGGAGGAAATGATGACTTAATACCAGAAAAAGTCAAGTCTAGAAACTGCTCTCCTGAGAATAAGTCAGGAAATATGCTCGCAAATTTATTTTCCTGCTCTGGTTTCAAGTACTGACAGGAGTGGAAAGCTTTCTCTTTAATCTGAGTCCTCTAGTCAGCTTTATTTTCAGGACTTCACAAATGGAAACACTGGGACAACATTCCTGGACTTACCTCCAGGTCTTTCATGCTCTCCATCAGTATGTAAAAGCATTGAAATAGGCATTCCAACATTCTTAGATCTTCCAGCTACAAGAACATTTTTTCCAAATGTTTGTATTCCTTGTAGGAAAAAAAAAGAATTAAAAAATTATATTCCACTATTTTGATACACCTAACCCTACTTCTCAACCCCCAAGACAAAATTATTTGTTTTTGTGGACTGCTGACATCAACACAACACGAGGCTGAATTTGAGGGATGAATCCACAAAACAACCTCCAGCTTTTACCTGGGAGAAAGAAAACTGACAACTCATTCAGGTTATCTGATTCTGCCTTAGCAAGGACTTAATTTCCCTGCTCCAGCCACAAAGGGGAAGCGCTTATGTCTACCAATAAGAACATGTACATTCTAAATAAAAAATGACAACTACTGAATACATATGCATTTTTCCCCCTCTAGTACTCAATTAAATGCTCTCATTTTACGTTCTTGTTTTCTTCCCCCTTCTCCACAAGAACTTATGCACTCAAATCTTCTATTCGACAAATAATCATGTCAACAGCACAGAAAATTTCCTGCAAACCTATAAAAATCAGAAAGCTACCGAAGTGTTCCACCAAATACTACTGTCTACACTTAATTAATAGTTGTGCTACTGGCACAAGAGCCCATCTACTTGGCAAGTCCTTATTACTCAGATTAACACTCTAAATGTTTATTCTTCAATCAGCCCAATGCATTTAGACAACCTAGACCTTTTAGCTCACATCTGAGTTAATCCTTTGCTCATCTCCCAGGATAAAAAGAGTTTCAGGACAGCTGAGTCTCTCACCTGTCCGTTTTATGATTTCCCAGACAGCAGCAGCGGTGGCAGGGATTATGGAAGGTTGATCGAGACACAGACGTCCAATGTTCATTATATGGAAGCCATCCACATCCTTTTCAGGGGCAATGGCATTGCACACTGTCCGTTCATCTATGTGATCTAGCAGACACACAACTCTCAGTTACAGCTCCTTTACTTGCCAGGTGCCATTGATACCACCAGTGTCATTACACAGACAATCACACGGCCCGGGTAGAGATGGGGTAATCAATTACTGTTCTTCATTGAACAAACTACTCTCCCCCTAAAGGCAGCAGTTACAATTTTACCTTTTTAAGCAGTTCACTGAAAATTGGGTTACGGCATTTGTCACTGTGTTAATACAATAGATGCTGTCAAAATATGAGAGCCCAGTACGCAGGTGAGAATGAGGACAGTAACTACAAAAAGAAATGTTTAAGCAAGTCACTTCAGAATCATTTCTGCGTTCTGGAAGTCTTAAATATGAAGTGGCTCAAAAGCCCAACAAACCACAGGAGAACAGTTACATCCATTTTTCTGATTTCTAAGCCCACAAAGGACAAACAAGCTAAGTTTTAAACAAATACATGGAAATCTCAAGCTGAAATAACTTTGCAGGTCTAGCTTTCCTTTTCCAGCAATATCACTGTTTTTAGTAGGAACAAAACATATCCTATTTCATTAGAAAACTGAGAATACAAAAATCTGTTTGGTATTGGTGATCTCAAAACACTAAGTATGGCTTAAATGGCATCTCCTGCACATAATTTAATATTCACACTTACTCATAGTGAACATTTTTCATATGCACTAATGATACAGGACAGGTCCACAACTGCTTAAAGGTTATACTGCATAAACATTAGTACTGATTATGAAAAAATGTGTGCTTGCCAGACCTCTCTCTGCAGAGTTACAAAGCCAGGCATAAACCGGAATACATAACACCCCAGAGGAACAGCTCCAGAAAATATCCCATACTGACCTAGAAAGCAAACTGTGTTTAATGACTGACCCACAGACTGCTGAGAGACCCAAAATGCCTGTGACTGACCCACAGACACCTGAGAGCCACAAAATGGTAGTGACTGACCCACCGATTGCTGAGAGACCCAAAATGGCTGTCACTGACCCACAGGCTGCTGAGAGACCCAAAATGGCAGTGACTGACTCCCTCCCTTACCTAAAATGGTGGTGACTGATCCCCTCCCTGCCCCAAAATGGCAGTGACTGACCCATGGCCTGTGGCTGCTATATTGGGTCTGACTGGGGTAAAGCTCACAGCCCTTACAGTGGTGTACTTTGTACTGGTAGCTGGCATTGAAAACAGACCAGTGTTTTGGCTACTGCCAAGCAGTGCTGTCCCTCTGACATTCCTTCCTCCACCAAAGGGGATGGGGGTGGTCAAGACCCTGGAAAGGGACACAAGCAGGCCAGCTGACCCCAGTCAGCCAAAGGATATTCCATACCATATGACATCAGCTCAGATATATAAGGGAAGGAAGAGAGGAGGAGGGGGAGGCACTCGGGACTTGTCCACATTTGCCTTCTTCTGCAACCATTACGCGTGCTGAAGCCCTGCTTTGCAGAAAGTGTCCGGTCATCGCTGCTGATGGGAAGTAGAGACTGATTGTTTTCCTCTTCAGCTCTTGCATGCACAGATCTCTGCTTGCTTTCTCTATTTTCCTGCTGTAATAAAACTGCCTCATCTCACCCTGGTAGTTTTTCCATATTATTCTCTCCCCTCTCCCAGTGGGAAAGGGAGCGATAGAGTGACTGAGTGGGCACCTGGCACCTAGCCGGGGTCAACCCACGACAGTAGCCCAGATCTGCTCTAAGGTTTTCTCCAGGGCAAAGTCAAGCTGACCCTCAGAGAGGGCAAATGGGGAGAAAGCCACGGACCCTCTGTGGGTTAATGACCAGCTTCTTACTGAACCTCCTTGAGTGAATGAGAATTTGGATGTTGCTCCCATGCACCAGTAAGAGTGAGCCAAACTACCTTCCCCTAAACCTGACAAGCAGGCTGGGGCTTTACAATTTTTATCTCAGAGCGATTGCTTTTTGTATCTTTTATATTACCCATTCTAGCCATAACCTGAACAGAATCCTGCAACTGTGTGGCAAGATATCCCAGTGTCCAAGTGAGAGAGCACTACAGGTTTTAAAAAAACCAAATAAAGGAAAATGAGTGTCAATAAGGAAATTCAGATGTTGCCAGAAAAATATTTTAGAGACATAAACAAGATGTTTTAATTTAGTAGGTTTTTGTGGTTTTGCTTTAAAAGGAGGTAGATAATTAAAAGATATGCGTATTCTAGAACCTAAACCATGGTAATCTCCTGTTAAAAGATTTCCAGTTAAAAAGCCCCTAGAGTTAAACCAGGCTGCTATGATTTACAATTTAATTCTCCATTTTTTGACAAGAGGTAGTTTTGTTTTGAATCCTAATGAGAAAAGACTGTGGAAATTAAGATATTAAGTGCATTGATGAAAGACCCTCTTAGAACTGAAACTTGCTTCACAGAGACTGAAAGCAACCATAACCTTGTTTTTATGTCAACTTGGGGATTTTAAAAAAAAAAAAAACAAAATTTGGAGTAACCTATTAAATGGCTTTTGCAAAAGAGAACTTGTTACCCTTAGGCAAGTTCATCCAACACAAACTTGGCAGCCAAGCTTTTCCTTGTGCCTGGGATGAGAAGAACTGCTATGAAAAACACCTCCTCCACAAGTCTGTCTTTAGCATCCCAGAAACAGACAGATAATAGATAAAATTATTTAAAAGGAAAAAAATCATGCTTTACATGGATATTTTTCACACTCAAAATTCATTTGCAGAATTTCAGAACCGAGTTTACAGTAACTGGGAAGAAATGCAGCTGCATAGCTGGGGACAAGTGAGCTGTGGGCCTGAGGAAAGGATGTGGACACCTTCCAAATATTGTCCTGGGCAGGCCACCCCCAAACCAACAAATCCATCAGCCCAACTCAAACTGCAGAGACAGTCACTATGTTACTTAATGAGCAGATTCTGTTTGCCCCAAGAAATGCATTTTCCTGGTTTGCTCCCAAAAGCCTTCTTTATTTCCAGAGGAACAAAATAATTTATTATCTTATTGTCAGTGTCATAAAACATCAACCAATTTCCTTGCTGTCATCCCAAGCCACTCTCCACGCCAAGTTCCTCTCTGTACTCCTCCTCTTCCTTGTTAGCTAAACTTGCAGGACCACACTGGGCATCACTTGTCAAGCAAATCCAGCTTGCATACAAAGAAACTCCTATTTGCACAACAAACAACATCTGCCTCTGGTGCTGGCACATGAAAAACAAAGACTGGTTTTCAAAAGGGAAGACTAAAGAAAATAAAAACACAGCACAAAAGGGATTTTAAAAAAATACTGTATGGATTTTCACCTTCTGTCTCAAATAGGTTAACATTTCATAGCCATCTCCCAGGCAGCTCAAACTAAGATACAGGAAAGTCTCCAGAAAACCATTACAAGTAATGCACTCAAAAGGTGCACAGAGAAGTTCTCCTTAGGCAAAGATGACAAGCCTCAAAAAGTCAAGTTGCCCTGGCTTACAAAAGTGCAACAGAACAAAACTGTTTCTGATTCCATTTTTAACCCAACGTTGATCAAAGGCCCACCTTGTGTGGTTTACTGCAAAAACAAACAAACAAACAAAAAAAAACCAAACACAAAAAAACCAAAAAAAACCCCAAACCCCATAGAACAACCTCAATTCTGGAATAAGCAGCCTCCACTGATACAGTTTTCACAACTTCTAGGCTTTGTCTCCTTCCATTACAAGGCAAATTAAAAAAATTTGGAAAATGAGCTAACTTAGCTTTTGGCCATGTGGCTCCTTACTTGTGTTACACTTCCACCTTGTGGCAAATTTATTTTAGTGCATGGCCCACTTCAGGCAGCTCTCATGTAACACCAAGTGCAAACCCCCCTCATCATGAATGCTGCTGTTTATTACAAACATAACCAAAGCATTTTTTGCTCCCCAACCCTCAGCACCTGCCCCAGTTTTTCTGTTTTATAGATATAAAAGACTTTCAGTTTAGTTTTTTTCTTTGCAAGTTTTATCACTGCAAAAATACCACTTTGCCAGCTACTTCCCCGTGAGAAGCTGGTATTTCAGTGAGATTTTATTATAAATTAGGAGAAGGGAAATAAAAAACCCAAGAATTTAGTCAAGGCTTTTAGAACCTTTGCACAAAGCTGACCTGGAACATTAGGGCCAACACAGAAAACATAAATAAATGTTTAAGGCAAAACCTGGAATCACTATGAGAAAGGCTATAGCACCCTCTACTACACAGCATAATTTTGCATGATATAGGGGATGAAAGCACGGACCACAAGGCAAACTAGTGCAACATGCTAAGAAAATAAAGATAATTAAACTGCATAAATTATGTGAAACACCACTCCGACTGATCATTAAAAAAGGCAAGTTTGACATATGAAATTATTCTCAGGATTTTTTTCTTTAAAATGAACTGTATGTTCAACAAAAAAATATTAACATTTCAGCTAACCCTTCATTATGTATGTCCTCTTTCAAGAGTTTCTTGTGTCCCTAAGGTACATTTGCAGCCCAGAACTATTAAACTTTCCTCTTACATGGACTCTCAATGAGGAGTGGGACAAAGATGACACATACCTGGGAGAGGCAGCTGAACTAATAAAGCACTAACTCTTGAATCCTTATTGAGTTTTACTGTCATGTCCAAGAGCTCTTCCTGTGAAATGTCTTTAGGCCTCAGAATGATCTCACTAGAAATGCCTGATAAAAACAAAAAACAGAAGACATGCCAGGATAAGGAAACTGATTGATGTGCAGCTTAGACATTTAGTCCAAAATTATGTCTGCTGTTTAACAACTGCTTCCAAGCAACATTTTAAGACGCAAAATGAAACTTACAGCTCCCATTCAAATCACACTAAAACTACTTTCTTCACACATCCATGCAATTTCTTAGGTCCATCAGAGAAAACGTGGAAGAAATTGGCACAAAATTTAATTAAGACACTAAGGGGATTCCTCCTGCTTAATTTTTTTCTTTTAAAATAAGAGTATCTTGTGCTTACCAAAGGAACACTTATATGACATACCCACAGCTGCAGCTGCTTTTATCTTGTTCCTGACATAGATGTGACTGGCTGGATTGTCTCCTACTAATATGACAGTGAGGTGAGGCCTCTGGTTCCCAGCGGATACCCACAATTCCACATCCCTCCAAACTTCTTTCAAAACCTGGTGAGCAAGCTTTGTCCCTGAGATGACAGTTGCTTCATCACTATAAAGATAAAAAGATACACAGTGTTTTAGGGTTTTTTTTAGTGTATTTACACCACTCTTTTGTCCAGGACTCAATGATATGAATATTTCTCATATTTCATAGCTGCTGGGAAGGGAGTCAGTAAATAGCATTTCTCACACCTGTAAAATATAAAAATAGCAAATACCAAAATACGTTGGTGCTTCTTAGGTTTAGAACCTCAATAGTTTAAGTTCTTTGATGGAAATATCATAGAGGAACTGCATGAACAAATAAAGCATTGCCTGTACAGAAAGCTTACACTGCAGTAGGCAATTCACGACATTGAAACTAAGTTGTGAATTATTATTGTAAACTTTATACACATTAAAACATTGACATGGGGTTGGTCAATGACAGGTTTAATGATAGATTTTTGACAGATTTCATGACCAAGTTAAATGACAGACTTAATATGTGTTACTACACCATCTTGTCCCACTGTTAAACCACCCACCCATGGATGCTCTTACTCTGAACTCAGCGTGGATTTCCAGCAAAAAATTCTTCTTGTTTATGAATCCGGTGACTTGCAAGACATGACAGAAACAAAGATCCACCCTGGTACTTTAGATCAATTTGTACTCTAAAAGCCAGAGACCATATCGAGCACCTCAACAGGACATGTCCCAAACCCCATAAAACCTCCGGAAAGTTATTAGTGCAGGAACATCTATGTTTTGCAGAACTGGAAAAAACAGTTACTAGCAGCACAGAACAGAAGCAGGATATGCACTGGTCCAGAAACACAGCTGTTTCTCCCAAAACTGGCAGAACTGATTCTCAATGCACAGAACATCCAAGCGGTCAGATGCCAATTTCAATGGCTGTTCAGTTCACTCATCTTTTCGTTCTTGAAATCACAAAGACAGTGCTTTCAGCACTGGCACTTCTGAACTGCTGAATATCTTCAGCCAGGTCTTAAGACAATTACATAGAAATTAAAAGGTTCTCAAGCAGGAGCTCAGAGAGACCCTCCCATGCACACCAAGGCAAGAGCTCAGAGCTGCAGTGCTGCAAAACCAACACCAGAATCCCCGTGCAGACAGTACAATAAATTAAATGCAGGGGGTGATTATTATCAGGACATTGATCCTCACTGCACCAAAGCATGCCCTGTTTGCCACCAAATGATGACTATACACAGTAATTCTGTATAAATCCACTGACAGGCTCTTCAAGGTACCAGGAGCAAGCAAACGCGTACTCACAGATTCCCCTCTGGGAGGGGGCAGGAAGATCACATCGCAAGGGCTACTCCGGTTTCAGGGGCACCGCTTAAATCCCCGATGGACCACTAAGGCCAGGGCCACGGCCCGCTCGCCGCCCGCCCACCCGCTGGTTCTTCCCCGTTTCCCCAGGAAGAACCGCGGAACTCAGCGGGGATCTGAGGGCATCCACCTCGAAGGGCGATGGCGGGGGACCCGAGCCCGCTGATCCTTCGGGCGTTTCGCGCCCTTTGGACCTGCCGCGCCACGAGGGGTACGAGGATGAGGAGGAGGAAGGAGGAGAATGAAGAGGAAAAAGACCCGATAGGAGCAAGGTACCTGGCGGCGCTGCGAGGGGAGCTACTGGTGTTGCGAGTGAGGGCTCTCCACCGCCTCAGGGGCACCCAGCCTGGGCGCAGCAGCGCGGCAGAGGAGGAGGCGGAGGAGAAGAGTAAGGCTGTGGCGGCCGCCGCCATTTCTCCCGGTCCCCACGGACGGAAGCGCCGCCTCAACCAACCGAGGGGCGGAGGAGGCGGGGCCACCGCCGGCACCGGGACCGCGGCCGGAGCGGGCGGAGCTCAGGGACAGGTGGAGCTGAGGGCAGGGCGGTGCTCAGGGCGGGGCGCGGCGGTGCTAAGGGCAGGAGACCGTGGGGAGGGGAGATGTTGAGGCACGGGCGTCCCGTGGTCGATGTGACAGGGATGTCGAGCCTCCGGATACAGCTGGAGCCACGCAGACGATGCCCCAAACATGGGCTTCGGCTGCAGCCTTTGGTTCCCGTGAGCTGCTGTTCCCGTCACAATTTGGAGTGACGGGACACAGCAGACACAGAGCTCCACGGACAAGCATCGATGCCCCTCATAGTTTTTCCTTCCATCCTCGTGTTTCCTCAGGGGAAAGTGCCATGGAATTGCTTTCAGCTTGCATATTAGTGCCTTCTGTCACTTTCAATGGCAGATTTTATAGTAAAAAAATCGTCCGTGCAGACTGGAAGAAGAAAACAAACCAAGTTCTGAAATAGCATATATAAAGCGTGCCAAAATAATAACAGCGCCCTCACCAGTCTACTGACAGTGGGCAAATTCCTTTATAAAGTTAGGAAAAGCTTTGGAGAGATCTGTCAGCCTAGTGAGGCTTCTGTGGTTCTGGCAAAGTTTTTGGTGAGTTAGGCGTTTCCAAAAAGAATGTGGCTCAGGTGCTTCCACAGACAGTGTGCATGTTGGATTTTAATGGCTTGTCCTTTCTAAAATATTATTCTTACCAAGTTATACCCTAGTTAAAATCACCCCGTTGTCCGCCCGTCCCTAAGCACCGCCCTTCCCTCAGCACCGCCCGTCACTCAGCGTCTCCAGTCCGCTGCGCACCGGGTCCTGCTGCTTGTCCCGGCACTTCCTCTCGTCACTTGGTTGTGGGCCCCGACCGACATGGCTTCGGCCACCACAGGGTTCTTCTGCTCCGCGCTGCTGTTCCCGGGCTGGGCGCCGCTGAGGTTCTGGCAAAACCTTCACCTTCCTCCCGGCGCCCCGGGCCGGCTGCAGCGCCAGCAGAGCCCCTCGAAGCGCCGCCAGGTACAGGGCGCCGATCAGGGAGTTTTCCTCCTCACTCCTTCCTCCTCATCCCCCTCGTCCCCCTCACGCTGTGGCGGGAAGCGCGCGGCGGGCAAAGAGGGCACGAAACGCCTGAGGGGAGGGCGAAGTGCATTTTATCAGTATTTGGTAGGGGACCAAACAATATGAAACAAAGGTTCTGGTATTACTTTTAGAAAGGAAATAAATTAAGTATCAGTAAAAACAGTGATAAACGCTTATAAGGCCGTTCACAAGTATTAGTGGATCATTTAAATGCATTTTTTCGTGGAGAAACAAGGAAATCATTTAGATCTGATTTATCTGAAACAGCAGTTTCCGTACTACAAAATACTCCGTACTACTACAATAGTAACTATTCCTATTAGAAGTAGTAACAGCTCTTCCTATACAGTGACAAGTCTCCAAATTCTGTCCGATATTTGCATAAGTGAGTGCTATTTTGGCTTTTTCGCTGGTTTGCATCATTAGTCAAACAAACCATTTGAATTGCAAGGAACATAAAATGTGCTCTAAATTTAAGCAGATTCTGCTCAGACTTTGCCATTTCCCAGTGCAGCTCAGATCAGCTCATTTGTAATAGTGAGAAGTAGCTTGATTGACATATCTTAATTTGGTTTAACTTGTCTTTTGGGTTATTCTAAGAGTCATTAAGAATTACAGATGTTGTCAAGAATTCTAGTGTGTAGTCTAACCACACATTACAAATTCTGTGTGATAAGGGGATCTTCCAGTGGATCTTACATTTAAGATTATTCTATCAAAGGAGGGGAAAAAAAGAAAATCACAAAAAGAAAATCACCAAAAAATTATTTTTTCTGATAACAAATCATCAAAACAAATGCAACGTTTTATGTTGCTTTTACTTGGGTATACAGATAAAATTAGCACTGCTACTGAAGTCAACAAAATATATCTTTATGAATTTAAAGCAAAGCAAATCCACACTGAGGTTCCCAACAATCCCCACACCTTTTATGTCCATCCTCTTGTTGCCTGCCAAACCGTTCTTCAGCTGACTTTGGTTTTGATAGATCCACTCACTAGATCACTTAAAGGTTTGGGATAACACTCATTTGTAGACAGTCCCAGAAAGTAATTTCACTCCGGGTCGGTCACATAACTAAAAAAAACCCCAGAAATTGTATGTCAGGTCACAATTTTCAATGTACTTTTCATGTTGAGAGTTCAGCAAAGACGTTGTATTGGAGATGTTATCTATATAAGCCTCTCTAAGATCGTGGCATTTTCTTTATTGAAAGTGTATTTTTCCAAAGCATCTTGAAAACTATATGGACCCCAAGAGAGTTATGCACGTTATCACAGTTGGTATTCCCTTCCGTATCTTCACAATGTTACCATATTCTTTGTGGGGAATTCGACACACTGCAGCAGTAATGTCCCACAGCTGCAGAGTTCCCAACTCTTCTCACCTAGGTTTTTTTTTGTTTGGTTGTTTTTTTTTTTTTTAAACAGCAGAAATATGTAAGTCTCTACCTTTCCCTTACTGCCCTGTGTGGATTTTTCTGTCAGGCAAGGACCGATCGCTGCTGCCCATGTTTTCATTCTGGCACAGGTATTTCGGTCAGAGTGAACAGTGGAATGCCGGCATTTCTGGTGGAGGTGAGCGGCTGCAAAAGGCTGAAGAAGCCGGGGAAAGCCATGCCCTCCGTCCCGCTGGCGGGCTCCGCTCCGAAGGGCGATGGCCGCGGAGCCGAGCCCGCCCTCCCCTCAGACGTTTCGTGCCCTCTTTGCCCGCCGCGCGCTTCCCGCCACAGCGTGAGGGGGACGAGGGGGATGAGGAGGAAGGAGCGAGGAGGAAAACTCCCCGATCGGCGCCGTGTACCTGGCGGCGCTTCGAGAGGCCCTGCTGGCGCCCGGGGCGACCGGAGGATGAAGGCTGGCCAGCAGCGCTCAGTGTCGGAGCAGCAGCGCGGAGGAGAAGAACCCTGCCGTGGCGGGAACTATGTCGGTCGATGCCCACAGGTGGAACCGGCGCCGCAAGCGAGTGATGAGGGAAGAGCCGGAACCAATAGCGAGATCCAGGTCGCGGCGGGGCGGGCGGAGCTGAGGGGCGGGAGAAGCTCGTCTTTCAGGTGAATCACCGCAGTCGGTAGGGGAGCCTTGTTTAAGAAAACCCATATGCTATTTCTTTTTTGTTTGTTTGTTTGTTTGGTGGCAAGCCGTTTCTTCAGAGGGCATAAGAACGTGCTTTTTATTTATCCTGACTGTGGAAACCCCAGCGCCTTCACTTGCAATGTGTTCGGCTATTTTGAGCAAATAGTAGTGGTAAAAACCTCCAAACCTATAACAATTGTTGCTATCTTGGCGGGTGATAGCTTCTGAGTGTACTCTTTCTATGTGGAAGGGGATGGTGAGCTCAGATCCACGGAAGTGTTTGGCTGGGTTTTTGCAGAAGCAGGTGCTCCTCTATTTTAATGTTAAGTGGAATATATTTTTCAAGGACTTTTCCTGCCTTCCTAGAGAGGTCTTTACAAACGACTGACATGTTATTCAGATGGTGACAGTCATCATTTTTGAGTACCCTTGCAGAGTAAGCATGTTTATTTTCACCATGAAAGCATTTTGCTTCCATAGTCTGCAGCTACAGAGAACAAAGCAATTTCCTAGTCATTCCTCCAAACATTTAATGAATGTTTTCAGTTCATCAAGTCCATTACAATATACCACAAAATGCACTATTTACTCAAAGCTGGAACTTTACATGGAAACCAAACTCTCTTTCTACTTCCGTGGGGAAAAATAAAATAATTTCAAATGTTAAACGTAGCTTTAAGTTGCAATGATAGGTTTACTGTGGCTTTGTACATTTGACTTATCTACGGGCATTTCTCTGAATCTGTTAGGGTACAGTGAAGATTAAATTTCTTCATGCTTAATATCTTGAGAATTTCAAAGAACAGAGGATAATTCCTGAGCCCCATGGGGACTTGAAAAACCTGAGAGGCTTTTGATGTGTCCCGTTTTACTAGCACTTTTTGTTGGGCAATGTACTTTCCTGCTGGAAACTGGGTGGGAGGCAAAAATCCAGAGTTGCACAAGAAATTTCCATTGCTGTTTTAGTAGATTAACTTGCATCTGAAGAAAAATATATGACATAGAGCAGAAGGGAAGAACTGTAGAAGTTTCTACTGAGCCATGCTTTTGAAAAACAGCATATAAAATAGGCACCTATTCCTGCAGGTAAATTATACTTTTCAGCTTTTGAAGGAATCTGGTTATTGTCAGTGTTTTAGTCATGGTCTTTGGTGTGTACTGGGCAGAGAAAGCGAAAAATCTGCCTTGGGATTTTGCAAATATCTGCTGCTGTGATAAAGTGAAGCTGGATGTAGGTCTCTCTGGAATCCATGCTGCTCCTGAGACAGGCATGGTGCAATAGGGCAGTGTGGTCACTTCAGACAGACACCATTCCCAGGGGGAAAGCCTGGGATATTATGTGTGCAGACACTCTGGAGTTTGTTGGGAGGTGGCCAGTGCAGGCAGGACTTTCTCAGGGTTCTGAAGAGGGAGCAACAGTTTCTGGTCACCTTTAAATGGCAGGGACAAAATGGTGACAAGGAAAGGGAAGAACATTTCATGGTCTCTACCCATGGGAGTGTAAAGGAGACAGATTTCCTTTGTTTGTCTGTCCCATATTCTGGGGATGAGCCAGCTTTCCTCAGGTGTCACAGGAGAACACTTGTGACTCACCCATGTCAGCAAGGCCAAGATGTGGTTGTGCCTTCAGATAAGGTTTTGTTGGATATCATGTGCAAACAGCAATTGATTGTCTGACACCAAACCAGTACTCTCTACCTAGTGATGGAAGAGATTGTTTGCACTAGAAGTGTGCACTGAAGAATCCGGACATGGGGATTCTTGGCTTTCAGAAGCCATCAGAGACCTTTGTTACAATTTTTTTTCTGGAAACTAATTTACTGTTGCAAACTTGTACTGTTTCTTACCGTAGCAAACACTGTTACTCCATCCCACCGAGCCAAATGTGTTTAACTTTAAACACAGCCCACTTCAAATTAAACCAGAATAGAAATCCCTGCAGATTGCAGGGATGTGCCTGGGTTCAATGCATCCATCCTGGAGTTACTCTCTCTTCACATGAGCAGCTCCAACTGCAGGGAGAGAACTGATCTGCAGGTGTGCCCAGGAATCTCTGGATACACAGAGGTCATTGCTTCCCTGCATCCCACTAACCCCACTGACACAGGTACACAGATCCCTTTAACGTGGAATTCACAAAAAACCCAAGATGTTTTTCAACAGGCAAACATTTTTATTGGATCGTATATTTCATTACATTATCATGAGAAATCCACCTCTACATACAATCTTCCAAAGCAGAATAATGAGAATTAGTTATTCTTTATGAGTTATGACAGTATGTCATACAAGTAGACATAAAATGTCTAAGTCTCTTCAGAACATTTACTGTTCCTTAAGATCTTGCACATAAATACCAAATACTTTAATGTAAACTCATTTAAAAACAAACCAACTAACCAACTCCAATATTATCTGGTTAAAAACCAAACCTGTCATGGCACAAACCCCCACAATTTCATAGAAATTATTAAACTCTTCTAAGTATTGAATAGGGGCAAGGCTTCAGGGGCAAAATTTGTGATATCATTAGACGGTGTCTTGTACGAAAAGATCCAAGGTATTCTGTGTTAAAGGCTGGTGAGTTGGAGTAGGAAAAAGAGATTCAGCAAAACATTCTTGCTTGAACCAGGTTTTATTCCCATGTAATCCTGAACAGGAAATGTTAAGTGCCAGACAACACTCTTGTTATTCCTGACAGAAGGATTACCTCCAACCATCGGCACAATCCTTTCAAACCTCTCCTTTCAAACATTCTCTGCAGACAATTGCAAAACAGTCTTCACGATGGACCCATCTTCTTTTCAGATATTAATGCTGCTTTATAAGAACTTATTGGCAAATTGTATTTGGCAAGGAGGAGTTTGCAGAAAGGTGGAGCAAACTGTGAGAATGCTGCTGAGAGGTGTCCAGCAAAGCTTCTGCTTTCTTATCAAATGGATTCAATCACTTTATCTCAGTCAATAAGTCCACACATAGGATTAGGCAATAACAAATTATGAGGAGAGGGAATGAAGCATATAACATCTGATCTACAAAGTCATCTAAACTAGAGAGTTGAGCTATTGTGTTCTCATAGCATCTGTTTCCTGGTATCTTGTGGCAAACTGGTAACTTCATTCTGAGATGTTCCTTCCCTCAGAGCTTGTTGGGTGAACTGCAATAGGCAAAATTCAAATTGTAAAGCCAGCCAGGAAATTTTTCCATAAGTTTTCTTGCAGAACCCAGATAATAAATCCCATAGGAGATGTGGAAAGGATGCCTGATGATGATGATGGAAGGTACTGTGGCTAAATTCGCAATTAATCAGGCATTTGCTGTGGGTACCGTCCCTGACAACCTGCTGGGTTGTCTCTTCCCCAACAAACAAGCCATTTTCTGGACACATTTTTGGCGTAATTAATCTGATTGCCCCCCGGGAATCAATAGCAGAATGTGGCTCATTATTCTTGGGATTAAACCCCTCCAAAAGCTAAGTTTGTCCCCAAGCGCTGGCATCAGCTGCCCGGCAGGTACCTGCGGAGGATCCTGGTGACCAGGAGCTTTACCCAGGGTGCGGCGGGGTTCAGGCAGACCATCTGTCCCTGCTTGGTCGTGGCTCTGCGGGTGACACAGGGAGTGAGGCCGGGGCCCGGGCGGCGGGCAGGGGCCGGGGCCGAGGCCGGACACTTACATGACCTCGGGCACGGCGCAGTGCGGCCCCTCGGCGAGGAACTCCAGGCGGGCCAGGCGCCGCGGCGGGATCACCTCGGACACGGTCTGCACGCAGCGGCAGCGCAGCTCCCCAGCCAGCGGCGCACCTGGCAGGCAGGAGGAGCCTTCTGAGCCTCGGCTCCGGGGTCCCCCGACACCACCCGGGCACCCGCCGGGCCCGGCCCCCCGCGCACCCCTGCCGAGCCCGGCCGTGGACGGATGGGTAACCCCGGCTCGGCCGCTTACCCTGGCATAGAGCGGCGGCGGCCAGCGCCAGCAGGACGAGGAGGCCGAGGTGCGTGTTCATGGCTAGTGCTGGTGGCGGAGAGGATGTGGGAGCCGGCGGGGAGGCCCCCTTTCCCTGTCGTGCTTTTATTCCCTGCCGGGAGCTGCCGGGACATTTCCCGGAGCCGAGCCGGGGGGCCGTGCCCCGTTGGCCACTTTCCACCGGCGGGGTGTGCGGCGCTGAAGGAGCAGGGCGGAGAGACAAGAGCAGCTCCCGGCACAGCGGCTCCTTCAGGTCTGGAAGCGAGGGAAGTGTGGCACTGCACCGTCCCGAGAATGGCCCGTGGTCCTCTGGGACCCCATTCTCTGAAAGGAGCTGAGGTTTATTTGCGGGGGGTTTCCGTTAGCTTTCAGAGTGCCGGATGCTGAGCCAAAGGAGAATTTGGATTCTGGAGCTTGCCTTGCTGCCCAAGCCTGTGCAACCACGCACTCTTATTCAGTGGGCATTGCTCCCCCGAGCATCCCTTTTTTCACCTAGCTTTTGAAAACCGCAAATCTTTTTCCTGCAACTAAGAGACACTCAGGTTTCCATACCCACACTCCACTACTGAAAGCCTTCCATTCCACTCCTCTGCACATACAGGTTGCTCTCTTTTTCTTCATTCCTGTCAAGGCATTTTGCTAAGTTCAGTTATAAAGAAGCAAAATAACAGTTTTCTGTGAGCTTTAAATGAAAATGAGATGCAGGTTTTCTGAGTTTTATTTACACATAGGTTTAGTTCAGTTATGGTCAGCACACTTTCTTTTGTAAGGAGTTTTAGTAAGAAATATAATTTTGCACTTTATTTGTCTTGGATTTTTAGGGTTTTCTTGTAGCCAATCTGTTTTCTTCCACAGATGTTTGTGAACACCAGTGGGGTTCAGCAAATGAATTTGTTCCAGGGTCAGGCTGCCGTGTGTCTTGCCCCAGGTGCCTGAATGCTTTAGATTAGATGTGCTGTCTGAAAACAAAACCAAGTCAGGCCCTGAAACAGATAAGGTACAGCATGGAAAGCAGTCCTAGCAAGGGATTAAGTAGGTAGCAAGCTGATGGGACACAAAGACTCATTTCTGGGCTCCACCATCTAGAGCTCAGCTTCATGCTGCTGCTATTAGCCCCTTAGGAGATCAGCCCTGCAGGAAGACTGTACATCACAAGCAAATGGTGATTGCCCCACATTGTCAGGAAATATCTAATGACTTATTTGGACCACTTTGCAGATGCAGCTTGATAATGACATCCTTGGAAGCGGCTGGCTTTTAGCTTGGTCTTAAAAAGGAAGTTACATGGTCAGCTTAGGGGCAGCCACTAATTAGAAACCTTCCCTGGGATCCCTTGAGATCATGAAGGTGGAATCACCGTTCCCTCCAGGTTACAGCTACACAAGCCTTGGACTGCGAGTTCCCCATATGGTTCATCCAAGGAAGTGCCATGTTCTGGGCAGGAAGAAAGATTTGCCCAGCTGCAGCAAATGGAGGCAATAAGCATGTAGGATGATGCAGAGATAATCTGCATTGGGTCACTGCAACTATCGTTGGCAAATGCAGCTGTGAATAGATGCAGGGAGCAGATCACTCACTGTCACTCATGCACAGTCAGATTACACACTGTTCTTGGACTGTACACATGAGTAAGGACAGTTTACGTGACAGTGCTTGGCTTTATGCTTGCATGACTGCTCACGAGAACTGATCCATCAGACTCATTCCACAGCGGTTACTGCTGAGGAAATTCCAGAAGTCTCCTGAGGTCTGGAGAGTGAGACTGTTTTTAGACACGGAGCAGCAATGTGTGCAACTCTGCGGCCAGCTCTCCCTCAGAGCCATGTGCCAAGAGCAGCAGTCAGAGAGGTCATGCACATGCTGCGGTGCAGCAGATGGTACAGAGCCTGGTCCTCTGAGTCAGTACTTGCACAAACAGCCCTGCAACAAGGGAAATGTGTGTCTCTGGGGCTACTTCAACATGCAAGACCATCTGCCTGAGCCAGGCTTTATACCTGCAGACTTCAGATCACTTCTAGCTCCCTTCTGTGGGAATGTGAGTAGGGTCTCTTCAGTCCAGGTGACAGCAACAACAAGGCTGAGCTGTGGAGGAGCTCTCTTGAATTATAACCTTTACTCTGTCTCCCTTCACCACCTTTGGCCCAATTTCTTTAGCAAGTACAGAAAAGATAGGAAACAGACAGCATCGCTTTAGAAAGCTGAGTTCTTCCCTGCCTGCCTATCTCTTTCATTATAGATAAGTGAGTGCAGGTGGTACAGATAGAATCATGTAATGGTTTGGTTTGGAAGGGGACCTTGAGGATCGTCTGGAACTGAGTTTAAATTTGTTATTGTGAGTGGTGGTGTCAGTGTAGCTGGGACAGAACTCACCACCATGTTTGTATTTGCCTCACTGAAGTTCCCATTCAAGTCCCCCACCTCTTCAGCAGAGGCTGCTGTGTGAAGATACTCCAGGATTCTGTGATTCTGTGAAATTCCTCAGTGTCCTTAGCATGGGTCTTGGGGTTACCGGGGCACAGAGAGCAGTCCCAGCTCTGGCAGGCCCTGAGTAGGTACACAAAGAGAATAAACCACGTCTCAATGGTCTTCACATTATCCAGTCCTTAATTCACTACGCGCAGGAAGTGATTCAGCTGCTTTGTTGCAGACTTTGGCTGTGCACCTTTCCACAGCAGGTATTTATTTGGCTTGGCACCTCTAGTGGGAGGCCATTCATTGGCAGCAGGCCCAGGAAAGCTAAAAGACAATTAAACAAGAGATGTCTCGCTTCAACAAGTGAGGACTTCTCGTAAGTGCATGAGAGTTACTTTGGAGGATGTGTCCCAGATACAAGTGTAAGGTGAACTTTTGTCTTGGCCTAGAAACCATTTACCATGGCCAGTCTCTGAAGGAGCAGGGTTTTGCTTAGGGATGATTTATGTTCTGGTCTTCAATTTCCCTCTGTGTTTCTCAAGTTTTGAAATGTTTCCAGTCCATATGCCCTTGAAAACGATACCAGAAGATGTAAGAGATAGAAGTGTCCTGTTGTTCAGCTTGTGTCATGGAGAATCCCAACTCTGTTTTGCCAGCTGCATCGTGGCACATGTCACACATTGTTGTGTGCTCACTTCTGTAATACCTTTTGAGATGTGAAAATTCACATTTAAAATCATGATCTATAGCAAATGATGCTCAGTATCTTCCTGCCTGCCTTCCTGCATCTTCACCTGACTTTAACACTCAGGAGCCCTTAGGTCTTTCTGTTTCCCTTCCACAGAGTTGGAGGTTATTCACCTGTGCCCACTGCTGAGAATTAGAGGGTGAACACAGGCACTGTTGATAGCTAAAATGAATGTGTTTGTACTACTCAGGCATTACCTTGGCAAATAGAATGGATTGGCTCTGAAATCGGTGTGTTTGGCAATCGTTTCTCAGTTTTACACTTTCAGGTGCCAACTTACCTTTTCTGAGATCACTGACAGGACTGCAGGAACTGAAGTTTCACTGTCACCTTACTTAGTGGGACTCCTGGACATACAACAATTCCCAAAAATTGACTGACTGGTGGTGGACTCACTTGTTCTGGTATTTTACACCTAACACATAAGAACAGGAGGGGCTTTATTTTGAGTTTGGGATTCAATGGTTTAAGCAATTTGCTCTTACCTTTGCAGAGGGGGAAGAATCTCCAGGCCTTTTAGTGGCAGGTATGATCCTGGACAAAGATTACAACTGCATGACTCCTTCCACCCCCAGATAGTCGTTCAGCTGATAAGCCTTAGAGGTCATCACAGCCTCTGAAAGGCAGAAAGAGCTCCTCTTGGCCTTACCAGCAGCAGAAAATGCTCTTTAACTTATGAACTGCCTGCAGGCTTTTGCCCTTGGATCTGTGTGAACTTCAGGAGCACCCCTTTATCCAGCAGCCGGAGCAGATCACTTGCTGTGGGCTCTTAGGTTCTGCAGAGGGGTTTTGTGCTTTCTGGGGCACATCTGGGTCCTATGGTTTGCACATGAATTCAGGTATAACTATCCTGAATTCTGGCTCTAACATCTCACACCAGGACTCAAACCTTGCCAGTGCCTCACGCAGACACGGTACGGAATATCCTCTAACAGCTAAGTGTTTTTCCCATGGTATTATCCAAGCATGAGAGAAGTGAAATAGTATCACTGATGTGCTGCCAGTGGTGGATAGAAATACCTCGGTTTCCCCAGGGAGCATGACCAAGAGACTGATTTTAAAAACATGGGGATTTTATCAGTTGGAACACATAAACCCATGTTTTCAGTTCAAGCTGAACAGCTCATGTGCAGTAAAATACAGGTTCCCTGTCAGGATATTGTTAGCTATGGTGAAGTCTTTACTTTCTGTGGGGACTCCTCAAAGAAGCTGTGCAAACAAAGTCCTCCCATCCTTATACTTTTAGCCTAATAACAAAGATTTCACTCAACTTGGAAATGAGCTGTTTGGAAATAAATACATAAAATTTTTTTCCCTCTGCAAATAGTTGGAAGTAAAGAAAATGAGTCTCTTTAAAAATGAACTATTCTCCCAATAATAAGGCCCCAAAATCAACATTCCCCCCAACATGGATTAAGGCAATTTCAGTTTTCAGATTCAGTGGAGCTGAGTAATTTTTGGGGGTGTGCTTAGGATAGTTGTGGTCTTTTGGTTAAAGGGATTACATCAGTTGGGAAAACAATGACACGAGACATCTGACCACAAGAAAATGGAAACACTCATTGGAATCATCACAAAATCTTTGAACCCTTCTGTCATGATGGCCAGACTTTAATCCTGTCTGTTACTTTCATTGTTTGTGTTGCAATGAAGGAAAAACTAAGAAGTCATACTTGACTTACGCCCCAGGAGACACTGAAGCTGCCATCTTAGGGAATGCTCTCTTGCTGCGTTTTGAGTGCCATGTGCAGGTTCAGTCTTCTGCACACTTGGGCTCTGTAGTAACATGAATTGGATTGCTCCTGGCAACAAAAAATGGCTGCTATCTGTTGAGAGGAAGGAAAAATAATACTGAGGAATTTGCCTAATTGTTACTGAGTTATCCAAAATAGTCTACAAAGCAGCTAGAGGGACATGCATCCTTTCAGGTTGTTATAGGGAGGTGTTCAGAGGAGGAGGTGTTTGGAGGAAACACGCTGATAACATTTTCGGTAAATGTGATCACCATTGAGGTTAATGTCAATGGTTATCTTCCCCACTATCTTGTATTTCTTTCTTTTTTTTCTTCCATTTAAAAAAATTTCCAGATAGTGTGGCTCCAAATTGTTTCAATACACGCAGGGTACAGGACTGTGGCAACACATTGTGCTAAAAGTTATGGCAACAAACATGAGCAAAGCATTTGCTCTTTCTCAAGAACTAGGAAATTAAAATTGCTAGTGAGTGCTGCTGTCAGGAGTAAACTGAGGTGGCAGGAGAGCAAGCAAGCTAGGGGCATTCTATAGAAAACAGGCTACTGAAAAAAAGCTACATTTGATTTAATTGAAATTCAGCATTTTTACCTTTGATTTTCTGATAAACAGTGAAAATCTCCATAAAATGAAATCGATCAGGACATTAAATGAAAAGAAAAATTTCACTTAGCTCCAAATACAATTTTGCTGTGAGCTAAGATTACTTTAATTTAGATGAACTTTGCCCTTAGCGCTTGAATACAAACTTGAATTTGACAAAATAATTGCTTTCTAATGAGGTTTTTTAGATTTGTTCAAATCCTCATTTTCCTAGAGGAGCACAGTTCCATCAGTAGACTTTCCATCTGGATGGCCCTGGCTTGTATTCCTGGTACACACCGTTTGTACAGGGTACTTTTCATTTCCTCTTCTTCTGCTTTTTTTAAACAGTCATTTTAATATCAGAAGACATTGCATGCTCTCCTTCATGCTTTCTTCCAAGCAGGAATAGTAGTGTGAGAACTTTTCAACATGGAAATGACTCTGTAGCGTTCGGCCTGCCAACAGGTCAGGTATGTGCAGGCAGAGTGACAGCTCCTTCCCATGTTTCTCCCTCAGCTGAGTCTCCTGCTGGCTTTGGTGAAAGGTTTGTGTATTCAAAACCACTTGGGTTTTCCTCGGTGATAACAAGGGGTGGGTGAAGCTGCAGTGTTCAACAGGAACCAGCTACAACAAAGCCTATTTTCTTTGGCTCTTCTTATTGAAATTGTGTTCATGGTGAGCAGTGCTCACGTAAATTGCTTCTCTTTCACAGAATGATGGGCTTTGCTGTCAGAGGTGAAGTACCAAACACAGAAGAAAGCAGAAAACGAGGAGCTGATAGAATTTTGACGACAGGGATGCAGTAAGTCAGCAAATGTATTTTTATTGGCTTCATTACTGCTCTGCTGCTGGCAATGTCTGGCTTAGCAACGAACCAGCTGGGTGGCTGTGCATTCCTTTATTGGTTATTAATAAGTTCAACACAAAGCTTTCAGAGAGAAAGTTTTTTGACAAGTCACTTGCTCTTCACTGTTTGTATTGGGTGACTTTCACACAAAGGCCTGACACCTGTATGGACAAAATCTTACTTTGCAGTAAGAGCAATGGATGGCAGGGGGTGCTTGAAGTTCTGCTCTTTGATCCTTTTCGGGGCTTAGTATATCTTGCTTCTCCTTTACTTTTTCCTTTTGCAAAAGCCTGACCAAAGGGAGAACAGGAGTCACTCATCTTCTGCATATGATTAATTATCTGCTGCTGTAGCAGGTGGTTGTACTCTCCTGAGTACCTGTGAATAGCTACTGGCTTTCAGTTAGAAACCTTGCCTTTTAACTGCACTGTAATTGTTTCATCTGTTCCCGTACTTTGCCCACACACAGTGGCTCATTTGCACACATTCTTATTCCTGCAAGGAGCTCTGCATCAAGTAAAAAGCACCCCATGTGGTCCATGCTCTCATTCACATGTCCTGTCTCTGTCTCATTGTCGCATGAAATCTGCCACTGGTGCTTTAGACACACTTCACACAGAAATGGTATTTCAAGCTTTTGCAATCTTATTGACATTTTAGTTTTAGCACAACAATTGATTTCTCCTGTCTGCTTGCAAATTTGTAAAAAGTGTGGCCTTGAAAACAGAAGAGGAAAAGAAGAATTGTTGGTATTTTTGAAGTCTCCTTATTTCTGTGCAAGCATGTAATATGTATCTTTAATAAAAGAATAAGGCTAAGAGGATGGACTTACTCATTTGCTTCTCTTATGAGCTATGAAGCTTTCATCATTCTGGAAAACTATTTCAATAATTTCAAGGAAAAAACCAGAAATCATGCATCTTAGGAGTGCAGTATGAATGTTACTTCAGTACTTAAAAATTGTTTTTGGAATGCTGGCATTTTGTTTTTGGCTGAGTCAGAAAAGCTGCGTAACTCTCCTCAAAAACTGAAGGCTCATTTTGAGGTAACTTGATTAATTGGGTCAAAATAAGTTCCCAAGCCATTTACCTAATGACCTCTTATTTCCACAGATTTTTACAAGGTGTCTATGTATGGAAAAGTTTTCTGCAAAAGATAAAAAGATCAGATTTTCCCCAGTTCACCTGTCCTCTAGTAAGGAATAGGAGAAATTGGCAGAGTGATACTGGAGTTGCCAATGTGCACTTGGGTGGTGCAGTCTTACTTCACACTTCTGCTAGTGCCCTTGGTTGAGTGGGTGGAGATGGGATCTGGGAAACCTAGTGTAACCCTTTTGTTTCAAAAAATATTGATCTCATTCCCTGTGAATTTTTACTTTCATGGACTAAGGTGATTGGACCTATCAGAGGTTGATGCTTGTTAAAATAAATAATATTTGTTAATGATGCAAAGTTATTCAGCATAGCTATGTTGAAATCTGCCTGCAGAAGGTTGTAGAGATGTCACACTCTGCCTGTTTCATGAAAGGGCAGAGGAAACAGTATCAGTTAGCCTGGTTATACCTATAGCCTTCAAGATTCTTCCAAAGAATCTCCCTCTCCAGAATTCCACCGCAGCTGTGAAGTGGTCTTTGCACCAATGGTTGTTACTAGAAGTAATTTAACTGCAGGTAATATTAAAGTCAGTTTTCATGACAGTTTTCAACAGCGGAGATCTCACACTGATTTTTATAGGCAGCAAAATTCTTGTTTCACTTGTGCACATGGAAACAAAATGCCTATTTGCTGACCCCAAAGTTTCCATGATAGTTTGTGTAATTTCCAAAGGATCAATTTCCTGTAGAGTTGCTGATGATATCTTGTTATAAACAAGAATAAATGCTTGAAACAAATTTACAGTAAGAAGTCCATCCTATGCATAATTTTCCTGGGGAAAATGAGATTTTCCCATGTTATGTGATAAAAACATAAGGAATGCAATCATTTTAGAATGGGAAGCAGTCCATAATCAAAAGCCAGTTAAACATGGATCACACGTTTGGCACCTAACACAAAACCAGGATGTTTATGTTAGCCAATATTACGTTTATGTTAGCCAATATTCAGCACAGACAGAGAAGCTGAGGCCAAGAAACTCATGTCTGCATTCTCTGTTCTTCTAAGGAAGAGTTAGAAGTATTTTTCAGGGACTTTCCAGTATTTCTTGCCATGACTTCCTCTATAGTTTGCAGTGTTTATACATTAGAGAGAAATATACTTTCATTATTACAAGGACAGTAACCACAGAAGCTCGAGGGGACAAATTGCAGTTCTCCATACAGGAGCAGGACTCCAGCAACCAGGGCATGGGAAGGGGAATTTGAGGATAAGGAAATGAAAGGAGGTCATTGCTTCATTGGTTGGTAGTTGCCACTTCTCTTGCCCCCCAAATTAACCTGTTGGTGCAAGAAGGACATAAAAGTGGTTTGAAAGGAAGGGAAAGTAAGGGGCGAAGAGAATAGTGGAGGACAGGAAGGACATGTAAACATTTGTGCTGCATTTCATTATGTGGAGGGCACTGAAATGAAAGGAAGGTGATGAACGCACACAGCAGCTGTAAAGTCGACTGGTCTTCTGACAGTCTTGTACAAAGAGAGTTTAGATGCCAAATGAAGTGACCAAGGGGAGCAGAAACTTTCATGAGACTGGGAAAAGGAGGAGATGGACAGGAACATGTAGTTAGCTGCAGTGAAATCTCAGTGTCCATCCTGTCACTGTGGTGCAGATGTCCTGACCCTTTATCACGTGCTGGCCAGCTGCCTACTGTGTTACACACTGTTTAGAGTTAAAGTGGCAGAACTCTTCCCCCTGATGCCAAAATAACAATGGTGAAGGAGAGGATCTGCATCAATCTTACTCAGAAGGGTCTTCAAGAAGAAGCTAGCCAGAGACAGCTGTCTTATTTTATGATCACAGAGCTACCCAGGAAAAATCCTTCTGCTTTTTTATTGCTATCTAGATTGTAGATAAAAGTGAAATAAAAGTGTGCATCCCTCAAATAAACAGTTATACTCTAGTTAAAAGTAAAAGGCTTTAAACTTATGCCCTTTCTCTCTTACTTCCTGTTTCCTATTGGAAGATTTTTAAGAGAGGCAGGCATCATGTGTTCAGAGCACTGCATTTCAGGGATCAGAAACAGGAAGCAGTTGTTACACCAAGACAAGTGATTGCTCTTTGGGTACCCAAAGTAAAGGTCACAAATTCAGATTTTGATGTCAAATAGTGGCCTTTTGTTGTAGTAAAGATTTTCAGCTGTGGGGCTGAAGTGGACACATAGTGGTGTTTAGGCATCTGGGGTTAAAACTCTTTTTGCTGCAAGAGAATTAAAAAAGGGGCCTTGCTCTAGAGCCCATCAGTCCCCATGGATTCGAAACAGTCTGAAGAAAGGAGAGTGAGCCGTTTACCCAATCCTAAGAATCTGTTAGTGTAGTCAGGAGAACCAGGTTACCATAACAGGGGGAGTTACGGTACCATGGACTTCAAATTTTTCATTTCAATTCCAGAAAACAGGCTGGCAAAGATAAAGCAGAATTTCCAAATAAAGCTAATGAAAATTTAAAAGATCAAACAGACAACAAATGGGTTTTTTAATATAAAACTTTTATTAATACATTTCTAGGAATAGTTACACTCTCACAATCAAACTCTGTGTATGTAAAATGCATTTTTTTCCATTTGCTGATGGAGCAGTTAATTAGACATACAACCAAGGACAGAGTAATGAGATTGTGAATATTTCTTCAGAAATGAATAGCAGGAATGAAAAATTCAGTAGAAATTAAATAAATTATAATAGGTTTTTTTCTTGCATAGAAACTGCTCAATAAATACATTTATAAATACCACGGAAATCACAACACATAAATACCAAATACAGTCTTGCACATTCTGTAGGTTAGGTTTTTCAAGTTAGACATTACAGTTCACAGTCTGGCCACAGGCTGACTGTGTTTCAGGAAGCTGTTGTTGACACAACATACTGGTGCACTCCAGGGGAGCAGGAGGATTCATCAGTTTGCTGATGAAATAGCAAAATTATCAGACTTAGTGTAAATAAGCTGTGCTGCAGGTGCATTGCACCTCACTGCATGTGTTTGGTTAAAGTGACTGCCAAGGGTTCTCAATCTCCTTCAGCAAATCACTTTTCCTTCTGTGTCATGGGCAGCATGTCCCACTGACCAAGTGATAGACTTCCTTAAATACACACAGTTAAATAAATAGATAAATAAATAGAACCATCCATAATTAACTTCATGGCACTGGTGCAGGATGTGGAAGATGGTGCACTGCTTGAATGATGCTTTTCCCAAACATTTCCCTTGACAGAGGAGCAGAAGCAGTTCCCAGATCTTTTCTGTCCTGGTGTTTCTTAGAGAGGAGAGTCAGAATTTTGTTGAGCCCTGTTAAGAGGTGAGGAAAGAGGGTAAGTTAAAAGAAGGTTCAAGACAGTAATCACTGCTTAGCATTGCACAAGCAGTATAGGATAAGGGGTCTCTTTCCAATTCTTTGGGCTGTCTTGAAGCACAGGTAGAATAAAGTCGATATTTCAAGGGCAGCTACTGAAATCCCAGTGTGTGCATGTCTGGTGTCCAGCTGGGAAACCTCTGCAGCACGAGCTTCTGCAGTTACTCACAGCAAGAACCTCATCAGCTCAAAAATAGCAGCTAAGCAAGGGGAAGATGACTTTTTTAAAGCCTTATTTTTCAAAGGGAGACCAACACTTCTGTGTTTCTCTCCCAGCAGATGGAGTTGCTGGTACTCAGACGTTTAGTACCTACCAGCTTGAGCAAGGACCCTGCAGCACAGTCAGAAAAACTAAGACTGATTCTATAATTAAGCAGGAAGCTTCCCTGTTCTTTAAATCTGATTAAGAAAGAATGGGAAGTATCACTATGGAGTCCTATAAACTGTTTTTTTCTGGGAGGTTTGCCACTCAACTGCCCATATAGAGAGGGAATGGGACTTACCTGGCCAAAATTGCCTTTACAATCAGCTGTACCCAGGGAGCAGTGGGCTCCAAGCACACCTCTCTGCCATCCTTCAGAGTAGCTCTGCAAAACAGGGAATAAAGAAAAGTCAGGAAACTACTGCATGGATTTGTTTTACTCAGAGAAGGTAATCTTGTAGTTTTAGATTGGATAGTCTAAATTCATCCCAGCCACTCAAGGTTAGACTTGTCTGTTTTGCTTTATGTGTTATACAGCCGAGGAGACCAGAACCAAGCAGAATTCTGCGAGTCTTTGTGTCTGCTCTCAAAGCAGTCACACATTCCCAAAAATATTTCCCTGTATATATGGATGCTTGTTTTGGATTTGTTTACATTAGTAAAGCTTTCTTACACAACAGTTGAAACCTCCAGTGGTGAAAAGGTGTTTGAGCAGAATAAGGATTTTAACATTTTATTTCCATTGTGCTGTTCAGACCAGGTTAGGTTGGTTCATTGTTTCCCTAAATCTGCTTGTTGGAACTTAATTTTTCTGCTTGAGACTGCCTGCTTAGTAAATGCAGGATTGAAACTACATCATTATCTTGCGTATTAAGAACTGACAAGTCCATGAAATTCACATGCTACTATTAGCAATACTTAACATATCCCCTGACAGATAAACAATGGTCAGTTCAGGAATATGTAAGGTCATAGAGACGGTGAAAAACATGGTATTTCACTACAAACTATCCCTCTCAAAATAAAAAGCAGGTCTGGCTGCCTGAGGTCAGCACGCTGGCTGTGGTACTTGTGAAGCCTAAAGCCCTGCAGCGGTGGCAGCAGTGCAGGGGCAGAGGAAGGAGCCTCTTGCAGAGCTACTTACATGACTTCAACATTCTTGCAGTGGGGACCGCTCTGTGTCAGCTTCACATCTTGGATGGATTTCGGGGGGATGAACCTGGAATGAGTGGCTATGCACTGGCACCGGAGCTCGGTTCCCATCCTTGCCAGGGTCATACCTGTGAGCAGAAAAGGCAGACAGAGTTGGACAGGTGATCTTATGGTCAATGGATCAGACACAAAGCACAGCTGCTCTATTGTAACAACATTCTCTGTTAAAACATTGCATTTATTCAAGCTGCCTAAATCCTCGTGTTATAGGACAGGTTACTTAGATTTCAGGGGAGCTGATGCCCAAGTACATTAACAAATCTTTTAAAAATGAACCCATATATTTTGTGGTTACTAACCTTACTGACTACACTGTATGGTTAATTGCATTGTTTTAATAGCTGGATCAAAAAACTTGGCCACTCTGCAGAAGACAGAGCCCTAGATTTATTCATTTTTTGGAGGTTTGCCCATGTTTCTGTGTTCATATTGTTTGCTCTCCCTTTCCAATTGTGGATTATTTGCATGAGGTGGCATGGTCACTAAGCAACCAATATGAAATGTTAAACTGTTCTCAGTGTGGGAAGGGAGAGAAACATGAAAACACTTCAGAACAAAAATCTATCTCTAGCCACATAAGAACCTGTCTCTAGCCAAATGTACTTCAAGTGAAACAGCAACAAAGCAAATGCAAGTTGCATCCTTTAAATATTTCCCACAAGATGTCAGTAACTCTTCAGTCCAAGGTCTACATGGTAGATTTCTGTTTGAAGAGAGGTGCTGAAAATGTCTCAAAAGAGACTAATTTACTGAGACAAATAGAAAGCTACTCTGCAAGGACAAGCATCTCAGTTGGTACCTGGGCAAAACTACAGCCATGGGGACTTTGGGAAGCTTTCCTTACCTTGAGATGTAGCTGCTGAGAGCAGGAAAAGCAGCAGGACAGCCGCGAGTTTGCCGTTCATGATTGGACAGGAGTTTTTTGCTGGGTTGTTTAGGTTGGGTTCTGTGAGCTTGAGTCCCAGAGGATTGTTGATTCCTGCTGTGCCTGAGGATTGTTGATTCCTGCTTATATACTGTCTTGTACCCAGCCTCTGTACTCTGCTGGCATGGAGATTGCGTTAGAGGAATTTCCCAGATGCAGTAAAAATGAGTCACATGACTGTTGTGAAACTTCTTCCTAGATGACGAGGAATTATTCTGCTGATAATGATACAATGTATTAATTCATTAAAATATGTCTATGATAGTCACACATTCCAATTATTTTATTTGTGCCTTTTCTAAAGCATATCCTTATTTAATAACATAACTTTAGGATGGCTTCAGCTACATTTATGTTATCACTTTTTATTATTTTCTTAAGGATTATAACTGTTCTTTGTAGACGTGTCAGGTCTATACTTGAGATACTGAATTTCTTATTCCCACTTATGGTGACAGCTTCTTCTTACCTGATATAAGCCACCAGAGTGGAATTCAGGCAGTGCTGAAATTACTGAGCACAGTGCTTTTTACTGGGTCAGGATTTTACCTCAGCACTATTTTGATGTAAAGAATTTTCATTTTAGTTATTTTTTTCCTCTGTTCAAGGGGCACGATACAGAGTAAATTCATCACCAATTCTTTGTATCTAGGAAGGAATTGAGGCTGAAGTATTCAAAGCTTTCTGTGGGAAGCAGATACTGAATTCTGGATGGATCTGAAAATCATGCCTGTACTTTTCATGTTATACATGTCAATGAATGATAAACAGAGGAAGCCTTATATGCAAACTAAGCATGACCTGCTGAACACAACTGATTTTGCTTCCTCAGTCAGTCCAGACATTTTTAATAAGCCTTTTCTGAAATCTTTTTCAGTGACAGTAACCCTAGGTCTTAGCAAAGGGACACAACAGTGAAAGTATTGGCACTGTACAGACTTTTCTGTTAGAGAACCTTGTCGCATGATTTTTAACAGCTGGAATATGTGTGATTAGGAGAAAGCCTTCTGTTTCAGTGCAGTAAAAACATCATCCTTTTGACATGATGACTTTTGCTGCTTGTCATCTTCAAACTCAAAGCTTTGTGGTTTTGGGATCTGTGGATCGATAGAGGTACTTCTCCCCAAATCTGGGGACTTCGTAACAACTCAATCATCTTTAGCATGTAAAGCCTTGTAATTTATTTACAGTAAGAATTGAATAATTTGCCCACAATTTATTGTAGTTTCCTGGGTACCTCTTGTCATTAACTTGATAAAAGGAACTTTGTGATAAAAATTCATTTGTTTTCCATTGCTGTGTGGGCTGGCCCAGGAAAAGATCCAGCAACTTTGTCTCTCCTTCTTACTGAGTATTAAGTTGATTCTGACTTCTGATGGTGCTGCTCCTTAGCTGTGTCTCTTAGAGAACTTCAATGAAAAAATACATTTAGTTCTCTGAAGGTGTGAACCAGGAGAGGGTTTTGCTAGGAACTTAAGGTTATGTTTTATTGTTTATGTTGTATTATGATGTATATGTTGTGGTTTATTAATGTGTGGTTTCCCCGGTGCCAGAATGTAGAAGTCGGAGTTTTTATCAGTTTACTTGGAAGGAGGTTTTGCTGGGTTTTTTTTCTTTTTGATTTCTCTCTGTGTCTCCACATATGTATGCACACACACAGAGGTTAATTGACATTTGATTAGAGATCTCACTTTTCTTAGCTACTATTTGTAGAATTATTTTGGTGTGTGCTGAAATGTTATTAATATCAGAGGAAAAAAAGGAGAATTCCCCTTCAAATCCCCAAGTGAAATCAGCGAGTGCTTGTGCTCCTGACCGCCGGGCTCAGCTATTTCCTGCTCCTGTGGCATTAACAGATCCGCAGAAATCCCCAGGGCAGAAGTGAAGCCAAGAGCCTGCTCCACCTATGATGAGCCCTGCCCCTGAGCTAAGGATGAGTATCTGTCTAAAAGTGCAGGATGTTTGTAATGGAATATAAATCCACTGTGTTTTCTGAGAGCTCCCTGCACTTTTTCACCAGTGTTGCAGTTTCACTGGGGCTGTGTGAAGTGGGAGTAAGAGAGAAAATTGAGGCATGAAAACACCCAAGCCCAAAGATCAGGCACTCCTAAGCTGCATTTCTGGGAGTGCCATGTTTTGTTTGCCCCAGTTCTCTCTTCAGCACTTTGCCCAGGATCTCATCCAGGCTTTTACCATGGGAACTGCAAATCCATTATGGGATTTTTGGCAGCTGGTTTTCCTGCCAGCCATCAGAGATGACTTGTGCAAATGGAATTGCTGCTGCTTTTGAAGGATGGCGTCACCAAGTGAGCTGATACTGCCATGAGCAGAGACCTTCCGTGCTAAACCCTGTTAAAACCACGCTGATAGTGAACAAAACAGCACTTACACAACAGTCTGACTACTGAAAGACTGCTGAAAAGGGAGCAAATACCTTCTGTGCCTGTGTTCTAAGTCAGGATATAGCTTGTGCTCTCCATATTGCAGGATGGAAACTGGTGGTTTGTCATGACTCATCACCCTGTCTCATGAGCACGGAAGTCAAAAGGGCATCTTTTAGGATCTTGATTGGGATCCGTTAATCTTTGTATGTAGCAAAGGATGCCCTACACAAGGGACACAGTAGGAGAGATTCAGGTGATCTGAGGCTGAGCTTTAGCTTGTTACTGGTTTGAGTCACTCCAGTTCCAGAGGAATGCTCCAGCTCCCGGACTGATAAAGTTACTCTCGGAAAATTAGGAAAGTCTTGTTTTAGACAAATTCCAACCTCTCCCTTTAGAATTTGTGTACACAAGACCCAGAGGCCCAGGAGGCAAAGCTTTTGATAGAATGAGGGTGCTTTTGATGGAATGAGGGTGCAGCCTGTATGTCAACTTCTGCCTCCTTGTGTTCTGTGTCCCAGCTGCTCTTCTAGCCAGGGAAAATCTTACCCTGTCCTCTGAAACTGCCTTCTTTTCCCCTCAAAGGCCTTGGCATCCACCTGCCATTCCACTTGAGCTGCGGAGTGCTGAAGGGACAAACACAGGAGCTGGGAAATAATTGCTTCTGCTGCTCAGAAGCCGTGCCCAGTGTTGTGCAAACACTTGTGGAAGTCTGCAATGAGGCAGAGCTTGGGGAACAGATACGTAAAAAGCAAAATATTTGCTAGACATCAGAATTGCTATTGGAGGAAGTGGTAGCAAGGAAAGGAGAAAGGCTTAGGTCAGCTTTTGGAGTTTTTCAAATTTCAGTGTTTAAATATAGACAGTTATGTAGCCTTAGTGAGATCACAGCAAGTGCTGGACTTTCTTGAATCCCTCTGGAACCACAAAGTAGCAGTACAGCTTTAAAGTTGATTTGCCTTTTAATATATGTATTTATAAAAATGGTGGTATGTTACTGCATACTTATTTTCGATATGTATTTCAGCTCTGCTTGAAAAAAGTCAATTCTGTATTGTAGCTTTCATTTAAAAAATTACTGTGCATCAAATGAAATATTTCATTTGCTCCAACTCAATATGAAAATGTATTGATACTATTAATATAAGGTATCTAGTAATATTAGAAAGGGATACATTAATATTACTTGTAGTGCTTACATAAAAAACTAGAAAATATTAACAAATGTACATGCTACAGATAGAACCTACCTACCTGGTATGAACAAAAGAGATACTAAATCCACCTAGAGAATTGTTAGGCACCAGCACCTGGGCTTTCCCTGCCCTATAAGGCTGCATTTATTCTTACTTGCATTTGCCTCTCAGCTCGGCCAGAAGCATTTTCTGACAATGCAAATAAGACCTGCAAGTGGCAGGAGGAAACACATGGGAAGTTTGATAAGTTCTTGCCAGGAACTTTTGATTAAATTAGAAGTGGTCAGTGGCCACAACACACGTCACATCTTCATCTCTGACTCTTATAAGTGAAATGTGTTTGGCATCAAAGCTGTAATACATAAACTCGATGATCCCATGGATCTCAAGCTGCTGGACAGGTCAAATCTTACTGTTCACCAAAACCTGGTGATGCAGCAGCAGGAAGGAACAGTGGATGTGCGCAGTCAGCTCACGGATTCAGATTTGAGTCCAGAGCTGCTTCGGTGAGGGAGCTGCTGGGGGTCAAAACTCAAACCCCACCTCCCACCCTGGGGCTCACAAGAATCAACCCCACAGGGCACTCATGGCATTTTTGAGTCCTCCATCACTCTCACCATGTGTGTCTAGTCTGATGAGTGCTCCTAGAATCTGCACTTCAGTGCTTTCTACCTCAGAAATTACATTTCTATGGCCAGCCATAAATAGTGAGAAGCAAATCACTAAGAGAAAACATCTTTTTGACTGTAGAAAGAAACTAACAATAAATCAATGGGAATTGACATGTTAACATTAATATTTAGCCATATAAGCATTCCCCTGGATTCTGGAGAAACAACACAGAATAAATATGTAAGCTGTAAAGTCCTTTTGTAAAACAAAAAATGTGGTCTATTAGGGTGCCAGGTAGAACATGGTGCTAATAATGCCAAGGTCACAGCTTCAATCCCCATATTGGCCTTTGACTTAAGAGTTGGACTCGATGATCCTTTTGGGTCCCTTCCAAACCAAACTAATCTGTGAACTAACAGGAGAAAAAAAATTATCAAATGGTTTCTGTTACATTGAAATAAATAATGTGTTCTTTTCTTAGAAATATGACTTCTAAACTTCTCTTGGTATATATGTATATGTGTATCTCTCTGCCTGTGTCTTCCTGTCTGTGAGCGAAAACTGCAGCACAACAACTAGAAGTGATGTAGTATCTCTATTTTTAGCCGCTCCCTTCTGAAAATCATGATCTCCCAGTCTTTACCCTGAGGCTGGCAGTGACTTGGAGCTGTTGATGAGACAGGAGGTAATTTAGGTATCAGCCTGTGCCTGCTTGCACCTTCCTTACACCCAGTCAAATACCATTTAGCTAAAGTCACTTCTAAACACTCTTCATCCCCTGATCTGATATTCCTATCATATACCTAGCATCATACCGAGATCTCTCTCCTTTTTGCTGATGGTCAGACTAGAATGTTTTACTTCTATGGGAGCTCTGTAATTTTTTCCTATGCCAATCACTTTGGTTACTTCTTGCAGGGAATTTCACCTAGTAGTTTGTTGCCTAATCAGTGAATCTCCTAAGGTCCTTCTAAAGTTCTTTCTTGTTTTCACATCATCATTTAGCAGGATCAGAGTACTTTAACTCATGGCAAATGACCTTCCCAGACCCTCTGTGGGATGGCCAAAGCAAACAGGATAGCACACAAGGTGGTGTAAGAATCCATGGGTGATGCCCCTTTATCAATGGAAGTTGATCTTTTCATTCTGCCTTTTATCTCTATATATTCACCTGTTACTTTTCCATTTCCAAGACATGTTTCTTAGCTTCATTATTTCCAATGTTTAGTGAGGGCTGAGAAAGGATTTCAAAAAGGCACTTTGACTCTACCTGTGAGACCTGCCACATCCATAGTCTTGTTGTCACCTTCAAACAACTGCAACAAGTGCATGAGAGATGACTTCCTTCAAAGATACACAGATGCCTCATTAATACATGTTTATTCATGTGTTTGCTAATTGTATCCATTCTGTTTCTGCTTTAAGTAAGGCCATTCAGGCGTAACTAATTTCATCTTGTTTATTCTCATCCTTACAACACTTAAACACTTTCATTAACCTTGAACTCCTGGATCTATCACTGACTAAAGTTTAGAGAGAGAGAGAGCGAAGGAAATAAGATGAATCAGCAACCATCTCAGGGAAAGAAAAATAATCAATTGTAGTAGTAGCAGAGGGAGCATTCTCATCAGAAATGATGGCATTCTCAGTAGCAATGTTTTCTCTCATTTCATATGCTTGCAGAAATCCAAGGTTTATTCTTCCTTGACTTTCCTTTGACTGGTGACTCAACATTGTCCCTGGCCCTGAAATTAGATTAAGTATAAAGTAAATTCAGTAATTCATTAAAGAAACAATTACTATTAATACAAGCTAAGGGAGAGCAATAAGTGCTCACGAATCATTAATGACTTATTTTTGCTGTACCAACCAATTGACATTTGTGCAAAGAAAAAAACCAAAACTCAAAACTGTTCCTGCATGAACTGCTTCAAGAGAAAGGACTTCCTCTGTCTGCCTGTGTGCGAAGTAGGGATTTGACTGTCCCTGTCTACAGCAGTGAAAGCTCTTGGAAATGCCAGCTGCATGTCTGAATTACACCCAGAAAGAGGAAGTGAGTCTTTGAGATCTTGATTTTTGCAAGTGTCAAACACACAAAATGTGCTGTCTCTCAGCAGAGGTTTAGGGCATCATAGCCATGGCCTTTGGGGTAGTTTAGCACACCGGGAAGGTACCAAAGGAAGCCATTTCACTCCTCAGGCATGTGAAAATACTCCTTTAGAGAGAACTGATGGAAAGACTAATGCCTGCAGAGGATGAACATTTGCAAGCCAAGATTTTAAGTAGCCTTCTAAAATGGGCTTTTAAGTGCAGGTGTGGTACTATAGGTAAGAGCTTACCTGGCCAGCAGAGCTTTTACAGTGAGCTGGATCCAGGGTGCAGCAGGTTCCACGCACACTTCCCTGCCGTCCTTCAGCGTGGCTCTGCCCAGCAAGAAGCATGGAAGTTAAGGTTAAGTGTGTCCCTCACACTTCTCCTAATGGCTGGAAATTTCTCTCAGCCAGTAAATGAAGGAACTGTTTGGTTTTGCCTTATTTGTTTGGGGGTTTTTATGAATGATGTCAATACAGGTGTTTATGCTGTAATCTTATAAAAACACTAATGAGTTTTCTATTTGGTTTCAGTTCTCTGTCTGCCCATACTTTAGCAGATCTTTCAGGAACTTAATTATCTTGAAAAGTAATTTTTTTCAGCCAAACCTGTCTTAAATTACCAATTCCTAGTGAGGTGGAACTGGATGCCATCCAATGCTGCACAGAGGGTATGATTGTACAACCATTATTTGCTTAAGAAACCATAGTGAAAGCATAAAAACATAAAAATCTGACAGAGTCCTTCTGTTTACTGACTGCAATAGTACGGTTCCTGTGACTAGTTCCAGGAGTGGTTTTAAATGAACCTTACTGTATCTTTTATTTTTTACCCACATGGAGTATAATCCAAATTCCCCACTCCTCAAACAAGGAAATGCTCCATGTGCAATTCTGACACAGGAAATAACTTGAGGCCTTTCAAACTTTGCCACATTCAGTCCAAATCAGAGGAAATTGTTTTAATTCATGTCAAGAGGATCAAGTTTGTATCTTTGATTGATTCTTCATTGTCAAGTTATTAATTGTGCCCTGTGTTGTGGGAATCTGATTCTCCCCTCTGATGTTGGTCACAGGTAAGAAAACAGCAGAAAGATATTTAAAATGCTGTCTGGAAGTTGCTTGTAACACTGGCTGGGAATGAGCTCATTCCTTTGGATATAAGGCTTTGTTCCTGATACTGATGTCCCTGAAGCTTTGCGAGGGAAACATCCTTCCACTAGAAGTACATAAGGAAATAGGCTGAGAAATGCCGAGTCGGTTCCTCCAGTTGGAAGCAAGATGCTATTTAGGAAAAGTGCTCACATGATTTCCACATTTTTGCAGTGAGGTCCTCTCAGGCTTATTCTCACGTCCTGAATAGACTTGGGAGAGATGAACTTGGAATGAGTGTTTATGCACTGGCATTGGGAGCTTCTTTCACCTGTCTTCGTCAGGGCCTTACCTGTGGAACAAAACTCAGTTATGTCTAGGTACATGAACAGTCTCTTTATTTGCTCCCCTGAAGCAAACTGCATTCCCTCCTGTAGCCTCACTCTTGTTCCTCACACACTCTGATTTGCTGGATGCTGACATAAAATTAACTGCGTCTGCACAACACAGCAGCTGCGTTTTCAGAGCTGTTGATGTGCAGGTGCATTTGAATTTAAACTTGGATTGCTAAGTTTCTGCCATGATATCTGCTCGTATTCCTTATTCTTTCTTGCAGACAGGATAATTCTTACTCTGTCATCAACCTGCCTACCAAGAATAAAACTGCAAATAGGATAAAATTGTCATTTGTAAAAGAAGAGATATGTGGACATATTTGGGGGAAAAAGGCCCTGTTCTAGTTCAAACACTTATTTGTGGCATAGGAATAAACTCATTTGCTGACAGAGGCATATTTTACTCCTGGAAACATCCGCATCATCCTAAAAGGTACCAATGATCCTTTTTACTTCCAAATGACAGTGACTGAGGATGCAGTTCTCTTGCAAAAAATAATCATGGACACAGCATAAGCCCACTTATTAATTGCCTACATGAGTTTTAAGAAATTATTTTCTTACCTTCTGACCCTGCCATTGAGACCAAGCAGAGAACCAAAGTGACAGCAACAGCTTTGCCATGCATTGCTGTGCACATTTTCTTCTTCCCAGAGGTCCTGCTCTGGTGCTGATTCCCACCAGCTTTTATACCTGAAAGGTGTGCTCCCAGCAGCCTGAGTGCTGAGAGGTGGGTTCTGCACATGCAGGTTTCCTAGCACCATGAGAGTGTTGCATAAGAAATCCAAACTCTGTGCAGTCCATTCAGTGGCACTTCAGACTTCCCTGGCTTTTGTTGCTGTATATTTCCAATTATTTCTTTAAATTGTTATTGTTATCCATCACTTTCTGTTTGCAATTCTTCATGGGACATTGACTTTAGCCAACCATGTTGAGCTTGCATTTGGAAATCAATACAACATTACCAGATATCCCCCTGAGCTAAAATAAAAGCACTTTTCCCCTCCTCTGTGAATACAGAATTTCTGTTCAGCTGTTTGCATCACGTTTAAGTACCTTGTGCAAGAACATTTACCCAGCATAATTACAGGAACTTTTCATCCCGATCTTACACACTGTATTTTGATATGAATCCAATGAAGTAATTTAGTCAGTTTTATGAAGATGAGACACAAGCAATTTCTCTTGTTTTCTGAAAGGATTTTGTCATTTTCAGTTTGGCTCAAGGGATTTAGATGCTTTATGCTGGACTGAAAAGTCTCTCCAGTCATTTGGCAGGAAATGATGAGCTTAAAATCACTGAGGCATTGTCACCAAAGTCACTTAAGCTCTTCTGAAACTTTCATCTGTTCATAATATGACAGGAGAAAGTATTTGGCAGTAAGGACTGTAATGACACCTGGTTAAAATAAGCACTTGGGAAGTTGCTTGTTTTTCTTTCTAACCTCGTGCATTTAGAACAATCACAGGTGTTTAAGACAGCAGATTAACACGTCATAAGTGACTTCACCAAGAAGGAAGAGCATCCCAGTCTGATGAGGGCAGGCATGGAGTCAGAAGAGCTGCAGTGCTTCCCTTAGCAGTCTCCAAGAGCATTGAAACACATTTTTGGAAGCGTGAGGGTGGTTGTGCTTCTAAGGAAGCTATTCCATGACAGCATACAGAACAGAGATGTGATATGTTGCCATTTCTATCCCTGGAATCACATCTCACCGTGGAGCCTACTGAGGAAGGTGCAGATGCCCTGCCCAGTGTCCTGCAAGTTCAGCCACTGCTGCCATTTGGGATAGAAGAACTGATGAGAAGAGCCTTTTCTCGGCTGTGCTTCAGCTCCCAGTAACTTGATTGGGATTTTGCTGGTGGCAAAGGTTACATGTCTGTATTACACTAAAATTGATGCCAGTCCCTTAGGACACACCCATACTTTTATGGCTGTGCAGATCGAGTGGTCCTTCCCAACCTCTCCCCATTCTTGGCGGATACTTGCGACATCCTTATCTCCAAATTAGATCTCTAAAAGAAAGTAGCCTATAAAAATCCCTCGGGAAACAGGAAGGCTTAGAACTGTAAGACAAGTCTGGACAAAACCTGTCTTCTTGAGAAACTTTGACTCCTTCCCGTTCTGAGGTCTAGCAGGCTATGCAATGCTATGTGGTGGGACAGGGGCAAATATGGGGACAGGGAGCAATGTGTGGCCAGAATAGTTGTTCTCTTGCACAAGAACTTGCTCAAACACTGCCAAAAACTCCCTTTATGTCTTGCACCATGAGCAAACATGAGCTGATTGTGCAGAATACACAGAGTGGCTCCTTGTTGGAAAAGACCAAGCCTAAACAAATACCAAAATATTTGCTCAACTTTCCCATTTCTCAAGTGTTCGCTGCTCGAATTTCAGCATTCCTCTGTAAATTGCTGTGCTACAGGTAGATGTGAGGCCATGTAATCAGAGCTCTGTTTCTCAGAATTTCCACTGATGTAGACCTCCATCCAGACTGGAATTAGGGCGAATGATCAGTAACTCCCTTAATGTTTATCAGATTTCCCTGTTCAGTGCCATGTTCTCAGCTGCTGTGCTGTCAGAGCACCACACTGCCATGGCCTTGCAATTCCTGTGACTAACCAGTATTTGTTCATTACTATCTGGGAAGTTTATCATCCAGATTTCTGAAAACACTGAGTCTGACAAGAAAAGAGGAAGAAAGGAGATAACAACTTTCTTAATTCCTCTGATTGTTAATTATCTACACTTCACAGAGGCAACAATTTGCTGTTTTAATTTGCTGCCACCCACAACTCAGCCCCCCCTGGCCTTGCCCTTCTGGGAACCCATTATGTGATATACAGTGAAAGAAAATGCTTCCTCTTTTTTTTCAGTTCTCTGTTCCAATAAGTAAATTAATAACAAACAATATAGAAGTGGAAACACTTCAACACATATTTATTAGGCACATAAACATAAAAATCTTCCATAAATAAATAAATAAATAAATAAATAAAATTGTATAAATAAATAAATAAAGTGGTTTTTTCTAGCCAAAAGATGGCATTTAAATAAATGTTTATACCTTTACAACACTCATCCACAATAAATAATATCTTGGAAATGATGACAGAAAACCTGATGTATCAGAATTTTGACATGCTAGTTCTGAAAGCTCCCCCTTCAGCCCGGAGCCCACTGTTAGTGGCAGTGATCCGGCTGAAGTCACCTGTTCGTGCTTTGCTGGGGAGAAGTTGTTGCTGGCCTTTTCCTAAACTGTTAGCAAAAAGGGAAGGAGTCATTTAGTGAAAGCTCTGCTGGGAATGCACTGCACTGTTCCACCTGTGTTTAGCAAAAATTATTCCAGAATCATCTCCATATTCCTTTACAAGCCATTTTTTCTGCCTTCTTGTTGAGGTGTCAGTGGTTTCTTTCCTACATAATGAGGTCTGTTTAAAAGACTAAAAGTATTGTTGGCAACTAACTACAAACCAGGGAATACATATTTTAAATGCTGTGACATTGCGAATGTAGGAGGCAGCAGGAGGTAAGCTGTCAGAAGCTGGGTGAGTGTCTTCCCTTTTTGCCCCGCTGGAAGAATTAGGACATTTTTCATCTTTGCTTTAGGACACTGACTCAGGTTTGGTGTTGGCCCTAGAAAGAAAGAAGATGGAAAAGGAGGCTGTTAAAAATCAACCACACAACAGGTAAGACTTGCTGGCATCAGCTGAAATCCACTGCTTTGTGCTTCTGTGCCCAAGCCCCTGAAAAGCTGTGACAGAACCCAAGGGACACTGGTAAGTCATAATATTCCCAAAAGGATTCAACAGCAGTGCAAGTTCCATAGTTTGATACTTCACTTGACAACTTGGAGCCTGATTTCCCCCCCACTTATCTATATGCCATTAGTTTGAAAAACTGATTGCTGCTTTCTACCACTGCAAGCTTGAGAAAAGCAGTCAGTTCATGCCTGGATTTCCTGAACAGTTGTGCTGCAGCTTCTCAAAATGCTTGTGCCTCAGGGGAGATGAAAGTAACCTTCCCGTGGATGTGTGGCACAGTAAGGCTCCAATAGCTTATGCTATAATTAAGGCTCAAAGCCAACACAGTGCTTGTCACAATTAGTGAACACAAAAGGCAATAACTGCCTGAGGGGACAGAATTTTGGAGCACTTCACATCGTCCGTGTTTGGTAGCTCAATTAAAATACCGATTTCCAATAGGCTGTGCTTATTGAGGAAAAATAACTCACTTGTCTAGGATTGCTTTGATGATCAGCTTCACCCAGGGAGCACTGGGCTCCAGGCACACCTCTCTGCCATCTCTTAGGGTAGCTCTGCAATAGGGAAGAAAGGGAAGAAAGGAAGGGTGAAGGGCTACTTAGTGAAATCCAAGGCAATATCACCTTTCTCTCATATCATTCTAGGGATACACTGACGTGTTTCACTTTAAGCTGTATAAACTCAGGCTGTAGCCTAACACAAAGGAATTCTTTTCATGGATTTAGTATCTTCTCATATCTGTTTGTTTGATGCATTAAACCATCTGCAGGACTCTTCCTCTTTTCAAAACTGTTTTTATTCCCCCCAACTGGCTTTGTATTTGTGTCAGTCTTTCAGTGAAGAGTTAAATCCTTCCATCTTGATTCAACAATTGTACTACCCAATCCATAGGAATTTGGTTACTTGAAGTAAAAGTTCTGGAATACAACTGGAATGTATGATTTGTGTGCTAATGGTAAGTTTTTTTCATTGATTTGAGTAGAAGTGTGATCATTTTTTTGACCTAGTCCTTAAAATTTATGTTTTGATCAGCGTGGCTCCATGCGTTTTCGTGAGCCAGTAGAATTCACAGTTTTAGAAAGCTTTTTGCTGTCTGATGACTGCGAATTTAGGTCAAAATATTGCATGTGTTTAAAAAGTAGAGATTGGCAAAACAACACACAGTTCACAACACGTATCACATTGTCTGCAGGAGCAGGGAGTGTTGCTGTTCTGCTTTCTGCTGCTGCCAGCTGCTCACACCACTCACAGAACACTTACACCATCCCAAGAGTAGAATCTGCTTCCCTCTCATTAAGTAATCAGGAAGCTTTTGCAAAACACTTACATGACTTCAACATTCTTGCAGTGAGGTCCGCTGGGGGTGAGGTTCACGTTTTGGATGAACTTGGGATGGATGAACCTGGAATGGGTGTTTATGCACTGGCACCGGAGCTCGATGGCAGAGCGTGGCACAGCCTCACCTGGAGAACAAAGAAAGGTGGAAGGTTTTACTATTTTCACAGCAAGCACAATATGGGGGTTTTGCTGACAGCATTAGGAAAGTCCCTTGCTGCGCTGGTAAGATAACACAGTGTCTCCCCATCAGCATTTGTTGTGGCAGTTAATCAGGAGAGCTTTAGGAAGGGTTTCTTTACCTTGAGTTCCAGGTGCTGAGATCAGGAGCAGGATCAGGACAGCAGCCACAGCCTTGCCCCTCATGATGTAAGAGCTTGTGCTCCTTGTGTGGCCTGGGCCTGGTTCTGTGCTGGGGTGAGCTGTGGGGTGGCAAGTGCCTGTGCTGTGGGGTTGGCTGCATTTATATCCTGCCTGGGCCACTGGGGCACACTGGCATCACTGGTGGGTCACGAAACTCCAGTCACAAAACTCATGGAAACTCCGAACCTGTGAGATGCTGCTCTGCTCTGAGTCACAGGTGAGTGGGTAAACCCCTTTCCCTTCAGGGCCACAACATTGCTTCTCATTAATAGAAAGCACTTTATGATGTAAAGACATGTGGAATTGCCCTGGTCTGAGCTGTGTGGAGTCTGTAGGGAGTTTGTAATTCTGTATTTATTGGGATAATTTTAATCTGTACTTTTGTCTTCCCTGTGATTCTCCACCACAGACCAAAGGCATTTGTTCTGTGATTTTCTATCTTTGTGCCTTTGGACTTCAATTTTATTTTTTCTGTTTTAAGACACAATAGAAGTAGAAGCTAATAATTCTAGAAATTATAGATACTAGTCTCATTGTCCTTATATTCACTTACATTTTAAAAAATCTTTTTATATGCTGAGATAACTTAAGCAGAAATACTTACAGTATTCTTTTGATAAATTCAAATCTATCTTCAGTGAAATAAGAAACAAAATCCAGACTGACTCTGTAGTACCAGTGAGAACACACAGAATATGTTATTATGATATGATGAGTTGCTTTGCCTAACCTAAAGTAGATTTTGTTTCTTGAGGAGGACTGCTTCTTCTGAAGCCAAAATTTCTTAGTTATTTGCTGCTTTGAATTTGGGCAGAGGAAAATTCTAAAAGCTGCTGTAGGATTCTGCTTCTGAAATAAAATGAGGCACTTCTGCAAATTTATATTTGACCCTGTAAAGAGAAGATGTCTTCTGATTCTAATGAAAATAAAGAAAACTGAAGATGGAATCATGAAGAAGGATTATTCAAAGTCAGAGGTGTTCAACCATTTCTTTTAACAAGCAGTATCATGCAAGTTGGCCTTCTCTGGATTAAACATTTAGGTCTCCCATTACTTTTCCTCTGCCAGGTAATGGGGAAGTCAAAGGAGCAAAGCACAGGGCCAGATATGAATGAATACAGGTTCTTTTTCTCTGACTGATCATGAAGAGGTTTACATATTTCAGACAGAATCCCACTTACTGTTACCATATCTATCAGAATCTGTGGTTTATAAACAGCCTTAGAGGATATGATCTGAACAGCAGCTATTCCAGAAGCTGTCACTTCACAGCTTGCAGCAAATACAGCTGGGTTAGCTAACAGATAAACAGATAAACCCTTAATTACAGCCCTTGCTTATCAGACCTGAGATCTGGGCAGGGATTGTCCTCTTCAGCCATGGCCATCATTAGGTGTCTAGGAATGTGTAAGAAAAGATTGTTTTTGAGACTTATCCGTAGTAGTCAGAATCTGGTTTCATTTGCTGCCTCCGGATTCTTTTACAAGATAACAAGTAGATATTGATCCTTTTCCCTGATTTTCACTGGCTTCGTAAATCTGTAGACCTTTATCATGTCTCTAGGTCAATCTCTTTTTATGAAGTGCTGTCCTGTTGCCTGAGAGCAGCACAGACTGGGTTGTTNCTTTTGCAGACAAACGGCAGCATTTTCTCTCCCCCCGCTTCACTCTCTCTGTCTCTCTGGGCCTAACTTTAAAGCTATAGAACTTAATATTTGGCATAAGCAAGACAGACGATTGGGGATACAAGGATCATATAGTCAACCCAGGACAGTTCCTAACTGTGGACTTTTTATTTTGCCCTCACACACTATTTCCATGCACAGAAAGCTGTTCACAGAAATGCAAGCTAGAGCATCAATGGAAAAGTCTTCTGGCCTGCATACAAGGGGAAAATGGAAGGAGGAATTGCATTGCCTAAGGAGTGGGAATTTTTTTCCCAAATAAATCTAAGAAACTGTTATTCCTCTTTAATTTCATTAATGATTTTTTATTATCTTGAAGAAAAAGTTATTCTTTCTGTACTGTATATGCACTGAAGCTTTTATCCTTTGTCTTCTTTGTGCAAAACTTTCTGCCTGTTGACTTTTAAGGAAACATCATTTCTGCTTTCTTGTTCCAGACAGACCAGATGTTTTTGGCTCTGTGTGTTTCTACTCAAATATAAAGAAAAGGCTTAGGTGTTTTACCTTTATCAGAGACAGCTTAATGATTACAGCATAACAAATCTTGATGTGGAGCAGTGGGAACAGCTGAGTAGTGTTCTGGAGGTTGTGCTTTGCCTTGTAATTTAGGCTGTAGGGAGCAGAGTGCTCAAGAGTGGCCTGCACAAAACTCAGAATCAACAAAGATAAAATCTCTCCTCTGGTTACAGAGAGAAGTCAGAAGAGATGAACTCTGAATGAAAAGATCACGTGCTTTATTGTTAACTGTGATTTGGGCCAGAGAGAGCAGCTGCTGTTCCAATTGATTTTAAAGGACCTTGTTTTGGAGACGTGAGGCAGGTGAATTAAGAGCTGCTGGAATTCTAGTTCACACTCTGACTGAAGAGAGCCATTGCTAAGCCTTGAATATGAGTGTCATAAATGATATCTGCTAGCCTTCAGCTGTATAAACACTTATTTTGTCACAAGGGTCATAAATACAGTTATTGAGAAGCTTCCATTTTCTTGGCATGAAAGTGCCTTAACCAAGCAATAAGATTTGTGAGTATTGATGCTTATCAGCAGTGTATGACACACAGCAATGCAGATTGTCCTGTGTCCAACTTTTGACACTGATGTGTGGTCCAACAGTCCCTGTCCAAACCACATGGCAAACTGGTACATGCAGGATTAGTTCAGATCAAGCTGGAAGTGCATAAGATTCAGTAATTCCACTAATCAAGGCTTCCTCATCAGTTTTGCTATAGAAGACAAAGGGCAAGAGAGAGGCTGAGGTACCCAAATGAAAACACCGTAGTTCCTCACATAATTTTCTGTGTGCTCCTGCCCACCCTTCTCTGACTTGAGTGTCCAGGAAATTTACATTTCCTTATGCTCACAGGAGCAGTGAGGAATTTCTTTCCCCTGGGGAGCTCCTTGCAGTGCCCTGGCCTCATTTCCCTCAGTGACTGTTCACCACTGTCTTTAGTATCCTGCCTCATTCCTGGAATTTTACATCCAAACATGTAAAAGATGATTTAAAAATCGCTGAGCAGCTGAGTCAGTCCATGTCACCTACTGGGGTTTTTTGAAGGAGTATTAGCTTCAACAGAAAAGGGTAGTCCGGTTTTGCTTTAGATTTCCTTTAGGTAAATTATTCCTCTAAATTTCTTACACCTCTGTGACCCTATATGCAAAATCTCTTCATATTTTTGATCTGCAATAGGAAAATACATCAACTTCTTTGTATTTTTTTCCTGGCAGTTGGGGTCTTTAGTGTCATCTGTGTTTTGGCACGAGATGGTCTCTACTGTGAACCTTTCCTGAGGCAAGTTTGGCTGACTTGAGAGGGCCAAACAGAGAATTAATTATAGTCACAAATGTTATAACTCTATGTCTTTCTCCTGGCTATTCCTAATTAGATAACAACAAACTCCCCAAGATCTTAAGTTTGCCAGCTTTTACACTGAATGACTTTTACATGAAAAATATAGAATAAAGGGCTGTAATTAGAAATGCAAGCATGAGATCCACTTTTAGTATCTGTCTTCTGATGAGCTTTCGCAGCGTCTGATGCGTCCTGTCCAAAAACATGAGTTCTCTTTAGTTAATATGCAATTCTGCAAGCCTAACTTGTTTTGCTGAGCCCTCCTTCTCAGGAGGGGCTCACTGAAATTTGAGTGACTGCCTCCTCCCCTCTTCCTGAAACTGCTTGTGTTAGGTATTTAACAAGAATGGAAATGACATTTGTTCATTTTTAGAAGTGCTGGGTATGGAGTGCAGGGTCTTTGCCAAACCAGTCCTGCACTGGGCAGGTGTTACAAAGGTCACTGTGCCAGTGGTTTAAGAAAGGAGTATTAATTAGTCATAAAATTGCACAGATTTCTGAGAACAAGGTTGAGAGGCAGATCTCTGCTGTACCACAGCACTACTTCCTCACAGCACAGGAGATGATGATCCCTATTCCTGTATTTTCCGTACAGCCCCTGATTCTTGCTGCACAGAAACATAGTTGCAACATCTCCGCTGGTGAATGTTTTTTTCCACCTGCCCTGCTGATGAGATCTCAGGTTCAGAGGCAGGAGAAGCACTTTGGAGTTCTGTCTGAAGACCACAGGACACGTGGATGTCCCTGCTGCACAGGTGCTCCAGCAATACACAATTGTATAACACACCCAAACCCATTGCTAGAACTTCTTTCTGTCTCCTGTCAGCCGGTTGTTCTGGGTCCTAGTGCTGTGCATTTAATACTCCACGCTTGCAGCTGTACATCTAAAACTCACACAGGGTGATGCTGAGCTTTGCTTCAGCAGTCCCTGAGCTTCCAGCAGAACATTTCTGGTTGACTCAGAACTTGGGTCACATTTTTCAGCTGTTTGAAGGAATCCAGAATTGCAGTCCTTCCTTTCTGTGACCTTTGGCAGAGTCACAATACAACAAAAAGCCATTTACTGATCGAGTTGGATGGAAATTATCTGCCTTTGTGTATTCCTGGGTTTTCCCCATGTATGTAGCAACTGCATAGGAAATGAAATCACCTCCAGAAAGGGAAGTAGTATTGGGGAAAAAAAAAAAGAAAAGAAAAAGAAGAAATGGACAGGATGCTGCCTGAAGCATTGTCAGGGTATTCAGGCTACTCAGCATGCAGCAACTTTTTCAAAGAGCAAAAGCGACCAATTTAATTGCATTGATTGCATTTTTAAGAAAAAAACCTAACTGCAGTGTGATTACTCAGAGACTTTCCAGTATTGCAGCTGGTATCACCATATTTTGTCTTTCCTATTAGATAGATACCTTTTTTCATTAATCATCACAAGTAAATGAAAACCTATTACAATATACAAACAAAAGAATTACTCAAAAAAAATTTTTTTTAGTGGGGCAAAGCCAAGACTTCCAGGAGTGAGCAGAAAGAACAGTAGAGAATAGGGAAAGGACTGGAGAAGATACTTGGGATTAGCACTTCCTTATGCTCCCTCCCTGACTCCCTGGCCCCTCTTTGCCAGCCTATATCCCCTCAGCTGTCCCAGAACTAGAAGTCTGTGTTCTAGGTTTACCTGCCTGGGGGAGGAGGATAAAATAATGACAGCTTTTCCAAAGCTATAGTGTTTTCAAGAATTTAAGCAAAGCAGAATTAACAATTCTATGCTACATTCCATGGGCATTGCAATTCTGGTCAGTCCCTTACCGGTATAAATTGGGAATAAATTAAAATCAGTGGAGTCACACTTCAGCACTGGATGTAGATCTGAAGAGAACAATGTCCTGAACTCAGAGGCACTGAAAAGGTGCAAAGCACAACAGATATGAGGAGACATTGGCCTCAAATTCCCTGTATGAATCATCAAGATATTTTTTATTTCCAAAGCTTTAGCTGTCTGGAGGAAAGATCAGTTTGAGCCAGAGACAGAGGGCTCATATGTGTATTTCCTACCTGCACATGAGACAACAAAAGGTGAAGACAGAAGAGCTTGGAAAGGAAGGGAACTGCAGCTGCATTTTGTCCATGAGGGGCCATCTCCATGGTGAGGGAAGCTGGCTTCCCATGTCACTGTTCATCATTGAAAATATACTGTATGTTTACATCACCAAGAAAGCAAGATAGAGTTTCTAGATCCTTAAACAACAGCCTCTGACACCGGACCTGAGGGAAAATGTCAAGTGTCAAAATGGTAAAGAAACAATCTGAGGATTCTGCTGCTGGTGCTGGTAACTGCAACAGAATCCACTGGTTGGACACTGCAGAAAAATTACCTGAGTGGTAACTATTCCCAGGGAAGTCAGCACTGCTGGTTTATTTACTGGTTGAATATTTGTCCAGCTGGGCTGATCTGTGCGGGATAACAATCCGTGTTTGCTTGTTCTGTGCTATGTTAATTTTCAATATTTGCTGTGGAAGAGATAGGTTTTCCCTTTTAACGGATGCAAATAAGGATTTGTGTTGCAGTTGCATCTGGGTATTGCACTTCTTCCTGCAGCTGTTACAGATGCTGGGCAGAGGTTGAGAAGGTTAGATATGATGGGGGCAGACCATGTGTCCCCTATCTCTTCCTACCCAGTTCTGCTCCTTAAGAAAAAAAGAGCAAAGGCAGCACCTCCAACATCTATTTTCCCTGCTTGGGAACACTGTCCTGGAAGGTAATGATTTTCAGGGAAATCAAACTCATTTTTCTTGTCACTGGATTTCCCTCTTCTTTCCTTCATTTCATATTGTTTCATTCCTACATGAAATGGAAATAATTTACAGGGAAATAATTTACATTATATTGATTTGTTGGCGACTCCTGCCACAGAGAACTTCCTTTAACTCCAATGAATTTTGTAACACCAATCATGACTTAGCACCAGGTCAAACAAATGCTTCAGGCATGACGTGTTCACCTTCTCCCACTCCTCACAGGTATGTAGCAGCAAGCCACAATACTTGTGTGACAAGGAGAGTTTGGGAGCTTGCACCTTGGATTTTTTCCAAGCACTCACAAGAAACTCTCTAGATTTTTAAAGGCCCAGTGGTACAAAGACAGAATTCATTTTGTTTTAAGCCTTCATAGATTGCCTGTAGATTTACAGCACTTTTGGAAAGCAACGCTGTCTGTGTATAAAGTATCTCGGATTTTGTGAACTTGAAATTTAAAATACCATTGTTCAGCAGTGTAAATCTCTGCCTAACTATCTTGGTATTTATACACTGAATCATATCTCCTCTGCACACTAACTTTCTAGCAATTGGCCCTAGTGCTTTGGGGGAAAAGGATGAAGCTAATCTTTAACTCTCCAGAAGAAAGTGACTGGACAGTTAAGGCAGTGATTTGTAATCACTTCCTACCCAGATCAATCTTTTTCATCAGAGGTAGATCCTATCTCTGTATGACTGATTTTGGTCTGTGGGTCTGATGTTTACCAAACCACCATCAACTGAGATCTCAGCTGGCTTGGACAGTCACAGTGAGAACTGCAAGTGTGTTCATACTTCTAGCAATTCCAGTGTGTTCTGAACTTTGAGAAGTTCTGCTTTCCTTCTGCCATTCCTCTCTTCAGAATTATGCTTCAGTGTTTGCCACTTCTGGGCTTGGATTCTCTTTGCATTTAAGGCATTTTCTCCTCTTCATTTGAGGAAAAGTTATTTGTCATTTGGATTCAACGAAATGTGGAAATTATTCTTGTATGTCACTCTTTCTCCTGCTTTCAGCACAGAGCTGATTTCCTCTTATAAGAAGTAATGTGGTTAGAACCCAGGAAATGGCCCACTTTTATTCAGCATAAACAGCTGTGTTGCTGTGTGACACAGAACATCAGTGGTCGATACCAAACTCAAACATCTGAATATTTAATGTAGATCACGGATATCAACCTGCAGCAGGGAGTTTGATTTTCCCCAACACCTTTTTCCCGAAGGTCTGACAATACCTGTTTGTTAGGTCCAACCAGTTGAGGTATCCAATACCAGTACAGTTAATCAGGAAACCATCCATTATGAGCACAGGGCATGGAGCTGAATGTTTAATCACCCACAGCAAACCATATCCCTTCCCCATTCCTCTGAGGTGTAATAACCACTGGAGAGTTTGGGAACTGGTAAGTCATTATGAGCTTTGATTCTGGCCACTGCTTTACCATTTTCATTTCTGAAATGGCACGTGTGACTGCACACCAGCTGGCAGCCTTTCATAAGGTTCATCCCATCAATCACACATATTCTTCAGAGGACATTTCTATTTCTCCTGCAAAATGCCCATGATTTTGGCAGCTTCTTGGTTAGACTTCATGCTTCAGCTACTTTTTGGCTTATATGAGGTTTTAAAGATTCTCCCCTGAAGAGGTTTTCCATATGTATTCTGGTTTTACTGTTCTGCTTGGAGCATTTGGCCCAGTTCTGCTCTACCAAACCCAGTAAGACTCTCACAGATCATTGGCACAGCAGCTCCAACTCTTCTACTGCACAGGAGCTTTGCTGTTACTCTTGTGTTGAGTGCACCTTTGGTGCTGATTGGACCTTTGGTGCTGATTGCACATGGAGTGTGATGAGTGACAAAAGTCTGCATGAACATAGCAGGCCTAGGAAGCACCTGGGACACAAACACTTTTCAGGCAATAGCGTCCTGAACAAGAATTACCAGGTCTGTAGAGTGGTGGTACACAATTATTAGTACATAAGGATGTGGTTTGCACTTTAGTGAGGGTGATGTGACAGTGGTTTTAATCAAAGAATGGTTACTAAACTGCAGCTTGAAAACAACTTCCATACAGCTAATGTTGCAAGATGAACAGGATGTTCACTTGCTGGCTTGAACATCACTGTTCACCTTTCGCACAAGTTCCTGAAGTGCATTATAGAGGTGTGGGAAAGGGAATAGCTACAGATCACACTTGAACTTGCAGCCTTTCTTATTATGAGCTTTAAGTAATAAAGCTTCAGTTTTAAGGTATAGAACTAGACAGGAAGTAGAAAATGAGTTCTGGAGTGTGCTTGCGCAACCTCATTGAAATTTTTTGTCTTTTATGTCCCCTTTCAAGATAGGCTCCATTTATCAACCTTCAAAGCCCTGAAATATACACTCAGAGTGAAAAAGCTGCTGTATTCTTTGTTGCTCTGGTGTAAACAATCTTGCCATAATGGACAGCCAGATCCTGTCCAAGGCTTTCTGTCACAGTAGAATTTTTCATCCTGTACTTTCTGGATTGGGTGTTTTGTGATCCCTGTTTACAAAGCTGTGTGTCATGGTCTGAACTCATCCCAGAGCGCTCTGAAAGTAATGCTTGTAATTCTGTATAAGCCACTGCATGTCCTATCCTTTTCACAGCCCAGTCCAAAAGGAAATGCCAAACATCATGGTAATCATATAACAAAAGAAATTCCAGATGAAAAGCATGTGTCTGGAGCAGAAGGCGTAAGAGCAAAGCAATTTGGTTTTTAAACACATTTTTTTAGTATTTATGTGATTTTTTTTAACAGTAAGAAACAAAAGCCAAGTGGCAGAAGTTCAGACAACTAATTGCCTCCCTTCTGAAGATACTAAAAGTCACATTTTATTCTTTAGGCAGAACATAAAGGAAAGTTATGTTGCACCATTGTGAGTTCCTCAGAATCTTCCTTTATTTGCTTGTCTTTATTTCTTTTCTGAATCAAAGATAGTTCCCAATCTACATTGTGCTGTTTTACTACGTTTTCGACAGATTAACCCAGAAAGGAATAGTGGTCCTCCTTGTTATGCAAACTGGATTTTCAGTGGAGGACTTTTGGGACTGACTTAGAGGCCTGGGAATAGGATGGGCTGAGATTTCTGAGGTGCTTGTCATTACAGACAGGTTTCTTTCATTGCAATGCTGGTCATTTTGCTTTTAGGGTGATTCTTCTTGTTTTGAGGGGGTCCTTTTAATATTCTGACTCTATGGCACTGGTGGTGAAATAACTGATGAGATGGTGCAAAAGCTGCACTCAAAGGTGGGAAGAAGAGGCCAGGACTGGAAAAGAAATAAAAACATCAGAGTGGCTTCCCCAGATCTGTGTGTCTCTATTAGTTTAACAGCACAGGATGGAAAATTATTTACTGTGATCCATTGCATGAAGCATCAGAGATGCTGTGTTAGCTGGCAGATAATATCTGAAGGATTAGTGACAATTGCTCTACAGCCTTTACAAACCAAGGCACCACGAATTTAAGTTAAACAACACAGTGGAATTTCAAGGCATAATGCCATTTTTATCACAGAGCTAGCTTTACTAGCATATATATGTCATTTTATTTCATGACAAGTTCAGTCATGTTTGGTCTTCCTGCTAACAGCAATGGGCGTAAATTAAAGAAGCGATGGACGTCGCTGAAAACATGCTGGATCCCTGAACTCAGCAGCAGTCAGGGAGGGTATGAGGCACTCAGTGCTGCTCAGGAAGCAGTCAGACCATACTGGGATGATTTCCAGTGCACATCTTCTATCCCAGCTGGAGCATTGCAGTTAGAGAGTGGTGCTGCATGCAGTTGTGATGGTACAGAGGGAGAACAAGCAGGCTGGAGACTCAGGAGCATTTGTTGCCTGAGGGAATTGCAAAACGCCAGTACATTGCACCTTTGCTGTTTTTCAGGGCCTCATCCTCAAACCTGTGAACCAGCTATCACTCATTTCAAAGTGATTCATTGCTGGGACATCCAAAAACCATTTTCATGTCATTCCTGTTCTTGGAGGCAGGAACTTAGTAATGAGTTCCAGCAAGACAATAAAATCCTCCCCATGTGGTGTTGCAATGTCCTGGTAATGCAGCGTCACCCCGAGAGCCCTGTATGCGGCATCACCTCTGCACTGATGACAAGCACGTAAGGACAGGGTCATTTTGAAAGAGCCGTGGTGGTCCCTCTCTCAGGAGAGCAGGACATCATCCTGCCCAGGAGCAGGAATCAGCACTTCACTGTCTGTGCTCAGGGAGAGTGCTTGTGCTCAGAGCAGGCAGTGTTTCACCACTGCTCACTCCGAGTTCCCGGTGTGGCTCATTAGGGTGTTGAGAGTAAGCATCTTTCACTGCAAAAGGATCAGTAAGTGGATGCAAGAAAAACTCTTTTTCAACATAAGCCCAGCAGGCAACACACTAAGTCAGGAATGGCAAAGACTATATACACAGGGTGTCCAGCAGCATTTGCAAAACTTGACCAGGTAGCCCTTGGTGCAGTGCTTGCAGGGGGCCCTAAGACTCCAGCACCAGCAAGCATCCCTTTCTCCTGCTTTGGAGGAGTATTTGGAATAATGGGCTCTTTACCTGCAGTTGAGGTTTTGCACACTGCCTCAGCAAAAATGACTAATGGTAGTGGAGACTCAGCCCTGAAGTGCTGAGCCACAGCTCCCCAGAGGGAACAGAGCCTTGCACACCCTCCAGAGTTCTTGCACAACCACCAGCTACTGCCTTTCATGTTGAGTGGTGCAGAAGAGGCCAGAATCACAAAGCTGAGATAACGATGTGGATCTGAAGCTTCCATTCCCGTAGGGGTGTTTGAACACAGGAATTTTCCCTAAGTCTCAACCCAAGGATATGAAATCTCTTTGTGATGTTCCTGTTTTCTATCTACTGTTACCCGGTATGGAATGTGATGCTGACTTTCCACAGGCAAGTTAAGAGTCTGGCCTTTCACATTTAAAGTTGTACCATTGAATAAATAGCCTGATTTTCACATTTGTAATTACAGCTGAAGTTGTTGAGTATCTGGGAAAGCAATAATCAAGAGAATTTCAATATTTTACTTTCCAAGTGTAGCTTCGAAAGTAGGGACCCATCTGTAATGTTTCAGGCACCTTAACCCTTTAAAAAGCAACCGTATAAATCTGTGACTCAGAGAAGTATTTCTTGCTTTCTTAGTTTCTGGGACAGATCTACCTTACAATCCTTTGGAAAGGATTCAAGAAATATTTCTCACCCTCAACACATTTCACAAACAAATAAACTATCACAGGAAAAAGGATTTGAAGTGGATTATCATTTCGCTCCACACCTTAGAGCCAGGAAATTCAGCCACAGGTGACGCACTGGTTTCAACTCAGCCCATTTTGTTTTCACAGTAGTGCCTGTTACAGACACCACTTGAAAGCTGAACTTCCTGCTTGAAGCTGACACAAGTATCAGTCCTTTAATGAAGAATTTGCATGATTTATTGCATGATTTATTTCTCTTCTCTTTTGCATTATTTGACTTAACACATTGTTGGGGATTGCAAGGGTCTTGTTCACCTCACTTAAGTCACTGAGGTGGTTTCCCTGTCCCACTTTCCTCTTCTGTAATCTGATCATTTTCCCCCCATCTCACATACACAAGAACCACGAAGTAAAAACTCTATCAAGACTTCCTGTCGGCATGTGATGCATTCCTTTCTTGTGGGCAGTGTTCACCATTGTTTCGGCTTCAGAGGTTTAATGGTTCTGTTTCAAAAGGTGTGAAAGAGGTGAACATAATAAGCATCTGATCATTTACTGATCATGAGAGTCCGTGGGAATATTTTACTTCAAAAGGTCCAAGATGAAGCATTGGATGACCAGACACCAGTAAGAAGGGGATGCTATTGCAGGGTACCAACTGAGAATGTTGCTACTTACAGCAGAACTGAACTCACAGCGTCCATTGGAAAGCATCTTCATGTGTCTCCCCTGCTCTTACATGAATCACAATATTTAAATCTTTCCACATTTATTTTCAGTTGATAGCAATGTAATTTTTAACATCCTCAATGAGAGAGCACCCAGGAAATAAAACCAGGAGTCAGTGCTCAAGTTCATCACCAGGAAAGTTCAGGGCAATGAGGCAAGTCCAAGGTCAAACTGGAAAACCAAGTGACAGGTCAGGCACTCAGATCAGTGCCATCCATGGCCAGGCAAAGTCAAGGCTGAGGTTGAAACCAACATCAGGAACTCCTCCAACAAAGTTCAAAACCAGGAAAAATGGCAAATTCTAAGCTTAAATGGGCTTCTGGAACCGTGGGCAAGGGATGCACAGAGAGGCCCCAAGACTATGAATGTAAATTGCTAGAGGAGTTTTAGGGATCATGAAAGGAAGGAGGAAAACTCTAAAGACTTTTCTCCTTCAGCTTCCTTCAGCTACAGACTGCAAATGAGTTTCAGCTTGTGATACCCTCTGTGACCTTTCTGCATGTCTGATTTTTTCCTAAATCCTCTAAACAGAGATAAAACTCACATCTAAATAATTTCTGAACAGCAAAGGTAAAATACAGAAGTTTTCCTTCAAGTTATAGCACAGCAGAAAACCCCTTTCTGAATTTCTTGGCATTCCATCTTTAAATGACAGCTGACCTGATTTTTTTGTAATTTTCTCCAATACATGCCTCAGTGTAAACAGACCTTTACTATTTTCCCATGTGAGGTTCCTTGCTCAGTTTGAGACACTGAACAATTTTAAATCACATGGGCTTGCTCTAGGCTTGATCTTCTGTCCCTTGGCAGTGGTGGCAGAAATTTCCTAGTGTGCTTCCTTGTCCAGTTGTTGGCTGAAAATGTTTTTGGTTTCCCTGAATGCGGTGTGATTTTCAGACTGAACCTTCTGTTCTTTTTGTAGGCAGGTATATTTGAATCTGGGGTACTCAAAGACATGTCAGCATTTGGAAAAATCCTTTTCCATGGATTTCACTATTCCTTGGGTTTTTAATATTAATACTTCAGTCACTAATGGGGAAGTTTTAGACTAAATTTATTCATGTTCTCAAGTGAGAGGTGTTACATAGAGGCAGCTCTTTACCATTAATAGTTTCTGCACATTTTTTTTCTGGGAAATTGCTTTTGCTGCTATAGCAAAAAAAGGAATGAAGTAGTTCCCACAACATCACACACAATGAGATTAAGTGTTTTCCCACCCATTTTGATCTGGTATTTATTTTTGAACAAAGTATAATACAATAGCATGGCACATTGATAACAACCAGAAGTGTTGTCAGTGAAATGCATGAGACATGTATAAAAACACCTAAAATAAAATGCTTGCATCTTGTACAGATTTCAAACTGCACATTTAAAAGCTTTCCCATTTATTTTAGGGTTCTGCCCCAAGCATGGACTTGAACTGTGTCCTTGAGGTTTTACAGAAATAGAACAAGCTGATGCCCACGTGAATTTCAGAGATTATGACAAAGAGGTACTCATGTTTTATTTTATGAGAAACAGATTAATTTCTGAAGCTACGCTGGAAGTAACAAGCAGTAGCAAGTCCCTGCGTGCTTACACAAACCACCCAGGAAATAGCAAGCTGCTGACTGCCTAACTGGGCATTTTCTCTTGAAGACAAGTGCTTCATGGTGCTGTTAGTCTGTTTTGAGGTTTGTGCTTGGAACATTTTGCTGTGTCAGTTTCACACACATCAGCTTGAACTCAGAAATTGTCAGTTTATCCTGATGGGTCATAACTGGTCAGAAGCTTATGGTTTTTAATGAGAGGTGCCATTCAGCAGCCAGTGCAAACCCTGTCCAACAGACAAGGAGAACAGCAGCCAGGATAAAAACCAGCATCTACACTTCCTGCACGTGATCCAGCACTAGAATGCCTCCCAATACCAGTATCGCCAACATTTTAGATCAAGTTTATAGGATCCAGCACTGTTTAAGTGATTGCGGTGTTTGATGGGAGTCTTTGCAGTCTAGGAACTCATAAGTCTGCAAGCTAAAATAAAGGATATTTTCCTGTACACAATAAGGGCAGAAGCAGCATCTTGCCCTTAGGACAGAACAGGCTACACTGGCTGTGTCCATTTCTTGTTTTGTCCAGCACTCAGCATTTTTAGTGCAGATTTTTTCCTTTAATAGTATTTGGCTTTTCTAGGCATATTGGGATTTCTTTTTGCAAGTGCTTCTCCAACAACTTCAAGCAAGCAGGAGCCTGTAGCGTCATATTGCCCAACACCATTTATCTTTCCTGTCACTGAACCATTGTAGAGAGTTTGTAACCAAAACTGAATCTTTCATGCCCTTTTCCTGCTCTTATTCCTTGTGCAGGACGATGTACCAATATCTCCGACGATGGACTCCTTTTCTATTTCACATCCACTCCTGCAGCCTCAGAGCCTGCAGGGGCAGCCCTTCGGCAGGGAACGCTGGTGTGGGTGAGCAGCATCCCTCGTGTCCGCTCTATACATGCTGGGAACACCTTTCTCGCTCCCCAGAACACCGAGGCTCATCTCGCAGGTGAGCAGCACCCCCTCGTGTCCGTCTATCCCCGCTCGGAACATCCTTCTCCTGGGAACACAGAGGTTCAACCCGCGGGTGAGCAGCACCCCCTCGTGTCGGTGCTATCCACGCTGGGAACACCTTTCTCTCTCCCGGGAACACCGAAGCTCGTCCCGCGTGTCAGCAGCACCCCTCGTGTCCTGGCCTGGTACCGCAGCCCCGCACGACGCCCGGGGCTCGCTCCCCGCCGTGCTACGGACAGTCCAACACCAGAGCCAAAATCCGCCTGGCTGGCTGGCCCTGATCGTGCACACCGAGTTCACTCCACCCGAGCTGTGTACCTACTTATGTACGAGAAGGTTTTACGCCCACCTGGGAGCTACCTCTTGACGTTTACTGCTCAATGCAGTTCATGTTTCTGCAGTAACTTATGCATAACATTTCAAGCCTGAAACTGCCTCCATTCCTGCACCTCTTAGAACCTGTGCTCTCTGCACAGACCAGGGCGAGCTCAATTTCCAGGTGACAATCCTCAAAGACACTCTGCATCTCTTTATCTGATTGACCATCCTCTTGTTGGAGACTGGCTCTGTCACCCAGCATCCTGTGGTTTCCTGTGTGCATTTTAAAAGCTAGGACAACATCATCCCAGAGGCTGAATCTGCATTCCCAGTGCATTCATATTCTTCACTTGTAAGGACTTGTGTACTGGCTCAAATTAAGGTTTTGCCCATGGGGCTGAGAATGACAGTTTCAGATGGATCAAATTCCAGATTGGAAGACACACCCTCCAAACAACTGCAGAGGGAAGAATCTTTCTAGAATTTCAGCATCTCCTAAACAGCTATTGACTTGTTTCTATTGCCTTACACAGGCACAGGCAGAGCTCGAAGCCCAAATCAGATAGAGGCTTGGTATTCCACCATGTTCCATGGGCCTCTTGTCTGCATTTGTTTTTTCAAAGTACTTCTATGCCAGAAAGACATTCAGATGTCCTCAAAAATCAAAGTTTATCCCCCTTAATTCCCATAAAACCTAGCATAGTTTGGTAAATGTGCGAGCCAGGCAGGAAAGAGGGTTTGGCCCTTCAAGTTAGAAACTCTATTGTTTCCTCCAGTGCTGCTGAAATGCCTCCGCCTCTGCCCTCGAGGGGACATATAAATGCCACCCTAAGCTCCAGGCCCCCAAGAATTTGGGCCTTGAATATCTCAATGAGAAGAAAAATGTGATCCATACAAACACACACTTGGGAGGAGGATATGAATGTGACTCAGTAAGTATATAAATTAATTTATTCTTGTTAAAATGTGCTCAACAGCACAGTGCTCCAAGGGGTTATCTGATACTGTAAGGGAAAAGCAGCATTGTAGAAGGCCAGGAGGGACACAGGGCAGACAGCTGCAATGTCTGTGGGGTGATTTCCAGGGAGAAGACTAAGCTGAGTTGAGAAGTGTCTGTGTCAGAGCATGAACTTTCTTAAAGAGGAGTCACAGTGGCTCCCTCAGCACACCCAGCTCAGGGCAGAACCTCAGTGAGTCAGCCCGATCTGTTCTGCTTTGCACTTTCTCCTTCCCACTACCCTCTGGGCTCATGTTTCCAAGACCAAATTAATAAATAAGTGCCACGTATGCTTCTAGATCATCTGCTCTACTGTCTGTATAGATGTCTAATGCACAGATATTGCAGAGTTCTCTCCGTGAACATTTTTTCTAATGCTTCAGGGCTGTTACTGGCCAATATTCACTACAGAAACAGTTTTTAGGTGTCAGATGTGGCTGGTTTCACAGCTTTCCAGCAGTGTGAGGTATCAGTGGAGGGATTTGTGCTCAGCAGCACACAATATATACTTAGTAAATACAATGGTGAATAATTTATAGTTTCATTTGTTTCTTTTATATCTGACTGCAGTTCCCCTAAGCAAATCAGCAATGGTCATGGCTTTTTTAATAAATAAGTTGCTAGCTTGTACACCTTGTAAGGAGTTTAGAAATGGTTTTGTTCCTTTGGAAAAAAATAAGGCAAGTCCAGTTGCAGGCTGTTACACATCTTATTTCAGACAGTTAATGTTGCTTGATTATTCCCCACAGACCTGACAGCAGAATAGAGTTTGGTCCAAGGGAGGCTGAGTGCAACTGGGAAAATGCAGAACCAGGGCACACGACGTGAAGAATGCCTACAGAGCTCAGGGGCTGTGAGCAGGAGTGTGGGCTGCTCAGGCATATTGCCAGGCATTCCCCAGTGCCCACCAGCCTCTAAACCCCTGCTACACAGCCACAGCTGAAACAAGAGAGAGCTGTTTATCACTCTTTTATTGCACTAATTGTTACAAATGTAAGGATCACTGGCACTTTCTTCAGTGTGCTTTGCTGCAGGGACAAACTGTCCTCTTGTCTGTACAGGAGAAGCTTTGATGTGTAACTCTTTTCAAATTAAAACCTGCTATTTATACCTAATCTAAATGGAAGTATCAGAAAAAAAGGACAGATTATTTTGCAAGGCTGTCCCAACTGCAGCAGGCGAGTCTTCCTTCCCAGAAATGATGGTAACTATTTCAGTTCAGGACTAAGATCTGAATCTTACCCAGAACTCTAGGAAGTGACTGTTCATTTGAGGGGAGCTCTGGACAGGCATTTTTAAAAGAAATAGAAAACAGGAGACAGTTCACATGATGACTCACCTGCCTCAAGGAAGAATTAAAGAAAAATCATTGTAAATGGGAAAAAGGGGATATGGGGCTACAGTCACATGGCCTCAACTGGTCATTTCAGAAGAGTTACTGAGCCTGGAAGGATCTTGCAAGGCATTGGTGGATTGTTGTGTTGGGATTGGGAGGGTCTTGATAGTGGCTGACAAAAGTAAGGAGACCAAGGATTTTGTACCTTGAAGGTAGAATAATCCAGATATATAGCACGACTCATAGAAAAAAAAATTGGGAAAATGATGTTTTATGGACTTAAGAAAAATCCACATGTGAAAACCATGAGTCACAGTTTCTGAGTGCTGTGCAAGGTGGCTGGGTGTGATGAGCAGTGATTTTACTCCTTGCTGAGCTCTAATGGGAGTGACAAGCTGTATTACTGTAGCTTTTTGGGACAGGGCAGTTCCCTCTGCTCCTGCCCTCTGTGATATTCTGTAGCTCCGGGCAGTAAAACTCCTTGTGTACCTCTGTGAAGTCCTGTAATATTGAATGGATGACTTAACGGGTGTGGATCAGCAATGACGAGTCAAACACGAGGCATGACTAAAGGTGCTTCAGGTGCTCAGGTCAGACCTGCCCATACAGCAGTGGCTCATGATGACAGTAACAGTGAGCCCTGCAAGCTGCTTTCCAGGCAGGCAAAGGTCAGTACTTGGTAAATTCCAATTCTTGGTGTGATATTTAAAACCATAGCCTTTAGTACATGTGCTGCTGACAACTCCAGCTTTGCTTCTTTTCTATTCCACAAAAACTTGTGGCCTTCAAATCCACCGAATGGTCTGTGTGAGAGCTTATGGCCCTTGACAGTGCACAAGGCTTTGTGTGCACTGGGTATTTCATTATCTGACCTAGTATCTGTCACCCAGTTTCTGCCTTCTGTGCCTATCAGTTGTGGCTCCAGAACATGTCCTGGCACACAAGTGTTGCTGTTGGCACTTGGGTGTGATGACAGCAAATAATCTTGCTAAGGAGTGGGAGGCCCTTTGCAGCCTAAATTCAGGTTTTAATTTCTCAGTTTGTTCCTATGATCATGCCACCCCTCTGGTGGCATTTGTAATGAGAATGAAAAAATTGATCACTTGTTTTTTAAGGTAAATTCAGGTCTTGTCAGATGAGGTTCTCCTTTTGCATTAGCTCAAAATCCCGGAAGAATTTTCTGTGTTTGAAGTTAACGAGTTGTCTAGAAATAGGTGTTTGCAAACAGGATTAGGGATTTTTCTTCTTGCTGTAAAACAAAGGAATATTTTGTGTTTATCAAAGTCCTTCCACTGAAGTGCAGCACGTGTGTGTGATGCTGCCATAGCAGCCTGCTTATTGTGATTGTCTACTACAAAAATAGAACAGGAATCTCTGCTTTTCCCGTTAGAGGTTCTCTCCTGTCTTTAGCAGTGTGTTTGTTAATGATTTGAGGCCAAGTTATGAAGTAGCTCAACTCCAACTTCCAATTACTTATTAACCTAAAATTACTTAGTTATTAATCATGCAAGGAGCAGAAATGTAACAGTCTTTAAGCACTCCAGGATCATCACATTCCCTGCCTGTTCTAAAGCAATTATTGTTACCCTTTCACTCAAGAGGTGAAATAGTGTTACCAAGTTGTAACTTGTTCACAGATTTCCGTGGCATGAAAACTATGTTGATTATGAAAGATGAAAAAATAATCGTCTCTGTGCATTGATTATTTAATTTCTATGAAAGGGATCAAAGCCTTCTGTTTCCTGGAGTTGACAGTTCTTGGAGTAGTTCCTGCTCGTGGTCCTGAAGACCTGCTTCTACTCCCCATACCTATTCCCAGCCTGCACTGATCAGCCCTTTCCAAGTGCTCACCAGGTAATTGTGTGTGACTCAGAGGAGATCAAAACTTGCCCATTGGTAGGAACAGTTCAAGGGTGAGAGAGAAAACTAGAAATAAACCAGAGCCACGTTGCCCAGGCCAAGGTAGGGACCAACACACTTAATGGAAATGGGAACTGTAGTTTTTTATTACAACTAGAGGTTTCATTTCTTTATTGTATTAATTTCTTCCTGAGACATCTTTGCATGAATCTAAGTACTATAAGCATTGGGTTTTCAGAACTTGGTTGTAAACTTTGAAAAAAAAAAAAGCTATTCCTAGAAACTTGAGGTTTAGTTTGCTTTTTAAGTAGAAAAGTTGGGGAAAGGATGAGGCCTGATTTATCCGTGGGATTAACATCACATTTTGCTGCTGTAAGCCGGTAGTGTGGTCTTCAGGCATAAAAATACTCAGGTACCTCCTGGTGCCCAACAGCTTCATCATGGTGTGAGTGTCCAGCAAGGTGACAGACTTGTCAAAAAACAGATATTTGACTTTATCTGGCGTAAGAGACTTGAAGCGGGCAGGCTGCTTTTGCTCTGTCTCTGCTCCAGCTCTCCCCAGAGCATCAGGGAGCAGCTCAAGTATCTGGAGCTGGGACAGGAAAAATCAAACCTCTGGTTTGACAGCAATTGGGAAGCTGTGTGGATTTGTGCTAAAACTGTCCACTTTAGATGGAGCAGCTCCAGAGGTTGAGCTTGGCAAGAAGTTCCAAGCCCCAGCATGGAGTTTCTATGCTGTTGTGAACAGAGTAAAAAAACCTTGCATGTTGCTTCCCTCCTGTTTTAAGTGATTCTCAATGTTGTAAATACCAATGAAATCCTTGTGTCAATATTTTCAAGGTGCAAAGCCAGAAACTGCAACACAAACTTTAATCTCAAATACCAAGCTTACTGTGGTGTGTGCTTGGCTGCGTGTCCATCTCTGGAGAGAAGCATGCCACAGGATAGGATGTGATCAGGAGTCAAATATTTGAGTCTGTTCTGCCTCTCCCTAACATCAAATTCTATAAAGCAAAAGTAACTTGATATAAATCAGTGCAATAAGATGGGTGTGAAGGCAAATTCAGGTTTGATGTTTTTCATGTCCTTCTCTGTGGCTCAATAACTTCTTGTTTTGGGGTTGATCTGGTGAATTAATTATTTTCTGGAAACAGATGGGCAAACAGTAGGAACTGGGAAGGTGTGTATTGGTTCAATTCTTTTTTTCCAGCTTAAGCATCTGCTTATGCAATTTACTGCTGAGCAATTAAAGTAAGAGGCAGTGCTTTCCCTCTTTCAGACACAACTCTTGCCCAGTAACATTCATAAGGATATTATACAGTTCAGCAAAAATAACTGTCTGGGGTTAAGTAATCAAGCTGTGCTGTCACAATTTGTCATCATGTCCTAAATCCATATACCCTGGGTATATGCCCTGACGGATTGTACCAGTTATTCCCCCAAGCACTGAAGATGGGCATGTATCTGAGGGAAAGCATACTTTATACACCGAATTAGAAAACAGAAGATGTTAAAGCCTAACAAGTGCATCCTAACAAGGATGTTTCACAGCGTGTGTGTCACCAGATGATTCTAGGGAGCCGGCAGGTTGTGAAGTTAGTGATTAAAGTGTTAACAAGAGCCTCCTGGCGGTGGAACCGTGACCGAGGGCGGGCTCCTGTCAGCGCTTAGGGAAAGGAAAGTGCTAGGTAAATATTCCCGACGTGCACCGAGGTGCGGGGAGTGTCCTGGGCTTCCAGCATTCCCAGTTTGTTAAGCAAAATAGTAATTAGCAGCTCTGTGGGTAGCTGTCCGCCAGGGCCATGCTGCCATGCCTCTTCCAGGGCTCAGGGAAAGGTGTGTGAAACTCCTTCCGTGCCTCTCCAGCTCGGATCGCACGACCAGGTAAGCGCAAAATAAGGCTGGAGCTGCTCTGAGCGCTGGGTGAGCTGCGGGGCCGGGGGAAGCAAGGTCCTTCCAGCCACGGTCCTGTGGGGTCCTCTGGGTGCCGGAGGGAAGCAGGAATGCTCGCTCAGAAATGCTTGGCAGGAGTTCCTGAAGGGTTTGTGTGACTCGATTTGAAGTGGGCAGGTACCAGGTAGCGCTGCCCTCGGCAGTGCCCTTCACTCGGCACGACTGTGATTTACAGGTGACATCGGTGACCTTGTGCGCTCTGTTCGGCGGCTCAGAACGGCCTGTGCCCCTCGGCTGCGAACAGAAAGGAACTTCCCCTAAAATAGGGGAACAGACTATTCCAAAGTGGTGTATGCTCCCTCCTGAAGGGAGGGAGCGTGTGCGTGTCCTGCGTTGGGACTGGCAAAGTTAAGGGCCCATATTCACATAAACCAGCTTACTGCTATTTTTGTCAAATCCCGTTCCGAACCTGTTTGAGCAGAGGGCTTATGCTGTGATGTGTACTCACGGAGTGCTGTTATTGCTCTGTATTGAATGGCTAATTATTAAAATAAAGTGTGAAGAAATCTGAAAGCCCAAGAAAAAACCAAAGCCCCTGTTTTAAGTGAGGAAAACACAATTGTTCAGAGTAAGTACTTTGTTTTAATTACTACCTTCTCTTTAGTGGTAGGGACATCTAACGTAAACAAAAAGAACAAAAAAAGGGAACATGAAGTCCCATAACTAGAGTATGTGTCTAGTAAAATCGTTCTGCTGGTACTGAGTTTATCTGTCTGAACTTATCTTAAATTCATCTTTACAGAAACCAATCATGATCAAAAAGTTTGCTAAGTAGCAGACACTTGTGAGTTTAGAAGATGACTCAGATGGATATGGTGTTGTGCCTATGGTGCAAAGCTTTGTGCTGTACAAAATATTCCATGTGTGTTTAGTTGATAGCTGAGGTAACAGACAGCTGAGCCTTGTGGTTTCTATATAAGAAATGGAAAAGATTCACCTATCTGAAGAAATTTTGCCCTTCTAGTCCTGATTAACATAATGGTAAAGACACCTGTGTGACACCAAGTAAGTCAAGAGATGGCTTTGAATAAATGGCATAGGCATATGTGGTTGGAGTAGCTGGAAAATCAGCATAGTTTGGTTAGTTCAAATCAAAAGGAGCAATGGAAAAGGCATTTCACTTCTGTTTGCTTCCTCAAAAGGACTACAGGGAAGTGACATGGAAAGCAGCAAGATAGAAGGAGTTGATGGAAAGTCTAACAGTTTGTGGGTTTAGGGAGCGCCAGTGCAAATATCCTGGCATCTGTTTTGTCAGTAATGGGGAAGTCACTGCGTGGTGGCAAGGTTTAGGGCTTGGCTAAAAATAAGTGTTGTGAGAGGTGTGCAGCCAGAATGTGCCTATGGGAAGGGTCCAGGGAGAAAAGGTTCAGCTCTGGAGTGAGCTAGTGATGTGGAAGTGTTTGGTACAAGGCTGATAAGCACAGCAGGTCACATAACTGAGGGAAACATAGTGAGAGCTGTGCTTCTGCACAGCCATAGGAGAGAAGGCTTTGTCCTGGATATTGGGGTTGTGAGGGAGAGAAAGAGGAAGGCGTTGGTGAAGAATTATACCCATCACCACCTACTCTTCTATTTAGCTTTATTTTCAGCATTTCAATGGCACCTAGCTGATTTAAAATCTGTTCAAGGTGTTTAAGGCAAATAATTTACTAGGAGCCATCCACTGTGTAGCAAAACACAGCATTCATCTCTTTTTTGTGTATGTAAAGATCACTTCTCTCCATGTGCAGAGATCAGCTTTTTCTTTCAGATGAATCACTTTAAGGCCAAATTCTATAGAAAAGAGTGCAACCACAAGCAGTGAAGCAGTGCTGGAGCTTGCCAATGTTGCTGCTGCCCAGTTAACAGAGTCACCTCTTGGCCATCCACTGCACTTAACATGTTGTTTCCTGACAGGTGGGAGGAAGCTGAAGCGTATGCTCAGTTATTCAGGTACCAAAGTACATAAACTCCTCTGCATCTTGTAAAATTGGCTTGAAATTACATTGACACAGGCAGCTGCTTCACTTAGAGGTCTTAGGTAAATCACATAAAATCAGATTTCAAGGTGTGGCCAGTGGTTACTGAAGTCATTTCAGAGGGAAAACTCTAGCAGTGTATTCCTCACACAAAAACTCATGTCTGTACAGAAGTCCCCAGGCTTGTTTGGCTTTCAGGTATGTTTTTGTCTTGATGGATGTCACCCAAAGGACAAAGGGAGTGCTGCTCTTTTCAGTGAGGTCCTGACAGAGCACTGCTAGAAACCCCAGCTGCTCAGGTAAAGTTCATTTTGGTAGTGCACTCTAAGTTTTCAGGTTGTGAAATAACCTCCTGTATGTTTTGTAGGATGAAGATCATGGGTTTTTTATGCAAAACTTCTCATTTGTCCACATATGTTGTTTTTTAGAAGCTATTTATGTATGTTTATGGAAAATTAGTGGCATCTAAAAAAGCAGCTCAGTACTGCAGTACACAGAGGGCAGGTGCTTACTCTTTGCCCAGCCATGATCTGGTCAAGGTTCAATGTTTCCTAAATGAGTTTTTGGAAGGCTGCTTGTCATATAGACAATCAACTCCTTTGCAGATGCCTTTGGCCAGGCCCTATCCAGAGCAGTTTGAAACCAGACTCAAGTCAATCCCCTGGCATAAGGGACAATGGACATCGAGTGCTGTGAGCCAAATTCCACTGTCATCATGCCCAAATAAGGGAAATGGAAGAGTAGTGATCAACTTCCAGTGCGGACTTTGAAGATGTTACTGCTTTTCATGGGATTCTTTTCAGGGTTTTTTCCCTACCATGTGTGATGCCACTTGTTCAGTTAACTCCTCAGTCTTTCTTTTCTTCTAGTACCTGAGGGTGAAGGAAAGAGCCTAGACTCCATAATTAAGCTTATTGAGGAATGCATTGTTGGAGTCTTGTGGGTCTGGCTCGTTGCCTGCATAACATGCTTGAATCCCAATGTGGAAACCTGTATATTGTGTTGCTACCTCCCTGAAATTACTGTCTGCTTCTCTCTTTGCTATTCTTGGTGTGCTTCACGACACTGCAAATCATCACCACTCCTTGCCGTGCCCAGTTTTAGGGGTCTGGATGAGGGTGTTTCGGTGACTGAGTAATGCTGTGTCCATAATTGACACATGGATCCTGACCAGTACATGGGCTGCTGTCTCACACTTCTGACTCGAGCATAATCCTGGGGTTGAAGTAGTCCTAAAACTGCTTGAGATGTAGTACTTGGGATTTAAGGTACTGTTACATACCTGATGGGAATGTCTTATGGCTTTTTTTCATTAGGAGTGGGAAATACTTAGGTATTAAGGCAAAGTATGAAGTAGTCGAAATACGGTGTAGAGAGCCCTCAACTTGAGTGCCCCAGCCTGTTTCACTTGGCCAGCTAAAGCTTTGTGCCTGATTACTATTCCATCTTTTGTAGTAGCAGTAGTGAATATGTTTACTTTTTTGACCTTTTGCTTAGATTCATCTCTTCTGATTAAATGAAGAAAGTGACTATGAAGGCACAGCATCTGCCCTCTGTTTTCATCAATGAAGAGAAGTTCATAACCAGGTAAATTATTAAAACCCCAAATATTTAATGACTATGCTGCTTTCTTTTAAGTTATTCCACATTTATTCATTGACAGGAGATCCTGTAGAGAGCTGAGCCTGTAGCAACAGCAATCCCTACCACTTAGTTTAACCTGTGTACAGAACAGAGTTGGCCTTTACATGGAATTAAAAGAACAGAGCATTAAACCTTTGGGTCTGTGGTTTTTGTTCCTTGAGGAGAGCAGCCCTTCTAGAGGATTCTGAAATACAATTACAAGTTAGGGAAGAAGACGTTCCTGTCTTGGAAATCTGTTGGAATTGACCATAAGTTCCAGAGTTGAGCTCTGCTTGTCTCTGCTTGGGGTTTGGGGGCCCCGGATTGCAGGGTACCTGTGCAGAAAGACTTTTGGGCTGCCAGCTCTCTGCTGTGGTCAGAGGAAGTGTCTCTTTTACCTACTTGTAAAAAAAGCTTGGAATTGCAGTCTAACTGTTGTTTGTGGGATGCTTTTCCGCAGTTGAGTCTTCCTGGGTGGAATTTTTCCTACTGCTGCCCCAAACTCTGAGCCACCTGCTGTTTAGCTCCATCCCCTTTCTTATGGGATTGTCTTGCCCATGTTGACAAGAGCACAGGAGCTGGAAGGGCCTCACTTCTCTCTTCATTTCCATTGCTCTTAGTCTTCCCATGAGAAAGAAACTCCTGTAGACTCAACCAGGGATGGGGTCTGCAATGGAATTTATCGTGCTGCAGTAGACATTTGCTCCTGTATCCTGATCCTTTCCTATGTGGCCTGTGCAGTGCTGTTTTCTCCCTTTTCAAGGGTGTCAGGGCTTTGCCCAGAGCATACAGGCAGCAGATGCATCACTCCCTTTCTCTTCTAGAGTTGTTCCCTTTATACTGCTGCTAATTTGGGACGCAGTGCTTTTGTGTCAGAGGTAATTAATGTGCTTGAACTTGGCATGCAAAAGCGTTTGGAAATGTACCAAGCAAACCAGTGTCTCTGGGGCTTTGTTCCCCTATATACTTGCCTGTTCATGTGGTGAAATGTGCATCCCAGGTGAGACCTTTCTGCATGACAGCCATGGTTTAAACTTTCTTTGCCTTGCATAAAGGGAAATAAGCATTTCAAGAACCACTGACATTCCAGATGCACTCAGGCTTGCTTCCAGAGCAATTTCCAGACTCTCATCCCTCATCTGTACCTTGAATCTGGTGTTGTACTGCTTCTCTTCCAGTCCTATCCGGTGAATCTTGCTGATGGAGCAAGCTGCTGTTTGGGAGTTGCACAATGGCTGGGTCAAAAGACTGACCACAGCATGTGGGATGATTTGGCTGGCTGAACTGCTGCCTCTCCAGAATAGCTGCCATAAATATTCACTGTCTGTGTGTAGGGCTTGGGCAGGAGAGGGCATAGGGGAGCTGTCTGGGGTTAGTGTTTCCAGAGAGGAGTCTGGGCTCTGTTGTGGTTTACCACTGGGGCACCTGATCCTGCAGCTCCTTTGTATCCTACTTTTGCTGCTGAATAAAGTGGTGAATCTGCAGTGCATGTTGTGTTTTGGGGCTGAGTTGTTCTGCCAGTTTTTTGGCTTTGGTTTCTATTAATGGCTGTGTTTGGCTGTTGTCACAAAGCTGCTGTGAAGCAAGACTTGAAACACAGCAGTTGCTGATTTTCCAGACTCCAAACCCAGCAGAGATGGCATCTGTCTTTAGGTTAGGGCAGTAGAAAGATGTGTTACAGTAAGACCGCTCCTGGAACTAGGCTGGTGCACATATTCCCTTCTGGGGCTAAAAGAAGGAAAATGTTTTTTTCTCTTAAATTTCTACTACACAAGGAGAAACAAGTCAGAGTGAGCAGCTGTTAATCTCTCCCCCAGGGCTTTTCTAATTGCTTGTGTGGTTTGTCACTGTTGGTTGCACTAACGCAAGGCTGTAACCTGAAAGATTTACTTATGCAAACTTCTGAGGAAGGTAATGGCAAGTTTTTCTAGACAAGGCAAGAAACTGTGCAAAAATCTTGAGAGCTTGCTCTGAGAAGCAGAATTTGCTTCAGAGAAGACCCTTACTAGACCACTTAGCTACTGTTAGTTTATGATTTTATTTGCCTTTAAAGTCAACATGGACTAAGAGTAATAGGTGAGCCTCAGAGTGTGACCCAAGTCCTTAAGTATCCCTAATCCGTCTTCAGGGAGCTCACCTTCCCAACTTCCTACTTGGAAAAAAATTGTGGAATAACAGCTGTCAATAGAATGATTGCCAAAGGCCATAAAATACAAAGAGACTTGAGTTTGAAGCACCTCGTGAGCAGGATCAGCAGGTCTGTCACAACATCTGTCAGACAGAACTGCTTATCTCCTACTCCCCTGTTAATCATGAATTGCATCTGGAGCTTGCCTGTGTACAAGGCCAAGCCGTGCTTAATCTTGCTTACCTGTAGCCAGCGTGATCAGAACTGGGCTTGTAGCTGACTCATATCCAATAAATCTATTTGCATTCCCTTTTGCTGGGATGACCTGAATGCAATCCCTCACTCCCCACAAGGCACAAAGAACCTGTAATGAGCTATTTTGACACAGTGGAAAGAAGGGATTTTGCCACCAGTACTCCGAGGATTTAAGACCAAAGTAAGTTGAAGTAAATGTTGAAAATCCTTGTTTGGAGCCCAGATGATAAAGCTAGTTAAAAAATATTTTTGTGCATGGAATTGCAGTATTGTAAACTAAATAATTTACATCCAGAGAATGAGCAGGGAGTGCAATGAGCCTTGAGTTTAGTGGTGCAGCCCTTATCCTCATGTCACCTGCTAGGTAAAAGCCGAGCTGGTCATTTCCCTTCTCACCATGGGAAAAGGCTCTCTAAGCAACAGGACACTGTCCTGTTTATTGAGTGTAGATGGGAGGGATAGGTATTCCAGGGAAAGATTTCCATGTTCGTGCTCTCATGGTCTTCTGTCCCAAGTACAGCATGGACATGTTACCTGCCCTTCCTGTGGGGAAGAGTGTTTGATTCTCTATGGCCTTGAAATACATTTCAATTAATTCTGTCATTGTTCAGCCCTCCTTAGCCTGAGCTGCAGCTGGCTTTTTGTCTCTGTGGCTCCTTGCTTGTTGGAAGAGGTTCTCTTCATCTTCTTCCTTTCTCCGCTCACCAAAGATGTGGTGCAGAGCTGTTTTGTTTCAAGCAGCGGGAAATAGAAATGTTAGACATCCTGTAGATATTTGGAGATAAGAAGAGTATCTGAAGCAGTATTAGAACTGAATGGAAGCCATCATGCAGGGGAAAGCCAAGTGTAGCCTGGTTAAAATAACCTGCAACTTTAGTGCATGGGGATGTTGTTCTGTTTGCTTCTTCCTCATGACTGCTGCAGAGGTGCAAAGTACGAGCTGTTCTGGGGCAGTGTTATTAAGGTCATGTGAGACTGACTAAGTGATTTCCTCTGGGTTTTTAAATGATCAACCCAGTAACTTGACAAAACTTTACTCTCAGAAAATGATGTATTGGTCATTAATAAACCTATACAAAGATGTAGTGGGTAGCACAGGTGTGGGGTGTTACCCTGCCACATCCCACCTGCATTTTACAGAGATGTTAAAAATTATTTTTTTCATTGTGATCTTTATTCCAGAGAGCAGTTCAGTTCTCTTCTGAAGAATTATAACTGTTACTATTCAGATCAAGAGAATCTGCAACTGACATATAATCAGGTAAGGATTTAGGGGAGAAAAACTCCACTGATGTGGACATAACAACTTAGTGCTCTCTTGTCCTCAGAGCACTGAAGTCCAGCACTTGCTGTGGTGTTTTTATGGCATGACATGTTTCATCTGATATAATAAACCAGAACTGGTTTCCTGAACTTATCAGGTCAGGCTGCAGCTTTGGCAGTTTTGGAAATTGCTCAAAATTGAGGTTACACATTCTCCAAGTAATCAGTTCCAGGGCTGTGTCAGGCTCAGCGATTTCATTGTATTCCTGTTACTTTGAGGGGAGATGGATTATTATTAGTTGATTATTTTTACTCAGTTATTATGCAGCACTAACTATTTCACTGATTTTCTCTAGCGAGAAGGAAGCAAACCATTCATTGAAGGAATCCTCTCAATATTTTGGGGAGTGCGACATCCCATCCGATTGAAAATTCACGATGAGAAGCAGATACCCTCCTTTGTAACCCTGAAGTCAACAGAGAATGTGGGTTTGTTTCCTGCTAAAAGGTAATGTGTGAACTTCCCTTAGGAGGCTGGCATTGCAGGGTAGCTCTTGTTGTGGCTTCAGTGGGTATGGCTGGCTGCCCTGGATGTCCCAGATTCCCCAAAGGCCATGGTGGTTACTGGACAGCAGAGCCTTCCAACAGCTTCTGCTGGGCAGAAAAGTGTGTGTTTGGAGCATCTGTGCTTGGCCCTTGGGCAGCCTGCAGGAGGCTGCTCTTTTTCACAGGAACTGACTATTCCTGTACAAGGACTGGGAAATTGATGTATATTAAAACCTAGGAAAAGACCCAAAGAAACCCCACATGTTTCCATGTGCACCTCATACTGGTAGCCCCTAAAAAGGCCTCACCAAAACCTGGTGGGTAAGTGCTGAAGGATTGTCTGTCCCAGCTTACATTCCCAGGTGTGTCAGGTATGGAACCATTGCTGCTCAAATGAGGTTCAAGCCAGGGAATGAATACTGGCTTTGGCTATGCAAAATTTAGTATAAAAACCCCTTAACTACCCACAGACCAGCTGTTCCAGCTGCTGCCAATGACGTTTTATATCCCAGTGTGTTGTGCTCAGCTGGTACAGATACTCAGTGTACTTTTTTCTTTGTTTTGAACACTGTTTCCCCAGCCTTAGTTGGTGAATTTGAAGAGCTGAATCTGAGTCTTGTAATATTCAGAGGCAGACCCAATGTTCACCCTGGATGACTCCCTGATAAATTGTGTATTTCAGGGTTTGTTTTCCTAATAACTTAATGTCTTAGATTGCATGCAGGACATGTTGGAACTGGGGATTTAATTCTGCCATCCTTGCAGCTGTGGAGTTCCAGTAAAGTCTTCTTCCCCATCTCTGGCTGCTGAAATTCAGAGACGAAATTTGACAGGAGTAACTAGAAAAGAACTTGAGTTTTAGGCAAATCTGGATCTCTGTTTACCTTGACCAGGTCTGCTGGTGTGGGGTGCACGTGGTCTGCAGGGCACTTCTTAAAAACTTCTTATTGGTGGAAATCTGTATCCTAAAGTAAACATTAACTCACGATCGCAGAAACATGGGGCTGCCCTGACATGCTCTAAGGTATGCAGAGCAGCTTGGCTGTCTGATCTTAAATGAACTTGGTAAATGTGTGGAATAAAACCAAGATCTTGTTTGGCATGTAAATTGGGGGTAGCTGAATATTGTTGGGAATATATATACACATGAAATTAATTTTTAATATTGAGCTACAAATTGGTTTATTCTCAGCCAGAGCAGTAACTGTCTGAAGACCTTATGCTGAAGAGTTTAGGCCGTGAATTATGGAAATATTGACATGAAAGGCTGGATGGAACTTCCTGCGCTCACACATAGCTGGTTTGGACAGCACCAGGGGCTGTGTGTAATTTAACCTGTGGAACAGACCTGTGTTCTATAACTATTGAACAACGTGTGTTTTGTGTGCCTGTCTGGTAGTCTGGATGTGATTAATCCAGGGTGTTGCTATGAAATAGAGCTGGAATTACTGCAAGTTGTTTAAGTTATGTCCTGGTTGATGTTCAGCAGGTTCTAAATTGGATGTGTTACATTTCAGATCCCTGGTCATACTGTATTTTAATACCTGATTTTATTATGACTTAAACTAAAATTACCATGCTGAAGTCTGTAAGTTGAGCAGGGATAGGAATGTATTACATGAACCCTGCCATAGGATAAACTGAAATCACTGAAAAAATTAACTGAAGAAGTTAATGAGGAGCAATCCATGATAACTCCATGTTTGGTCTTTCAGGGGAATGACTCGCTGGGGAGAATTTGATGACCTCCATCACATCAGCGGGGATACACTGAAGGCTACTGAGGAACAGCCAGACCTTGAGCAAAGTTAGTGTCTGTGCTCTCACGGTAACAAAAAATTCTGTGTTCTGTGACACTGCAAAAGGAATCTCACACATCAGGCCTTCCCTGCCAGCGAAGGGAAATCTCTCTGTACTGCAAGCTGGGGAAACACCAACCTAGGGCTGGTTAGGGCCAACAGTGCTGTGCAGGTCACTTGGTGAACAGCCGATGGGAACGAGCTGTGCTTTTATCCAAGAAGTCATTCCCAAGGGAACACAACAGCAAACTGCAACCACTGCAATCAGCCTATTCCTCATTGTATGCCTGTGCCTTGTTCCTTTCCTACGCTACAAACCCCCCAAAAAATAATAAATAAAGAATAATGCACTTCTCTGAGAGCCTTCTTCCTCTGGGGGTGCTGGCAGGGAGTGGCGAGCAGCTGCTGCACATGAAGCTAACGTGGTTTTATTCTATGCAGGTTATCCATGTTATGAAAGTCACACGCTGAAGGCCAGGAGGGAGCAGGAGCTTGACTGTGCCACCCTGCCCCGGACCAGCAGTGACGCCATGGCCGTGCGCAAGAGGACCAAGCTCCCCACCATAACCAGGACAGAAGTAGAAACTCACAGGTTCTCAATCAATGGCCACTTCTACAACCATGAGGTAGGGATTTTTAGGCTTGGCTTTGTCACCTGAGGGACAGGGAACCCTGTCCCGTGAGTTTTGCCTTACGCTCACATTGTTGTGTTCTTGTTCCCAGACATCAGTTTTCACTCCAACCTTTGGGTCAGAAACTAAAATAAGAATCAACAGCCAGATGAGAACCAGACAAGTGATAGAACAGTTGCTTCGTAAATTTAAGGTAAGTCTGCTGGCAGGAGGAAGTTCTGGAAATGTTCATTCCAATGTGCACTCCAGCACTGTGGGAAAGATGGGGAATAACTGGGTGGGGATAATGCATGGAGTGAAGTGTAAAAAAACCCACGTGGACAATTTGAAATGCACAGGTTGGGTTTATTCCAGCAATGTTTCATGGCTGTCAGAGGCCAGAAAAGCCACACTGGTGTGCGGCGATGGGAGAATTAGCGAACTAGTGCCAGTGGCTGGGATGTGCTTTCTCTGAGAGTCAGGCATGTGGAAAGATGCAGCGGGTTAGAATTAAAAGTAGTGCTCAAGGTCAGTGCCATACTGTCTGGAACTACTTTTTTTCACCCCTTGGAATTTCCTTGGAACCATCTTCCACCAACAACGTTGTATGTGGTCAGAAGTAGCTTTGCCCTTACTTCTGCATATTTCTTGAATATCTTGATTTTGCGCGGATGCTTAGTGTTTAATTTATACTTTAATGGTCTAAAACTTCCCTTTTAAGCTGTCTAGAGACTTCACTATTGCAGAATTACTTTGTGTGGTTAGTAAGACTTGGGAGTGTCTTGGAAGGAAAACTTAACTTCGAGGAGTAATAAAGGAAGGGAATTACAGAGCAGGGAAGTTGTAGGGAATAAGTTGCAAAGTAAAAGTTCAAAATCTCTGCTGTTTTCTGAATGTGGCTGTCAGGCATGAGGGTAGGTCACAGGGGTTTACCCTGATGGCAGCACAAATACCAGATCTGCATGTGATGGGAGAAGTAAGCTATTTGAAGTAGTTGATGATGCTGCAAGGAAACCAGGCAGGAAAGATCTGGGATTATGGTGTGATACTGATCTGGGCAGCATTGGAACGTAAGGGTTAGGGCTGGCACAGGGACAGTGAACATGGCAGCACAGCTTTCTGTCTTATCCCAATCCAGAGTCTTTAAACTCTGCTACAAGCAGGATCTCTCTCTCAGTCTTTGATCCAAATCTCTGAGCTGGGACACACAGGGAAGATGTGCTGAGAGTGAAGTACTGGGAATGAGTGAGTCTGAATGGATTTTCTTTTGTTTCACAGATAGAAAACAGCCCCCATGAATTTGCACTTTATGTTATCCATGCATCTGGAGGTAAGAGCAACTGCTGCCTGACCACTTCATCTCTAAGCATCCTCTGTGTATGTGTGTGGAATGTGTCCCTTGGAGTGACAGGACTCATCCCAGGCCTCTGTCTTCATCTGGGCACTGTGTGTGTGGTGTGGCATTTTGCCTTCCCTAGGGACGCTTCAGAGATGTCTCCTATGGAGAGGAAAAGCTGAATAATTGTTTTGTGGGCCCTTTCAGCTGGCAGCCTTGGATTGCATATGCTGAGTTCAAAGTACTCATTGTTCAGTGGAAAAAGTTTACTTCTGTGGCAGTTTACTCTTATTTTTCTGGAAAAGGGAGATTGAATGGGAACACCTGAGAGAATGGGGGGGAACTGAGGGAGAAGGTACTTTAAACAGCACAGTAATTAGGGACCTGTTAGGTGTCTGGTAATTGCACTTGAGTCAGTTTGGGATCTGTGTCAGAAAAAAAGGCTCATGACTGCAGGTGGTAGATAGAGCCCCTGTGGGGTGTTCCATGTTTTATGACATTGCTTATAAATTCCAGAAAAGAAGCAGTTGAGGAATGGAGATGTTCCCTTGCTGCAGAGGCTGCTACAGGGGCCCTCTGAGAAGATTGCCAAGTTCTTTCTCATGGATGGGGATGTGGAAGAGATCAGCAGTGATGTATGTATACCCTCACTTCTTATAATTCATGGAATTTTTCTCTATGACCATATTTAGTAGTGTCTTTCTTGTCTTCTCCTTGTTAGGTTGCTCAGTACATTTCATTTCATCTTCCCTTCTTGGAATCGATTCTGCACAGAATAAATGAAGAGGAGAAGCAGGAGATTCAACAGACAGTGGCAAGGTAAACAGACATAAAATGAGGTGTGTCACAGAGTCCAGGGAATTGGTACAATTGTGGCCTGGCTCATGAGGAGAAGGTGGGGATGTAGCAGAGTTTGGGTAGAACACTATGATGGGAAGGCTGAAGGGATTGGGAGGGTTTATAATCCTTTCCCTATCCTGTTGCTCTTAAAGATTCCAGAATTTATACTGACTACACACAAGGGGTCTTCAGAAAATTTGGATCCTCAGGGTAACTTCTCTTTATTTTGTTTGCTGTTTCTTTCTGAGCCTTTGACTATTCCTCAGTTTGTATTTGCTGCTGTGTATTCCCTTGGAAGGGATAAATGCAGCACACACATGGTACTATTTTGGTTCTGTAACATTTGAGCCATATCAGTGCCAGAAGTCCCTTTAAAGCCTGTGGTGAATGACAGGAATTCCCCTGGCAGCAGCTCAAAACACCCCATAGGTACAAGCCAGAGGAGCTCCCAGATTTGTGAGCCCCTGAGTCCAACAGCACTAAGAGGCTACAGCAGCCATAGATCTGTTACTGGATGATGGGCTGATAATCATGTTGAATCAAAGCATCCAGGAAATGTTTAGAAAATAATAAACTTGCCTGCATTGGGAAAGTTTTCACTGCCATTTGAGCTACTCGTTGGAATTTGAGTTGGAAGTTTGCAGAGGTTGTTTAAAGGCATTCTCCCTCTCAGGTATACAAGGGAGAAGATCCTGATACAGCAGCACCTTCGCAGTCGAAGTGTGACAAAAACAGAGACTACGGTGTGATGGGATGGCCCCGTGGGAATGGAACCCCTGGACTGCTGAGGGACAGTCCTTGCTGCTGCTTTCTAAGGCCTGGGATTGAGGAGCACTTCAGCCCCATAGAGCACAAAGTGGGGAAGCCTCTCCTCACCATTAAATACCTGCAACTGCCCCACTCCTGCAGTGCTGGAACCACCTCAGGAGATGCACTACATCCCCCAGACAACAGATGCTGAATCTGACTTGGAACTTAGGCAGAAAATCCCCTGAAAAGCCCAAGGCTTTAAATCCTGCTGATGCATGACCTGGTACCAAGAGGGTGGCATAGAAAAATGTTGCAATAACCAATGTGCTGATAGAAAATATGCAAATTAAGAATATGGTTATCTCTCTATTAGAGAAATATTGTATTATATTAGCAGAAAGCTTTTCAGTAGAGCCACATGGCAGAAGATATGTATTTAAGATTGCAGGTAGAATTTTCATTTAAGTTATAAAATATCCACGCAAGATGCCTGAAATCCACTGGCTTCAGGCTGGTCATGCTGAAAATGCTTAAGCTTTGAGCTACTGTTAGAAAAACATAACTGGAAATCCTCCCACTTAGGAGCTGCTCAGCTCTTAGCAATGACAGGGAATTTATTGCTGAAATACCTCGTGAACCGCAAAGTAAGAACTGACTAAACACTGCTGGGTCTTGAAAGGCATCTCAGTGCCTTTTGTAGCTGGAATTAATGATTGTGTTCCTTCCTGTGCTTTCTGTTGACAGGGAATTGAGAAGTGCTCAGTTAGAGGCTGAGCTGTGTTGAATGTTAGAGCTCAAATTATGGAGATGTAAATATAATAAATCTGTGCACAATTAATTGTCCTCCTGCAGTAGTTGGTTGTTTTTATCTGGTATCTGTGACTTTCCTCAGCTGCCTTTTTCTTATGCAGGTAGCAAATACTTGTGAGGGAGGAAAGGAATGTGCAGAATATGTTGCCTGGAAATTATGTGGAGTAAATCAAATTGTAAAACTTTACACTGCCTGAAATCATGCTACTGGGATGGGAATTCAGAAAATAAAGGTCAAGGTGCTGATTGAAGCTCCTCAGGTTGGAACAAATGCATTATTTCAAAGTACTGTTTATAATCCTCTCTAGGAGAATGCTTAGGGACAAGGGAGTACAGAGGGCAGAAATAAAAATGATTCACAGTTAAGAGGTAGGAATTTAATGCCAGTTGCCTTCCAGCTTCAAATGAAAGTTCCTTGAAGCAGCAGAGTGTGCATCCAAGTGGAAGTATTAGAATATTAAATAATTTCTTGCACAGCCCATGTGGAAGAGAGGAAGAGAACCAAGCAGGTTCTCCAATCCCCTGTGTATGTCCACTCTTCCTAAAATGAGCCATTTTTGCCACCATCTGATGTTCAAGACTTGAATCCTTCTCATTTCCCTTGTCTTGCTGAATTGGGACTGAAAACTGCTGGAAGACAGCTCTAGGATAGGACACAGACGTGATGCCGTTGGCCAGGATTTTGGGGTGAGTGAAATCATGCTGTGACTCTTGTGTGGTTGGTTCTTTGTGAGTGCTGTGCTGTCTAAATGAACGATTTCTGACAAATACAGACAAGAGCAGGGCAAGAATTTATTCCAAAGTATTATGGGACATTCAAGGAAACACAGGTGACAGAGGAATGGGGGTCACTCAGGTTTGGACCCAAAGCCATTAATCACAGAAACTGATTACAGTCCATATCTTACCTGAATTTGTACATTTCCCTGATGACCAGGTGCTTCAGCTGAACAGTCATTGACCTATCCTTTCTGTGACATTTTACTTATTTTTTTTTCTTTCTCACCTTATTTGGGGTGCCCAGGATAATCTTTCTCTGTTTAAAGGCAACGTTACAGCAAGCCAGAGCAGCCCATACCGGTGAGTTCACATGCTGTAGCTCAAGGCCAGCATTACAAAAATAATTATCCAGTGATTGAAGAATAATTTACAAGTGGCTACAGGCAGATTTTCTCTAATGTGATCTCATTTGCACTTATGCTTCATAAGCTTAGGATTTAAAATGCCTTTCTTTGTTTTGGTCTGTGACTGTTCGGGATAATAAAATAACATTGCATGCCAGAAGATGGTGGTCACAGCCAAACCTTGAATTTCCTTCACCTAGCTTATTGTTTCAGTGTATTTCCTTATCAGGATTCAGCCTCTCTCTGAACTAAATGTGGCTTTTTGTCACTTGGTTTGGTTTAAATGCTCCCTGTACTGTTTGTGTCACTTGTCCAGCGAGGACCTTCCCATGAACTGTGCAGTTCCTTATGTCGACAGCATTTTCTCACTCTTTTCGATGAGTTCTGGACCCTGGAAAAAGGAAAATCCCTGACAGCAATAGTGTCAGGAGGGTGACTGATGTGCAGGTGGCAGCAGCAGATCCTGTCCTGTGATCTTGGCAAGGTGTGCACAACACTGTGTGCAGAGCACGGACACATTTGTCACTGCCAATGCACATTTGGTTTTGCTGTTCAGCTGAGGTGGCCTTAGGTTTGGTATTGGTCAGAAAAATACTGAAATACAGTTCTAGTAGGAAAAGTTGGTAGAATCCTTTGTGGATGCACTGTTCAGGTATGTCCAGAGGGGAAAAAAATTTATTAAGAAAAGAAGAATTCTTTCTACTTTATCATTTTAAGCCGAGATGTGGGGAAAAAAGATAACAAAGCTTATGGGTCAGGGATGGCTTTTTAAAGCTCAGTTAGGGAATACAGTAAAGAGAAGGACATGAGAGAAGTAGGGAAAAGTGGATTTACTGGAGGGTAAAGAGGAGCCAAAGTAGTTCTGGGTATGAAGGTCAGCGAGCTGAAACAGCACAGGGAAGGCAAGAGGGAAGCAGATGCAGGAAGATAAACAGGGAAAATGCTTTGATCTAAAATGTGAATGTAGCCTCTCCCTCCCTGCTGCAGAGGAACTCTGGCTGGAAACAGAAGTCATACCTCTGTCAGGAAGCAGCCCTCAGGGTTTGCCTCTCTGCAGCACCGCTCCCTCATGGCACTGAAGGCAGCTGTGACAGAGCCCAGCTGCTCTGGGCTGATCTGGGGCTTGTACTTGAGCAGGGTGATGAGCATCCTGCAGGAGAGCAGAGCTTTGGCAAGTGGGAGGGAAGCAAACAGTGCTAACAAGGAGTGCTAACAAAACTGCCCACCCCAGGACTGCAGCCCCCCACCCACTGCCTTCCCACAGCTCTTCATCTTTAGTCACCACCCAGACGTGGATTTCTGCCAGGGAGCAAAGCTGGCCCTGTTCCCCCGTGACATGGAACATCCTTGTCTGGTTTTGGAGTCCTTCAGAGAAGAAAGAAGGCAGGACAGTGGGTAAGAGGAAGGTGAGGAGTGCCAGGGATAACAGCAAATCATCATGTCTTACTCCTGCTTCCTGTGCTGTAACTTTTCCTCCTCCGTGGTGCACAAGTCTCCGTGGAAAGCAAACAGCCCTGGAGTCAAGGCCAAGGGCACATAACTCTCATCAACCTCCAGTTTCCCTATGCACGGCCTCCTGAAGGCATAGGAGCTGCTGCAGCAGTGACAAACTCCAGGATTTATGGGCTCAGCCAGGTGTCTTCTACAGATTTCCCCAAGCAGGAGATCCAGCTTTACCAACAGAATGAAAAAAGCAATGTTATGTTAGTTTTTCATTTCCAAAAACCCCTGAAACACACAGTGCTCACGGTGAAGTTAGGAAAAAAGGAATTTAAACCTTGTTTGTAAGATAGAGAATACTTCAGATTTGTACTTAATGCTGGGTTATGTCAGTGCAGAAATGGCTCTGATTTTTTGCAAAAAGTAGGACCCAGACACCAAAGGAAAACACCCACGTTTTCCTCAGCACAAGGCAGCAGCTTGTCCTGGCTCAGCCAACAGCATTTGGAGCCGATGGCTGTCATTTCCTTGGTGAATCTGATCAGCTCTGCAGATGTCAGCTGAGGCATCTTCTTGGTGAAGCTCATGAGGAGCCTGAAATGACAGATTTTGTGACACTGGTGTTTTTATCCAGCCAGAGCAGGGTAAGGAAGCACAGGAATCAGTCATACTCCTTTTGGAAATAGTAATCTCCTTTCTCCTTGTAAATGTCGCAGCTCGTCCTCATGACGCTTTCTGTTTCATAAATGTGTTTCCTCAGTTCTTCCTCCTGGAAAAAATAAGTGGATTTGAGGGGTCATTGCACTGGGGGAATGCAGAATGTCCTCCTGCCTCCTGATCAGGCTTGAGTATCTCACCTAGTATGCACCCACTGTTTTTAATGCCATTTCTGTCTGAAACCCCTGTCAAATGTCTGAATGTGGTAAATGTCCACCTCCAGTCCCTACTGAATTTTGTGTAGCTGCTGGAGGGCCAGGTCTGAGACACAGGGCAGCTTCTGACTTCAGGTGTTACAAGGCTACTGTCCTGATGTCCGGCAATAACCATAAGTACTTCTTACACTTGGGATGTAGAACTGGCATTGGTCAGGAGCCCAGAAGGGAGCAGGGCCAACAGAAGTGTCAGTGTTAGCTCCATCCCTTTCCCCCCATCCATCCATGTTAAATTGCTTCACAGCTGAAGGCTCTGCTTGTGCTTTTTCCATTTGAGAATCAGTCAGGCCTTGCAGTACTTGCTGGGACCATCACAAGAGTTGTGGCCCTGGAGCAGGGATATTGGCTTTTTAGAGATGAGGTGACACCTCTGAACTCCCTCCATGTGCTGTCAGTAGCCCTAGCACCCACCCCTCTGCTGAGGCAGCTGCTTGGAGCCCCAGGCCTGCAGCACTCCTGCAGCAGGTCCTCGTAGCCTTTGCCAATCCTTAAAAGCATCTGGGCAGAAAATTCTGGGTGTCTCCTGGAGTATTCATACAGAAACCTGCAACATGGGGAAGACCAGGAATTAGGGAGAAGCCAAAACCACTGCCTTTGGGAGGCCAGGGATGGGTAGGACAGTAGGGGCATTTCAGGGTGGGTTTGTCCCTGTGGAACAGAGGAAGCCCTGTGCTACCTGGCTAAGTGTGTGTCTTTTTCCTGGGCAAAACGTTCACATACTCCTTTGTCTTCAATGAACTGCCTGATGTGGGGGGAGAGGTCTGCAGGTTTGTCATCATTTTCCACGTGAATGATGCATTCGCTCCTTTGTAACAGGGGCTGCTCACAGCACTGCTGGATCTTACTGGACAGGATGTGCTGGCTGCTGCAGACGTAGTGCAGAATGTCTTCCTGGAAACAGAAAAGGAAAGAAGGAAATTTTACCAGATTCTGGTATTAATTTTTTTTAATCAGTGTTTTTATCTCCATTTTAGAGACAGAGGAGGTGATTTTTATGCCCTTTTTAATGGCTTCCCAGCGAGAATAGCCAGTTGGGAAAATCAACCAGACTATTAGACCCAACAGTTAAATTCCAGTTTGGCAGAGCAATCCGTACAGCAGAGGAGGAAAAAAAATGTGGAAACAATGACAACAAAAGCACTAAATTTCTGCAGCCACACAACAATGGGAGGGTTTTACCCTGTCCTGCATGCAGTCCAGTGCATCCCCACGGCAGCAGTCCTTATGCATGGCAGCCACGTCCATCACAAGTTTGTGAACAGTGACAAAATCAGCTTTGGGGAATTTCTGGCTTATCTGGGTAAGTTTCCTGCAGGGAAGGAAAATAATTATTGCTTATATTCACAGTGGGAAACTGTGCTAGCCGTCATCATTTTTGTGTGGAGAGGTTGTCTAACTTCCATCACAGAGAGATGTGATCTGTTCAGACTTGGATTTAGGTTTTGGAATCTCATGGCAGTTTGTAAGGAAATGGTGATGCTGCCGCACACAAATCTGAATTCCTAATCTGTCTTCCTTGTTAGATGCTACTGGTGACCTGCACACAAAAAGGACAGGGCTGGTACTTCAGAGTCACGCTTTATTCCAAAGCAGTAATAAGCATGGGGGAAACTCACAGAGCCTTTAAGGTCCTTTCTCCAAACTTCCTCAGGATTTCACATGTGTGTTCCTGCCTCAAGGCATCTTCTCTTACTGGCTTCATCACCTTTGGTGCCTGATGGGAAAAAAAATCACCCATGGAATTGGAAGAAAATACAATAGTTCACACTGAAACTACAGTGGTGTCAGTATTTAATTTAGTTTTTTTGATAGTGAAAGAACAATGCTGTACATTTGGCAAGCAACTCTTGTGCTTGCTGCTTAGTCACCAGCATTTATTAAGTGCTCTGTGAAGAGAAAGCAGAACCCTTCAGACAACAGTTCAGTGCATTTAGCACAGGGGAGGAATTGGTCAACAGGGAGCTCCAGGGCAGCCTGATCTCAGTTTGTGCTGAGCAACGTAAATTCCAGAATCAGGCTCAGATGTTGAGAAAGAAATGCTGGTATTTCTGCCGCAGTGTTTGCATAGCTGCACATCAGTAACCCAAACCCCTGTGAAGGAATACCTGTGTCCTGAAGCATTCCTCCAGGTGCTGAGAGAGGCCTTCCTCACCTCCACAGCACCTCTTCATCATCTCCTCATACCGGAGAGCAGCTGACAGGATTGCTGGGGCAGACAGGAAGGGATGATTCCTGGAAACTTCATAGGTGAAACTGAAACCAGAGAAAATCAGCTGTGGTTTCAGTTGATATTAAAATTACAGAAGTAATAAAATCATAAAAGGTACTTAAGATGTTGTTTTCCTGACATATCAAACACCTTTGCACCCTGTGGTGTTCATCTCAGAAAATTTTGATGAGGCTGATGTTTTCCTGGAAACTGAAGTCTCAAATCCTACCAATTCTGGCTTAGAGGCAGCACAGCTCCTGCTTGGCTTTTAATGACTAAAGGGAAGCCCTTGGTTTCAGGCGAGTCCTTTACACAGACTACACTAAACCAGGCCAGAATAATGTCACTTGGAGATAAAGCCAAAGCAGCAGGTGGCACAACAGGCCTTGCAGAACGGCAATTACAGCTGGACAAATTACACCAGTAATTCACATTAGGAAGAAAGATCAATATGAGAGAGACTCTTAGGCTGGACTTTGTGGTTGCTGCTGCATTTGCTGCTTCCAGCCCATAACTGTCACATCCAGGCATCCAGTCTGGGATTTGTTACTCACTATCCTGTTAATGGCTGCTGATGCTGTGAGTAGTTTCTGCAGGCAGCTTCGGCATCTGCCCTTTCCAAAGGAGAGACGAAGCCTTGTGAGGAATTTCTCAGGGAGAGGAAGCAGTCATTTCTTTCAGGATCCTCTTTAGCACAGCAGTCAGCAATCCTGGGAAGGTTTTTCTCCTGGCATATGGTATCGAAGAAAATCCTGCTCTGTGAAAAATTACAAGTTCACCTTTAGAGATGGGAGAGAGTCCATGAGCCAAACATGCACATGTGGGGAGCCCAAGTCTCATAGTAATGGATTCATGCCCCTGGAAAAACTCGTGCCAGGGCTCTGCAATGACAATATCTGGGAAGGTTTGCCCTGCTGGAAGCATGACTGAGCTTACCAGAGGCTTCAGGCAGTCGGGGCTGTCCCTGGCTGCAGCCACACAGCTCCTGGCCAGGGCTGTGACCTGCTCAGCCATCCCGGCTGCGCTCCTGAATGTCCCTCCTGGCATGTGCTGGGCAAACATGATCAGGGCACTGTGGGAGGAACACGCTCCATTACACCTGCTCCTGGCCTCCTGACAGCTCCTTATAGCAGGTGAGAGGCACTGACAGGATTTGTGTCACCCCGGGCCGGTGCAGGACTTGGTGCACTCATTCCCAATGATAAGGGTGTGCAGTGGCAGCAAATTGGCTTTACCTGGACAACTTACATGGCTTTGAAATTGTTCTCATGCAGCTGAGAAAAACGTTGACCAATGCTTGTTTTTCTCTCTGAAAAACAAGATGATTTCAGTAAAAATGTTTACTAAATGCTTCATCAAGTACATTTTTATTTTGTAGCTCAAGTGTCAGTAGGCAGGGGAAATTTCACTTCTAGGCATTCCCTCTCATTGATCCCTGCCCACGTGTGCCCATCCTGCAAACCACAGAGACTCTCAAGGAATTAAGAGGTTGATCACACCAGATTTATCCAGGGACAGTTTTGCTGTGCACGTTTGTCCCTTAAGAAAATCCCCACATCCAACTGTGAGCCACCAGACAGTCACGTGAGCTGAGTCAGCCAGCAGTGTCAAACAAGAACTAGAGAAAAAGGATGAGAGAGATCCTTACCTACGACCCGAGAAGTTCTAGGCAGGGCTTTGGCTACTGTAAGGCTCACCAATAAAACAACATAAATGATTGTTCTCCAGTTCATTCTGTCAGATTTTGGCAAGGGCTTGGGGTGAGTTTGCTTTTTCTGTGAAAGGCAGAGAGAATTAAGGGGAAAGAGTTACTTTTATCATCCCTCAGATGATTCCTGGTTAATCAAAACCCTTTTACTGTCAGATTTCACATTAACCCTTTGGGAATATTCCCACAATAATTAGACATGCCATTATTTGCTCAGGATGGTGAACTGGCCATGTTATTGCAAAGGAAGGACCTTGAAAATTCTTTTTTCCCCCATGAAATTTAGACAAATAGGCATTTTCTCCTTATCACACCTCACACAAGAAATTTAAACACTCCTTGGGCTTTTTGTTGTGCACACTGACCTCCTTTACTTACAGATTGCTCAAAGGTGATTGCTGTGCAGAAGAGGACTTTGGAACAGAGTAGTGGCTGGAAAATCCCAAGTTCGGCTGTTATCCTGATATTTCTGCACCCCTCCTTGCTGTGTGAGCTCTCTCCTGCTCCCAGCTCCCAAGGAGTTGTGCGGAAAGGCTGAATGAGGTACCATCCCCCCACCCCCATTTTTGCAGCACTGATAATTACCATCAAAATGTGTACAGGGCTTGGAACAAAATTAACTCTAAAACTGTATAATGAAGGGGGAAATTCCAGTTATTATAGGTATTTTACTGATTTTTTTTTAAAAAAAGCATGCTGTAAGGATCAGGAAGATAAAAAGACAAATTTTTGGAGATAGAATTTCTTGGAAGAGCTGCAGGTATTGTTAACACAGAGGTAGGTGGGAAAAGACTATTTCCACATGCATGATCATCCCAGAATTCCAGGCTGGTATGGGTTGGAAGGGACCTTGAATCTCATCTCACTTGAACCTCTGGTGGGACACCTCCCACCAGACAAGGTTGCTCCAA